>BCGO01000009.1:0-13138 GCA_001599315.1 Starmerella bombicola | reverse complement strand
CACACAAAAAAGGGGAGTATACGATAAGAAATCTTAGTCATACTTGATGTGAGCGTACGAAAAGAGAATCGAATCAAGTATCAATGAGGACCAAGGTTTGGTGGTTCTTCTGCCAAAATCCCGTAGGGCTCCATGTTGGACAATATCAGGTGGCACCTTGGTTAAGGATGTCAGATGAGGCCAACAGCCAGTCCTTGGTCGAAGCAGGAGCTGGGAACACTATCTTAGGCAATAGGGGTGCAAGGGACCATATAGTAAGAAGTAGTTAGTTAATAGTTAAGCAGAGAAGGGGTTATATAGCTGATGCTGACTGATCACCAGTAGCCTCAGCAGGCTTATTTCTCCATGACACGGATTCCTGTGTTGTTCGTTGTAACACGTTTGAGACCTGTTGTCTCACTGACTCTTTCAGGGGATCAAGAAGAAGAAATCAATAACGAAGATGAACTCGACCTATGTGATCTGTGACGACCAGATCACACCGATTAAATCAAAATTCCCAAAGCTGGGAATAGCACACATGATTCTTTAGAGACATTTCAGTCATACTTGGATCGAGCTGTCATTTCCAGGATGATTTCAAGAGCTCAAAACCAAGTTTTGTGCGGTTCCTGCCACATACAGACACATAGGGCTCCATGTCGGACAGAGGTCAGGTGGCAGCTGGTTAGTGAGTCACCTGAGGCCGTACAGCCAGTCCCTGGTCGGAGTAGGAGCAGGGAACACTAACTTAGACATCAAGGTAATAGAGACCAAAAGGTAAGAAGTAGCTATTTGATTACATACACTGGTCAGGGGTTGTATAGCTGTTGCTGACTGGTCATCTGCTTCAACATAGGCTTCTATTAAAACTCAGACATCTTCTAAGCTATCAGCATGAATGGTCCGTGTAATCGCCTATAGGTACTTTTTAATTTCTCATAATTCCCGTTGCCAATTCTGGTCTTATATTAAATCTGCCTCGAGTATTACACCCCTTCACGTGAGCCCCTCCCATTCTGCTCTAGTTTTTTAGCTCTGCGATTGGATACCCTATTAACTAGCTACTAAGCCGAGTTAAGAGTAGTCGCTAATACTGTTGTCATTGAGTTTGATGTAGGACGCTGCTCCAATTATTGCCTTGGGATCTTGCTCATAGAGTGTTGACTTGCTGTTAATGACCCCCTTGTGCACAGACCACACTACTTGGCAATGCGCGTGACGGCTGATTTAACACCTTGGCCTGATAATAGCCCCGCTGATGCCATCTCCAAGCCCTCTTGTCGGGGTATATGTAGCTGATATTGACTAGCTTGCTGCTGCAACTAGGGATTTAGGTGTAACGTATAGAAAAAATTGATGCTTTTCACGTCCTAGTATAAAAGTTCATATAGGCTCATGATGCGTCTCATGTTCATCAACGCTTGGCTCGTAGTACAGCAAACGGGAATTTAGAGGATAATGATTACCACAGGACAAAGTGGAGTTATGCCAAATTTAAACTGGTGTACCAAATTACACAGCCGGGCTTTGAGTACTCTCTACCCTCGATTGCATCCAATTAGCATCCGTGTCTCTGCAGTACGGTTTTAATAACTCGAAATCCCGGAAACCTATGCATATCGATAGTCTTGACTCTTTGACAAATTGCGCCCTGGACACCAAAATCAGAGCCCACGGGGGTTCACTAACTTTGGAGCAAACGCTTATTGGCTCCTCCGGAGGTTCTTCCCAGCAAGCTAATATTAGGGCCCCAACGACGTTAATTATTTTCTCCGAGCCGACCCCTTACCATAGACCTAATAACGGAGGGACGTGCATATCGAGCTTAGCTGCATGCTATCTTTTCTCGCGACAAAGGTCATATTTTATCATGTCTCATGAAACAGGTAGCTCGATGACTGAAAAACGGGCGCCTCTTTCTCACGAAATTGGGCCATTATGTGGTGCCGATCAAAATATGCATTGAGGTCCAAAACTTGTGATCATAAAACGCTTGAAACTAACAAAGAGGAGGCTGCCTGAAGCCGGCTGCCAGTCTATGGCCGATGAAGGAACTGGAAATACTCGCTTAGACATCTCAGAGAAATAATATTGTGGCAAAGCCATTATTAGCCGTCGGACAGAAATCAGGTGGGACGTAGGCAACTGAAGCCAAGCAATGTTGGGGTTGATGTCAATTCATCAACTATATATTCCCCAATCATTGTATGTAATTGAGAAACTGCTTTCTACAATAAGGTTGCATCGGCCCTCATCTGACATCCGATTGCCATTAGACCTGGTGTTCAGAAATCAACAGCGCAATCAATGAGTACATTTAAAATCATTCTTACAATGACAGCCGCTGTAGGTTTCGTGAATGCAGTATCGCCACGACTTTCTGAAGTAATGAGTGCAGCCGCTGGGTATGAAGTACAGCTGCATAGTAATGTCACAGCATATGACGTATGCAGGTACCTAGCCACAGGGTACCAGTATAACGAATTCGCTATAGACAAGAACATCACCACAGAGGCTTACGACGATCATGATCAAGGTGTCGCTAAAGTTCTCACAAGATTCGTCAATGACGAGTATGATAATACAACTGAAGCGCTTAACAGTTACAACAAGACTCAGACATTGCTAAACTTCAATCCGGCTAGCTGCGAGGGAGTCACAGAGAACGAAGTAATTGGCTGGTACTTTCCTAGCACCGAGGCGGGCACACATGAGCGGATCTTAGACCGGGGCAGGCGGGACGCAATAGCTGGGTACTGCAACAGCCCAGGAGAGAATTGTTTCTCAAGTGAAGGAAAGCTCGATGTAGCTTTGTGCACATACTGGAGAACTAACTGGGGTCCTCCTAGTGGTACATCATGTGGTTGTGCTGAATATGGAACGAGCGCTGCAGCATGTCAAACATCATACCTAAAAGGTACCGTATGGTATACGGATCAGCACGAGAATTGGGGTGATGTTACTGCTTTAATGATTTGGTTTCTAGGTGGAGGAGGCAGATCTTACAAGAAACTAGTCGGGTTCATAAACAGTGGGAAAAATTATTCATGATTTCAACGCTAACTAGCGCGCTGAATCAGTCACCTAAGTGATCGGTCGAGGATCAAGGGTGCTTCAGGTAGGAAAACTAATCATCGAATACCAACGACTGATAAATGGGCAGATCAAACAATCAAATAAGTAAGGCTATTCAAAATGGTAAGCGTAACTTACAGACAGCTTAGTGTTGAAAAAAGATCACCTTTGAAGTAATATTTCTTCAATAGAGAGATTACGAGGAGTAGTAGTCTTAAACTTGAATTAAGCAGGGACACTTTTGAGCAAAGTACATCTCAGATCCAAAAAAATGTATCAGACCTTCCCACCAAGCCTTTAGCCTCTCTGAAAGCTTCTAGCTTTTGGCCACAGGTCAAGAAATCAAACTAAGGGGAGTTGAAGCTACTGGTGATCGATCAGCATTAGTTACATGATCCCTATTCAATAAATGTAATTAATTTGCTACCATTTAGCACAGAGTCTCTTACACCCTTGCTGCTCAAACTAGTGTTCCCAACCTTCGACTCTGGACTAGTAGCCGGCACTCATATGACATCTCAAACCAACTGTCACCTCACCTCTGTCCGACAAATTTTTCACTCTACGAGAGTCGTGGAGTGGCCCCATCGAAGCCCTCCAGTTGTTCCCCTAGCCTGAGACCCTAGAGAAATCGCATGCAGGTACAGCCCCAGAATATATACCGAGTTTCCCAGCGTAACCTCTTTCCACAGCCTAGAGAGAGCTTGTCATCCTTTAAAATAAGCAGCTCAGAGACTGAACACTCAGCGCTTGTTTTTCAACGTTAATTGATTTAATACAGATCTCATGCTCATGACTGAGATTACTAGCTCTGTCATTCACAAAGGTGCTAATTTTTGGGTTCTGTGCTTCGGCATGTGAAAAGTATCCTAAACGAAAAGAGAACATTACGCTTAAATACTTGAGATTTTTTAGTTTCGAGGACAGCATTGAGTGGACAGTTGGCCAGTTGGCGACCCACTTTAACTAATTTATATATATCCCTTTCATGTTTGCCTGAACGTTATACAAATGAACTAGCCCCATTGTCGATTACTGACTAGGCAACGATAATACATGAAGCCAGAGATACCCAATTTTCTTGAAAATAAACCTACTACTTTGACACCTTGAGACCTCAATCCTTATCTGGTCTCACAGTTAAGACTTTTCCTGTACGAGAGTCTTGCTCCAAACCGACTCTGTGAGCGCTTTGGATATTCCAGTCGTCACGAGCTTCTCAATCAATACAACGATCACAAGACGACGAAGACACATACTCAAATATAGTGCATGGCAAACCATACAACAGAAAAGTACCCCGCTTGCCAGGCCACCGTCATTCCATCTAAAACTGCTGATGCTATGCCCAGCTTTAATCTGCTGCTATTGAACTCAACACTGTGCGTACTTCCAATAGCAAATTTGATATGGTTTCATGCCCTCAATGAAAACTATCATATAAGTGGGTTAACTTTTGAAGACTGGGCTAACAACGGGAGATACAGTGGCAAGAAGCTGTAAAACGTCACCAAACTAAGCGCAAATCTGTCAACAGCATTCCGAGCAGCATTATTTTGAAGGGGTATAGATTGGTTGCTGGTCGAGCTCATAAGTGTGTATTCTGAGTGAGATCGATCGCTCTTCGTATTGCGGTTTACACCTTATACTTCTCCTTAAGAATCCCCTATTGATCTCCACACAGAAGAAGGTAATAGAGTTTCACGGATAGTCTTACTTTCATTCCGATCAGTCCTCGATGGCCTCCAGTGGGTACTCGTTCTGGTGATACTTAGTGACAAATTGCTGCTATAAAGATGCTTTAGTGAGCTCAGCATAGAAGGATTGATCTTGAAAGAAGTAGGTCTTGAGCTTGTAGAGCCTGACAAAGAGTGGTTGAGGGTGGGTTGACTGGACCCAGTGAAAAATTGCGTTTTTGAGCTCACCAGAGAACGAATTCCATCAGACCTTGTATTGTCTTGTTAGAGCCGCTAGAGCTTCAGTGGTTGCTGCTTGTTTCGGCTATTCTATTTCTGAGATGATTGTGGAGGAGCTGTTGACTGGCGATAGCTTACTTGACAGCTCCTAACAATTGATACGCTGAAGAAGATACCATGGGATTGTGAGACAAGCCTCAACCTACTGATTCATTTTCGAAATTTGAAAGGCAGTCTTGGTTTTTGAGCGCTGAATGTATGCGGCAACAGCGAGCTCGATTTTGAACGCAATGAAGAGCGTTGATGAGAACTATTAGAAGAACTCTAAGGGGCAACCACGGACGAGAACCTATTTTAGGTAGAAGCTTGTAAGATAGAGCTCGAGGAAACTGGGCTTGATGGCCGGATATAGGAGTAGTCATATTTTGACGTTTCCGTGCTAACGACAGTTGTTTCGCCTCACTGCTTTTGCTCTCAGAGTACTGTGAGCTATATAAATTACTTCCATAAGATCTCAGCAGCTTGTTATCTGAGTTGCTCCGTAATTCCTTGCTCGAAATGCTGCTCGATAGCAGATGTGATATGAAGACATTACTATAAGAGCGTGTAAGAGATGTCCCGTGGAGCTGACTCGAGTGCTTCTTAATGAGGAAGAAGAGCTGAAAACTGACATCGAGCGCAATCTACTAGAAATAGTAGAAGAGGGTGCTGGATCGTAAGACCATTCCGGATGTAATAAATCGCATCCAATATCTCGGGATGATTCACTTTCACCCGAGAGTCTATACATAGAAATACAATTTTTAGGCTCCTACATAATTATAGTAGGCACATCGCATAAGATAATAGTGTCCTACCATAAGGTAAATATCTCTGGAGGCATTCTTCCGATTCGGCGAATATTGAAGGAGCATCTCATCTTCGCTCTTACCATAGAATTGAAATTTTGACTGCAACAGGGTGCGCTTGAAGCAGCAGCAACCAGAAAAGAGCATCCATCATCAGTCCTTTCTGGTTGAAATGTGTACTTTTATGTCTCGGAGGCGCAATAGTATTCAGTCAACTCAATCGCAAAATGAGCAATCCTAATCTCAAAATTTCAAACCCTACCTATTGATTCCGAGCAAATTGGACCCTCAAACTTAGAAGGTTTGGCTAAGTGATGTTATATTGAGTGCCTAGTGTTTGGCATCCTTGATCCCCGTCAGAAACCAGCTTTTGGGCTTCTTGGAACCAACTGGCGTGAAAGGGGACCAAAAAAGTTGGCCTCAAGTCCAGAATTTAGATGCGAGCTCAAAGAACAACCCACGTCATCTTGAGCGTGTCCTAATTGCAAGAAACAGATAGGCCATATCAGCGAAGAACGAAATTGTTCCTGGGTCAGCAGAATCAGTTTGAATCCCAGTCTTTGAGTACTTATGCACATAAGTTGCTATCTGCCCACATGAGGGGCGCCTCAAAGCTAGATGCTTAAACTGGCAATGAAGAAGCTATTCATTCATATGTCAAAGTAAAATTCAGAGTCAAGTGACGTCAGAATCGCAAAATTCATACCTCGAATGGATCGTTATGGTACACAATGTGGCATCCCAATAACTTGTTGGCTTTTAGAGTACACAAGCTCCTCAAAAGCTTGTCGCCCGTGGGGTTCCGGGCAGGGTAGAGTGTTGCGAGTGAAACATATGACGTACAGATGTGGGTAACCGGCGCTTTTAGAGGATGCCAAATGAACAGGCTTTCCGTTCCCTTTTCTTGGACTGGTTATCAAAATGTGTTTAGTCACTGTGGTCGATATTGTGCATCCAGGACTCAAAAATCAAAAATTGCATACTACCAGACTGCAACTCTTTGATGCGCCTCATGATATACGCCTACTTAGCAAATTGACAAATTCATACAGAGTGCCTCTCAAAGAAGTACAATGACTCCGAATCTCGAGCTAGGCTACTGGATAGACATCATAGGACTCCAAACTCAACATGAAGCTACCGACACTTCACGGGAATTCTAGAAAATGGCTCGGTAGCCGGCACTATATGCTTGAGGGGAGATCAATTTTGATCTCTAGTTCAATGCCTTGATGAGAGTCACTAGCGGGTTCCCTGCTGGAGCGAAGCGTAAGCCGTTGCAAATGAGCCTCTGAACACACAGCTAGAAGGCAGCTCATACAGTAGCTCCACAAGAACTAATTGGAAAAAAGTGACATTGTAAGTTCGTTGCCTAACCTTTTTCTCACCATGGAAAGACCCTTGTGCATAATCGCTGGCTATCTCGATGCGCTGTGCGAAGTCAACTAATATTTGAGAGCAGAATGTGTTTTGACCTTTCCTGTTAGGCGAACCGAAGTGATTCCAAAAGAAAAAGAGTAATTTGTTGTGGTTCAGAGCTCATTTTACTGGAAAGAAAGAAAGAAGGTGGCACGAGAGGAATTGCCTCGAGAATTCTTCTGTCTTACCTGAAGTCTGAGTAGATAAGTGCAACATCCATAACCCAGAAAGACGCAACGGGTAATTGGCACAGAGTATCACTTTACCAGGTGGATTGTCTTGTGGCTGTCGCTTGGGTGAGGAGCTTCAAAGAATCATCTCACTCTATTCACCTTAGAGTCGAAGTCTTGACTGCAGCAGATTATGTCTAAAACAAGACCAATCTGAAAAGAGCAAACACTAATGACATTCCCAAGGCAGAACGTGAAAACCTTGTAGCCGAGGCACGATGGTTTCCTATCTATTCTAAAGGGAAGTGAACGACAGTCGCGTTAGATCCAGAAAGTTGACCTACTTTTGATGTGCTCAACAAACTGTCAATTCCGAACTTTGACTGAAACACGTCAGATTAAGTGCCCAGTTGAGCACTAATCCTTTTTCAAAGTAAGCATTGGGCTCAAGCGTACCGCCATTTAGTTTGAGTGTATATAAATCAAAGCTGTCATCAAGCCCGAGCTAAGGATTTGAGCTTGGATCTGAACGACTCTGGGTGAGTCTTCTACGGAACGTACAGACAATCTAGATCTAGAGTAAATTGGAATTCTCCTATAAATCAACAAGGTTGGAAGATAATAGCTTTTAGTGCATGAATGCATTTACACGATTCCCGCTGAGATACAGCCAGCACCGCAGGAGCGCCTAAAGCTGAATGCTGGAATTGGCAAAGATAAACAAGCTCTATTCTTACCCCAATGCAAATAAGCTGGATCAAGCGACGCTAGGAGTATTAAAAATAGTATTCAGACCTACAATTTGATGCGCATAGATCAGCTGCTGAGCAAGGATTCAATCACTCGATTTCGAGAAGCTTCCTGCAGACTAATCGCCCGCTGTGGCAAGGGGAAGATGCAGAGCAGAATGTATTGACTGGCGCTTTGAGACAATATTAAAGGGCTCTGTGCTCTGATTGTTTTTATCAGAGTTTATTGCAGAATTGTTACCAATGATCTCTAGTCGATATCAAGCATCGAGGACGCAAGGTGCATCATCTGAATATCACTGAGTTGTATCCTCGAATGCACCACGAGTCATGCGCCTGTGTAACCATGTGACTTTGGCATGCAGGGTTACGTTGCACACTAGGTTAGGCACCTGGTTCGGGAGTCACCTGAGAGCCGGCGACCAGTCCGTGGTCGATGTTGGAGCTGGAACACTAACGAGGGCATCAAGGCTCTGAGGACCAGAGTGTAAGGAAGAGTTTTTGAAATACATAGACTATTCCGGGGTTGTAGAGTTGTTGCCGGCTTGTCATCAGCCTCAACAGTGTGTTTTTCAATAATGCGGCCGTGAATGCACTCCGTCTGTAAAATTCTTGAATTTTCTTGCGATGAATTATGATTAGTCTAATCTTTACGAGGCTTTCCGTTGCTTGTCAGATCGTCTCTGCTGGTTTCTGTTTCCCAAGGTACGTCCTCATCAATGAGAGGCTGTTCCCTCCCACTTAGGTACTCCATTCAACACTCGTACATGTTTCAGTCTATCGAAATAAATACACCATCTAGACATTTTGAAATGCACCTTATTCCCCCACAATTTGCGGGATGGCTCAATAAATTTCGTTATTCCTTATATGTGTCGTTTCTGTTCGATGACTATCTCTTCGCAATATGTACACACCCTAATCGACTCACATAACCAGCCTTCTCCCTTCTAAAGGTTACAGTTAACGAATCGCTTGATAGTCGGAATTCACAGATATAGAACAAAATGAAGAGTCTTAAACCTTCCACTATTTAGCGTGATGCTTGGTAAAATATAAATGTGCGCAGTGATTGACATACTTTGTTACTCACCCTCAAATGTCAATGAATTTCGAATTCACCAGCTCTTAATGGCGATTGTTCCAAGTCTTGCGCAACCTAGTTGGCTGCTGGAAGCATTTAGCTACGAACATATCCCCGCATTTAACGACCCACAGTATTCGAGCCTCCCAGCAAAATGATTGCCTGAGACACCAGCACAAATCTGAGATTCAAACCTGATGACGACAATTGCAAATCCCCACATATATACAGCCAGACAGAGCACTTTATAAACAATTCAATATATTGCATCGCTATCACCCATCACCCATCAAATAATCGATCGCAGAATAGTGTCAAGCAACAAATAGGAAATGGCCTCGAGAGCTTGCATCCAAGCAAACAAGTCCCCCCTCCCTCAAGCGTCCCCCCTCTCATGGCCAATATGCCAAGGTACTTTAGCTCTGAGATCTTAGTTGTTATGCATCATTTCATCACACCTCCAACCTAAACGTGACATCTCAATAGATTTACTAGCGGTCCAACCAGTCCTATCGACGGTACCCTAAATTACCATATAACATGATTTATCTGCTATTCGCTCCAGCGTGAGAAGTTAAAATCTCAATAGCGCAAGCAAAGAATTTCCATTCAAGAAAAAATGTGCCAATATCGAGCTTTAAGTCTGAAAAAGTTGTAAATCATGTTTTTGATTTGAAGAAGCATCCTATTGAGGCCAAGTAAAACACCGAAAGATCACTCTAGGTCGCTCATCGTCCAAAGGACAGAGCATGCTTAGATATAGAGGTGCCACTTATTGTTATTATATCTCTGCGTAAATGTGACCAGGAAGACAAAAGCTTGTAGCATTTTCAGCTTCCCGTTAACGAGGCATGGGTGCCCAGGATTGCTCGATTTGAACTAATTTACCTTCCGGCACCGTTGTCGGAATTGGCGGGGGGATTGAGGACAGGGCATAATCAATGCACCCCCTAGGTAGCTCAGCAGAAGACTGAATGTATACAGCCGAGAAATAAAACTCGTTTCCCAGTGATTACTACCGGTGGGTTGTGCGCCCACTGGGTTAGGAGTGCCATGCTTAAAAAGAGCCAGGTTCGGGTTGAACGCCAATTTTCGACTAGTGGATTAACAAATCACTTACCAAGCCCGCCCGTTTCGAATGGCGTGACGGTAATCATGTCCGGAAATGTCTGAAAATATATTCTGCCAGAGCAAGAAGCAGAAAACAACACATTTGACTTATCGGGATACTTTCTATGCTTGATTGTGATAAGAAGAACAGGGGTATGACCAGGCTCAGGGGCGCGTCGCAGGGTAGCTCTCGGAGAACTTCAGCATGTTAGGGTAAAAAGTTTAGCCATCTACGCTGCAGCATGTGATCAAAAAAACCTCCAACTTCGTGCATGCATATGCACAAGGAGTGTTCATTGAAACATACCAGCTTAGCATCGAGAATACTTTGAGTAAGGGCGGCGAAGAAATGGCAACCGGGGCGCCAGAGATTGTGACTTGAATCTAGGCCAAAGGTACAAGATAGATCGGTCATTAATAACTCTGTGGTGAGCTTCTTAGGCTGGATCGTAAGGTTGATTATGAGAATGGCTGGGCCAAGCGCAATTTGAAGCGTAGCTTAGCGACAATATTAGTATTCGGCTGTGAATTCAGGCTATGTGCTCCCAAATCTGCGACTGAAATATCCACCACTGTCATGCATGCATATGCACAACGAGGGGCTTTTCGGAACATACCAGCATAACATCGACATCTACTATAAATTCGAAGTTGAGCTAAGAAAAACTTTGATAGACACTATAAGCAAAATGTATCCAGGACTGATATTTTCTTGGATATTCTGCTATCTGAAAATAGCTTCGGCATACGACTATGTCGCAGGCTGCCCTGTTGGCAAACTCGTGGGAACTGGATTCAACGTGGCATACTATGAGTTGCCTTTAGGTGATTCTGACGGTCTTACATCTGACGGATCCGCAAATGAGCAATTCTTTCTCACAGAATACAAGAATTCCGGTGGTCAGTTTGATTCAACCACAAACATCAAGAATATAGATTTCAGCGACATTAATCCCACTTCTTATGGGGTAGCCTATTCTAATGTTTACGGAAAATGGATCACTGAATCGAACTTTACATTGGAATATACTGGATTTTATGCCCCACCGCAGACAGGTGTTTACACATTTCAGCTGCAAGCAGACGATATGATCTCTCTTCAGCTTGGTCGAGGCACAGGATGCTGTGGCGACTTCGACAACGAGATCATAACGCAGAAGTACCAGTTGATGAGTTCTGGCACAGCTTCGGGGACAATTCAACCAAGCTTGAGACAGACTATTTATACAGCGTCCCTCACCGCCGGAAACTATTATCCAATAAAGATGATTTATTACAATGCAGTGGGTGCTCATGTACTTGATGCACAAATTACGCTACCTGATGGAACAGTGACCAAAACTTGGGATGTCAAACAGTTTGATTACACTAACTCGTCTAGTTCGTGCACTGTCACGGTTGAAACCCAACCGTGGACAGGAACGGTAACGTCAGACGCTACTGATGGCAATGTGATCACGCAGCTTACCCCCGGTGGAACGGGTTACTACGTCTACACGACAGAGCCTTGGACAGGATCTTATACCAAGATGATCACCTCGACGGGTTTATCAACCTACAGTGATCAATATCAGACGACAACAGAAATAATGACAACAGTTTGGGTTGACACGCCAACAGCACCAGCTATTGCCACCACAATTTATACGACAGAAGGTGAAGCATTGAGCACAGAGATAGGAACGGGCCCTTATACCAGCAGCGGAGAGACAGGTATTGTCACAACGGTTAGTATCTACGAGCCCTCAGCTCCCGCAACAGCAGTGACAGTAAGTGCGCCCCTAGGCACAGATGGATTAAGTACTTCAACTACCACTGGGCCCTACTCAGAGACGATAGACGGCGTCGAAGCCATAGGAGTTGCGACCACAGTCGTAGACTACTATCCAACAGCGCCACTTTCCACTTCGACTAGTTTTAAGCAAGGGAACAAGGAAGCCAAGCATACCTATACTTCAGCTTATAGCTTCACCTCTGATGGACTGATTAGAACTGGTGCATTGGATGTTGTACTTCTTGAGACACCTCCAGCCCCAGAGTTCAATTACACGACCACCGAACCATGGAGTGGCCAGAATGTTACAACTGAGACTTTTGTGAATCAGTACAAAACCGACATGGATGGGATAGTTGAAACAGGAACAATCGTATCAGTCTTAATAGAGACTCCGACAGCGTCCGGCAGAGAAGTGACTGTCACGACTCCTGGGAACAATTCGTTTCCTACCACATATATAGCAACCGGGCCCTACACTGTTACCACCAATGGCTTGACAGAGACGGGAATAGTGACATCAGTCATTGTAGAAACCCCGACAGCCTCGGGAACAGCAGTTACTGAGATGACCCCAGGATCAGCCTCGCAGGCAACTACATTGACAAGCACTGGCCCATACACCATAACAACAAATGGAATGACTGAGACTGGAATAATTACCTCTATAATCGAGGTCGCAGCCCAAGCCGAAGAATTGCGCCTCGAGCTGTCGACCGTGCCGGGAAATACAGCCACAACATACACAGAGAAAGAGGCGTACACGACTCTTGTAAGTGGATCCATCACAGAAACGGGAATAATGGACATTGTGCATTACATATCTCCAACGGCTCCAGCTGTAGATGTCACTTCACCGCACACTATTTCTGGCAGCGTGGCAACAACGTTCGAGACGTATGGACCTTACACCATCGTTGTCAATGGAACTCAGACCGAAATTGGTGTCGCAACCTCTCTTATTGTAGAATCTCCGACTGCCAGCGCAGTGGACATAACGAGTCCTAAGAC
>BCGO01000008.1:0-15405 GCA_001599315.1 Starmerella bombicola | reverse complement strand
CCCCCCCCCTGCGCCTCGTCTAAAGTAACGGCTTCGCCGCACTAATGTCTAAGCTACTGTTTCCATTCCCAGCATCGACCGTAGACTGGCCATTAGGCCACAGGTTACTCTTTCATCGAGATTCATGAGCTTTATGAATGCGTGTTTAGAACGACATCTTGAGATTGGTTGATATTTGTGGGATAAATCGCTCAATATTGATCATCAAGCTTTCTGTTCTACAAGATGTAATATTTTATGACCCCTGCCGCGAGGAAAGAGGGCTTGTAGCTATGCTGGGTATGCACTTCATCTGTACGTAACTGAGCCCATGGTTGGGGTAGGTTCGGAGAATACATTCAAAATTGGTGGGGCCCTAAAACCAACTTTCTAAAATAATTACCAGAAGATCTGGCTGGATTGTTCTCTAAGGGCACCGAGCCCCTCGGGCTTCAGTTTTCGGAGAAACTGATGCAATTGATTATAGCTTCCAGATTAACAAGCAGCATATGCTTTTGATTTCTTAGATCATTGATACCCCAATGTGGAGTTACATGTAATGTTTGAATATAATTGGAAGAGAGCATCACAGCCTGACCGCAACTTGTTGTACCAGTCAATTTTGAAATAATTCCACCTTGTCCTGTAATAACCGTTACTCTTTAGCTCTATAGTTGGTGTACAGCGAACCAAGCATTTTAGAACATGAGACACGTCATGAGTCGTTATTGATTGTCGTACTGGAACAAAAGACGCATTAATGATATACCTTTACGCCTTGCCACAGTGGGTGACTATCCAATATCAAGTGCATCTACTCCCGACAAGAGGGCTTCAAGATGGCATCAACGGAACCGCTGTTTGTCCAAATCATGAAACTAGCCGTCACGATATTGCTATGAGTGTAGTGTGCGCACAAGAAGATATTTTGGAAACTTCTATTCTAGCAAAATTCCCAGGCGATAGATCGAGCGGCACTTCGTGTCCAACTCAATTATCACTTTTAGCGACCACTTTGGTTCTGGCTACTTGGCAATACGGCAGGATGTCAAGCCGGAGAGCAATAAAACTAGAGCGGAATGAGAAGGCGCGTGAGAAGGGGTGTTATACAGTATACAGTGGGCTAGCAAGAAATTTCAAAACTACCACTTCTAGATTCAGGGACATGCCTACCACTCACAGCGAATGGAGAAGAGAAGGGTTGCTAATTTCAGATGCTGAGCTCACTTTGAAAGTTGGCAGTGTACAGTGCGGTTGAGTGTTTTGCATACTTGGCTGCTGAGTATTGTGCGAATGCGGGTCAAGTGTTCAGTACAATTGTTGTATACCTGAGCTGAGATATGACCAGCCAGTATGGGTCTCGCTACGATGGCCCTAACTATTATGTCAAACTGAGTATTGCGAGTCTGGGTGAGCGCACGGCAAAATCGGTGTCTTACAGTAAATGACTTCTCAGCAATATTCGTTAAAGTTCGGGGTACAACAGTGCCGGGCTAGTAAACGAGTATGCATCGGATTTATCAAAGTCGTAGTTACGAAGGTGTATTTGACCTGTATAGTAGGTGACGACCCAATCATATTAATAGAGTGAATGTTCCCGAAAGTGTCAAGGCATACATCAAGTATCAAAAAAGTAATTTGAGCCAGACTCAGTTTGAGGGATCGAAGGCAAACGGAATCAGATACTCATCAATGACTAGGTTTAGTTGATTTTATCGCCTAAACATGCCCATGCGCTCTATTTAAGACTGAGTCAGGTAGCGCTTGGTTATAGATGTCACATGAGGCCGAGCAACCAGTCAATGGACGATGGAGCTAGGAACACCAGATTAGGTATCAAGGTTACAAAAGGGGTAGGAAGGTGTATTTTGATTGTGTAAGCAGGTTAGGGCTGTTTGATTATTGTAAAAGATATGCATGGGTTGTCATCATCAGGGGAATCTCAGATTTATGGCTATAGAGTTTGCAGGAAGGTCCGGATATCCTCACGAGATGCGAGAGCATACTGAAGTCTTGCACTAACAAATGCGGATATATTCCGGTGGTACTAGAGTGTGCAATTCTCAATTACTCGCTATTACAGCAGATTATGTATAAAGGTAAGCGGCATGTTAAATGCCGCGCACATGTTTAACTTTCAAGGCGATAGAAACATGCAAGCGACTTCAAAAGCATTGCCTCAAAGGTCCGCCTGATCAATTGGTTCCAGCTCCATGTTCTATCCTAATTTACATGAATAGTTGAGCCACTCATTTTCCTTCTCAGAGAAAGATCATGTATGAATGCCTATGTATGTCGATTGAGGCACGTACAGAAAGACGTAATTTGATTAAGTGATGTTTGTTTCATGCGTTTTTCGAGTTGCCTTGTTCGGCATCTTCGACATGTTTCTATACTACCCGCGGTGATGCGAGCGTTAGTCTCTAGGGAGGCTTTGCAAGTCAAAAAACTGATCAACTCTTGGGAAGTGCATCAAACAATAGCTCTGGTTTTGGGGGCCCCTGGTGTCGAATAGAATTATTTTCCACCGCGACTTGGAACCGGAGGTTCTCGGAGCGTATTGGAGAATCATGCCAATTCAAGTGAAGTGACAATATAAGGCGCATCATTCCAATGCAGGGTCAAGCCTGGTGTTGAGCTTTGGGTGTCCTTGCTAAGCTCGACTCTTACGGTTAGCGTTTCTTCATTCCGTTCTAGCAGGCCACCAACCCGATGTTCCCATCAAGGCTTTTCCCTGCGTTTGAGATTGGACTATACTCTACCTCATGGAGCTGGTTCTCAGGTGTCGAGCCACACTCGGGAGTATTCCGACAGTGTCAGCATCTTCAGATATTCAGATCTGATTTACTCTTCCACAAAATCTGATTTGAAGCATCAATCGTTAAAAGCTGTCAACTCAACCTTTGTACAATCGGCAGCCTTGGCGTGAATAACTCGCTTGCATCTCCTACATCTAGCGCTCGAATATCGAATCATTCTCGTGACGAAAAGGACCGGGCGAGAAACTCGATACTGAGAGTTTCCTCTCGGGATATCACATTCAGACAATCTGTTGTTCAGAGCTCCCCACAAAATCCATAATTCTGAGTACCCGCTAAATGACATTAAGGACTGGTCGGAATGAGAGTGTGGCCACTCATAGAGCTGTGAGACCTTCTATTTTCAGCGGATTAAACGTATTTCATATAATATAGGCGTCAGGTTTGAACAGCCACATGAAGAGCGATCAATTTCATATACGACGCGCCACTATAGTCTCGACCAGCAGCCAATATTTCCCCTCCATTATAGAGCTGCTCGCGTTGCTTGTGACAGGATTATGGTTGGTTTGATAACCGTCGTCAGTTTCTTACATTTATAGACTCGTAGTTAGTTCTGACTTCACTGTTGACCAACGTATGTTAGAGATCTCACTCAAGGGCTCGGTGATCTTTATTTATTGCGCTTCTAGAAGCAGACACAGTATTGAATCCAAGGAAACTGAGTAAAGCTGAAAAAAAAGGCCTCAGGTTTTCGATTGCATGGTTGTGACCCTTTCGTTGGTGTACTTATCTGCTCTGTGTTTTGCCGGGTACTATAGTACCTTCGATTGACGTGTTGTACTGACAGCATTGAACAAAACCCTTCTAGCGATTAAAGATTACAGGGTCTGTACACAAGGTCGGCTGGGGCTAGCACTCTTATACAGTATCAGACTTAATGTGAGAGGTGAGGACGCTCCCAATGTGTCAATTTCTTTTGCTGAAGTTCTGCACATTGATGTATTTCCGGCTGCCTGTGTTATCGCTACCTAGTTAATGTTCTACAATCTCTCCAGTTGCTCACTCTAACTTGTGGGTAAACCTAATATAGACAAGACATGTAGGTTGATTAGGGTGTACACGCAAGGTTCGGTAAAATAACAGATCAAAAAGAAGACGTAGATGTGACATAAAAAGAGCGATTAGTGAATTTAATGGGAAATATGAGAATTTGAAGTGCAGCGAACAACTATCATACGAGCTGTTTATCCTGAACCTTGTATGGGAGATGAGCACAGCGCGTCGATTGAAAGAAGGCAAGCTTTACATAATGATAATATAAGTCAATCTACATTTACAATCAGGAATGACCCCAAGAGCGACGAAAGGCCTCTCAAACAACAGTTAATATAGATGAGAGCATAGAAATTTTGAAAACTAGCAAGCGTAATGGAAGCGTTGCCGCATCACGAAGAATTAAGTATTGAAATTTGTTTGCTGTCGTCAAGCAGCAACTTGATCCACTTACAACATTCTATAGCTTTCGAGAAGAATAACTGGGTAGGGCTGATCTGATGTCGTGCGGCTAGTTACAAGAGACAGTATATGATATCCAAATGAAAGAGAAAGTAGAGCGCCCCACTTAGAGTACAGAGCCTCCTCCCCGCTAGTTCAAGCCTGAATTAGTTTCATTTGTTTAGGCCACAAGTATACAGTGAGATTCAATTATAAATACCTGATCATTGGACGCGGTCCTTAGCTATATCTGGCTTGTCAAACTCTTTCAGTTCCTTGATATCTCAGCTAGTATTATCAGCTTCAATTCTCCATTACACGATTTATTAGGGACTGATTGGCTTTTTGTCCAACAGTCGGGATCTGTCCAGAAAGTTCAAGCAGCCGGACCTCGTCACTTGGTAAATCCTCGATATGAAGTTGGGCTAGACTAAGTTACTTCTTAATAGTTTCACATTTTGAGCGCCTCTCCCTTGGATATCAATACTTCATTGATGAGACCCGCTTCAGGTCACCCAGGACTCACAGGTCGTCTCATGATCAAATACTTAGAGTTATCTCGAGATCTCTCTAGTAAAAAAGAAGAAATACCTTTTCATCTTCTTTGGCAGCAATTAACATCGGAAGCGATAAGTGAAGCGAAATAAAATTGTCATTCATAGCTCACGCTCAGATACTGATACGCCAGATCAAAGCTTTTCTGGCACGCCAGGGATTATGCGATCTTCAATTTGAGAACAATCCAAAATCCAGTAGCCTGGCTCTGCTATGGTTGCTATATCTAAAAACATTTTACAATGATAAATTCTCGTCTACATTGATATATAACCTCTGTATAGCTAATTCCCACTGCTGGGCTACCTGGGAGGTCCACTGATAATTCCTGTACTCTTCACCTAGTTCTCGGATGAGAATTAAGCAGCTACATCCATTTTAGTGTGACATGAAGTCACGGGAATAGCCGGCACCTTTCATGAAGGAGCGCTATTGTAGTAAGTACCGTTACACTAAATCAAAATTCAAATATTGAACCAAAGTCTTCTGGAAGCAATTCCCCAGAGATACATCGGCTTTGGTAAAGTTCTGCTCATTAAGATCACCTTGTGCTATTTGCATTTCGTGAATATGTCAATGTCCAACTTACATGAACACAGCCGTGCTGTCTTCTGAATCAGCCCAGTTAGTTTATCTTGGGCCCTCTTTCCCAAAAGGGGAATCCAAGATCGGCACGAATGAATGCTCGCAACCTTCTATATATTCAGATACTAACTGAATTTGCACTGAGCTCGTATTTATCCTCTTAGTAGTGGCTTCTTACTGATGAGTTTACATGGCTTGCTTGCTTACACTGATTCCACTGGGCCCTACACCAGATCACTTAGGTCAAGTATATGACTGCAGTTAGAATGGCGTTCAAACTAGACATGGTGGGTATTTTGCTCCTCAGCCGACCACCGTGGAAGCGGTTATGGCTGTCGATAAGAAGGCTGATCTTCAAGCCAGGGCTTATGAAATCCAACTTGGCTCTCATTGGACTTCTTGCTTCTCTCATCAAGAAGCGCTCTCAAAGCTGAGTTATACGTCAAAGGGAACAGCGATGAATCTGCCCAGAATGATCAGGGAGAGATAGGCAATTCAAGTGAATTGTTTACCACCCCAGAACTCATTCAAGAACTAAGGCAGTTGAAGGACTAATTTAACACACAGTATTTTTACGCTGACCCGTCCGCCAAAGCCGTCTTTGCACCGGTTATGAGCAAATACGAGATCTGCAAATTCCCATAAACCAAAAGTTAGATCATCGTCTTGCTGTTGTCCCAACTATCGTCTTGATGTTAGAAAAAATTTATTGATTCCGTGGCATGAAACTCTAAACTGCAGCAACAATCCCAGTCATGGGGACAGCTAAAATTTTCTTCATTAGCCGCACCAGTCTAACTCTGATTCAGGTCTCATGGAGTGATGAGCATGTATGGATGGCACCGGAACTCTTGAGTCGGCTACCAATAAAATATCTCGGATGGTTGGCTTATTGACACTAAAGCTAGTTCAATTCTTATCAATTACTGAATGTCAGTGAAACCCCATCTATGGTCGGTATACCCATGTGTAGAGCAGAAATAACACGCTTAACGCGGTTCATCAAGCCGGTCATCTTCCTGGTTATCACAAAGTGTTGACTCTTAAGCTCTCAACCTTCCTTCCACTACATTCCGAATTTGGTAGAGGGCTAGCTATCCACAAACTCCCTCAAATTTCGAGATCTCAAATTGTTCCTACTCTTATACAGTGTATTTTATCTTTAGCTATTCATAATTCGTATATCAGAATAAGTCCAAGTGAAAGCTCCTTCAGCCCAGGTGAGTATGAGTATTGAACTCTCTGTGTCATGAATGAAATTATCAGAACATATATAGCTAATCTAACTGCACTGTTAAGATAACCTCTCGTAACTTCACAGCTCACTTTTTTTTGATGGCATTTTTTCGCAGCACAATAGGAAGTTCATGAGCTACATAAGCAGAGCCGGCACTGCACAACGAAGTGGATGGTTCGATGCCAAAAGAGTGTTGCGGACGGACGAGGTTGGGATTCACGCTACTTGTTGCAAGGCAAGGAACTCTTTATCGATGGTAGAGATTTTGGTACTCCGCGTGGCTCAATTGTTATTAAACTCAAATCTCTACTCACCTCAGAGTCATGTAGCCCCTACCGCGAGATTGAGGAGGAGCCAATGTGCAATCACGATGATAATGCATGACCATGCATGCATTGTCCAGGGTACTATCATCTTCGGAGCTGATTACCACATAGCGAAACACCTGACTGGAATCCTTGGCCTGAGCAGGGACTGCATCGCTGCATTTTGCTGTAAGGTGCAACTTGGCTAAAAGAGTGCTCTTGTCCCTTTCAAACAATTATCAAGAGGGCTGCATTGTACTCATTTTCTTAAAAAAAATACTTTAATTAAATTCTTTCTGAGAATCGAAGCTCTCATAGCAATAAATACCCTCAGGTTGCTTCGACATATTCGCCAAATGACGACAGAAATGTTAGTGCTCTAGAACATATATCCGTTCCGATACGTCTAACAACAGCTCTCCAGTATATTGTTTTCCCACTCAGCCTTGAACTCTCTCGAAGCAAACGGAACTACACGGTAGAGAGAGTTCATCAACGATGTACTATTTCTCCGTGATACGGCTTATTTCTTCAAGTTTGGTGGAAGACATCAACTACTCTTCGATGAAGAATGCCAGACATGCTGCATATCTACGGCGCTCCCTAAAGTCATGTGTCCTGGTAGTGTGAACCATCCGCGAGCGCCACAAAATGTTGAAAACACTGGAGAATTTAGCTGTGCATAAATTCTCAATTGTCTACAAGGACTCAAGCCGATGGTTCCCAATTTTCTTATGATATGGCATACTTTCTATTAACGTCAATGAAGGATACATATAATCGGCTTTCTACTTGCTCGCGATTATTTTTTTACATCTGCGTGGTGAAGTGATCTGGTGCTGACTTGGTGGTCTAAATTAGGATTTCGCACAAATATTTTGATGCCAAGAGCGTTGCTAATTCACGGCCTGTTTGAAACTTTTTGACTCGAGCTGTGTCGTTTTTCACCAAAAATTATTTAAGTTTTTAATTAGCGTATCGGACAAAGCTACTGATAGTCATATTCTTTCATTCCTTGTGAAAATGAAGCAACAACTATAAAATTCCATCAATTATGTCCAATCGAAATTTCTGCGGCTCAAGTTTTGTGAATTACCATCTGTAAAGATCTTACATGCGTGAATTGAGTTTAAAAAGGATGGATTTTGTCGCACTCCAAAATTTACAAGAATCCCTTTGAGAATGCTTTGGCTTTTGAGCGTTAACACTTTGTGTTTTTTTGCAATTGCGCTAGCTCATAAATTAACAGGCGGATGCCCAACCTATCACCAACAGCCTGGTCTTAGAGCCAATTTCTATACGTACCCTTTCGTAGAAACTGGCAGCACGCATGAACAGAAAGACTGGTTCCTGACAGGGATAAAGCGAAGTGAGTATTTAGGCAGCCGAGATGGAATAACTCAGCCGAATTTTGGAACCAAACATGTAAGTACGCCAGGGACTATAGGCAGCATTTATGGCTTCAATATAACTGTGTCCCATTTTGCAGTGGAATTGATTGGTTACTATCGTGCTCCGGTAACCGGCGACTACATGTTCAATATTAGGAAATCTGATAATGGTGCCAGTTTTCAACTTGGTTTAACGAATGGCATGTCTTGTTGTCGTGAAGACTTTGACTCGATGGTGGATTCGGACTCGATAACCCTACAGTGGAAGAAGTTCCCGGCTAATGGCACAAGAGAAGTTTATCTTGTTCAGGGAAATTACTATCCGATACGTTTGACTTTGTACAATCAAGATATGGGAGCGAGGCTGAGACTCTTGGTAACGAAACCAGGTGAAACTAAGCCTTCGACTGACTTCACTGACTGTCTTTTCGGGCCAGACGGATCTTGCGTTGATCCGCCATCGAGTTCAACACTCTATAACTACTCTGTGGCCCCTTATTCTACAATATATGCACCCTGGACAGGGAGTGTGCCAACGACTTACACCTCTACTGTTCCCGTTACTCGAACTACTGGCAGCTCTGTAGTCGCTACCACTAGCAACGTAGTTGTCGTTGCAACACCAACAACTCCGTACAGTACGATAACGGAACCCTGGACAGGAAGTGAATCGACGACTTACACCTCTGCTATCGATGTCGTCAAAACTCGTGGCAAATCTGTGCTCAGAACCAGCAGCAACATTGTCGTCGTTGCAATACCAACAACTCCGTACAGTACTACAACGAAACCCTGGACAGGAAGTGGAGCGACGACTTACACCTCTGCCGTTCTGGTGACCCAGACTAGTGGCAGCTCTGCGCTCATTACCACCAGCAACATTGTCGTCGTTGCAACACCGACGACTCCGTATAGTACGATAACGGAACCCTGGACAGGAATCCTGCCAACGACTTACACCTCTGCCATTTTGGTCACTGAGACTAGTGGTAGCTTTGTGCTCAATACCACCAGCAACGTAATTGTCGTTGCAACACCTACGACTCCGTACAGCACGATAACGAAACCCTGGACAGGAATTGAATCGACGACTTACACCTCTGCGATCTATGTCGCCAAGACTCGTGGCAAATCTGTGCTATATACTAGCAGCAACGTCGTTGTCGTTGCAATACCTACGACTCCATATAGAACGACAACGAAACCCTGGACAGGAAGTGAATCGACGACTTACATCTCTGCTATCGCTGTCACTACGGTTAGTGACAGAGCTGTGCTCAATCATTTCCCTTTGCCTTCGTACAGTACGATGACTGCCATTCCGGCCACTCAGAGTAGTGGCAGATCTGTGCTCAATACCACCAGCGATGTGGTTGTCGTTGCAGCGCCTACTTCTACATACAGCACATCGACGGAATACTGGACAGGGAGTGTGCCAACAAATACCTCGGTCGTAATGGTCACTAAGACTAGTGGAAGCTCTGCGTTCACCACTTCAGATAGCGTGGTTGTTATCAAAATTCCATCAACTCTTTATTATACCATCACTGAGTCCTGTACTAGACCAGACGGAACGATTTGCACTTCCGCTGCCGTCAAGTCAACTTCTGGAGATCCTGTGTTCACCACCTCAAGCAAACTCGTTGTTGCCAATACCCTCGCAGTTCTCGAAGCTCCCTATGCTAATGCCACCTCGACTGTGAGTGCGCCTGTCACTTTCAGCTCCGCGGTTGCAGTTACCGACACAAGCGGAGGTTCTGTGTTCACCGACTCGAGAGATGGGGTTATCATTGAAAACACAGAGCTATACAGCACGCTGACTGTGCCCTGGAGCGTGAGCATGTCAACAACTTACCAGTCTGTTGTTTCTGTCACTAAGACCAGTAAAGGCTCCCTTCTCATTACTACTTCAACAACAACGGTAATAATCGGAACGCCTGAAACCTCTTCAGATGTAGCCGCCAAACCCGAGACTGATAACGATTCGCGTGTGTTCACATCAAGCCGATCAGGTAGTTATAGGACGTCACCCACGAGCTTTAGTAAGGGATATGAGCCTGAGCCCTCGGATAAGAATCTAAACAAGGGCGAGACTGACACAGCTGATCGAGTTCATGAAACGTCGGTGGCATTGCAAGATAGTGAAGCGGAGTCAACGAGCTATGTGACGAGCGGAGTTCACAAAATAGGAACCGCGACTCAGGTCACAACAGGCGCGCGCTCTCCACCGATAATTAACGCTGCTGCTAGTCGATCTTGTAATGGGCTCCTCGCAAGCTTATTAGGATCAGTCTATCTGCTGCTATTTTAAATAAGCAGCTTCCTATCTTACTCTCAGGAACTTAGTGGATCGTGCAATAGCAAGAAAACTCTTGTCAAAATAAATATTAAGTCGGTTAGGACACTGTCCTTGTGTATAAGATGTCAAGAAAAAGCAACCTAATCAATTGCTTCTCGCAATGTTGTGTTCTTTGAAAATTGTATTAGAGTAAATTAACTTCTTTAATTGGTCGATTGTGCGGCTTACTTTGCTAGAGTACACGTGGTGCATCTCGCCTTTCAAGAGCAGCCACGCCATCTAGTATATACCTTAGAACTAGAAGTATTGTATAGATCTAGGGTCGTGCAGCGACTAAATAGATGATTCGAAGGTAGGAAACGCGTGCTAGATGTGTTTGCGAAAATGGCCCTTGGCTGGAGCAGTAATGAATTCCTCTTAGTCTCATAGAATTCAGCGCTGTCGGTCAGTTGGTATCCAGAACTAAAACTCCCATCTAATTGACAGATGATACCAGCTCAAAAGCCAGGTCGAACTCATTTTTGTGAGCCACATGATATACATACTTGGCTTTAAACAAGTTAAGAGCAATGTACGAAATAACGGCCCATGGTGGTTGATTCAGGTGCGCAAATGATTTAGGCAATTGCAGAGGAACAACGAAAAACCTTAACGTCGGCTGGGGGCAGGAGTCCCATAGATGGAATGCCTCAGCTGTCAGCCTGAACACAATCAAGGTGTGGACGTGGGAAAGTAGTAGTTTAAAGTTGGCGCAACGAAAACGCCCGGCCTCTCTATCTTTTAACAACTAATTAATGATTGATAATCGCACGAGGTTTCCCCATTGAGCTATGGGGAAAACATGAATGGGCGGTATATGCATGTCAATTAGGGTGTACAACGGGGAGTATACTGAACAGAGACAGATCCAATAGAATAGGTTAATGTGAGGAAAATTGGTAAAAGAAACAGGTGTTGTGAGGAACTGCAGCGCACGTTAGAACAATTTAGTAATCCAGTAACTACGAAACAAGTATGGGAGATATTAACAGCATATTGATTGATGGAAGACGAGGTTTGTATGAGATCAAACATCTTCAAGGTAGAACTATGATCATGAATGAACTCAAGAGCTATAAACATCCTACAAAGTCGCGTGTTGGAGCTGATAATCAGTCAGCAACAAATATATAACCCTGACTAGTGTATGCAATCAAACAACTACTTCTTACCTCTTGGTCCCTATTACCTTGATACATAAGCTCGTGTTCCCAGCTCCTACATTGACCATGGACTGGCTGTCCGGCCTCAGGTGACTCCCTAAGCAGTTGCCCTAAATGTGACGAGCCCAGAAACCTGGGTAAGATGCTGCGAATTTGGACACTGGCGCCTTATAAGCTGTGCAAGTGCTTAATTTGACAATCCTATGCGCATCAAGACAGATTGTCCCTACATCATATATATGTAGATATAAGTAGCCTTTATACATTTGTTTGTTTGGAGCCGTTATGACTTGGATGACAGAGCTAGTTTTCTCAATCATGAGCACGAGCTCAGGTATTAAATTTAAGATGGGGGAAAATAAGCGTTGAGTATCCTGTCTCTGAGCTGCTCATTTCACAAAATGACTGGTTCTCTCTAGGGTGTGGAAAGAGGGCACGCGGTCAAACTGGGAATGTACCCTGAGGCTGTGTCTGCATGTGTGTTTTTAGGGTTTCTGGCTAGAGGAACGTATGTTGGCTTCAATCAGACCATCCCCCGAATCTCATGGAATATTCAACTTGTAGGATAGAGGTCAAGTGACAGCTAGTTGGAGATGCCATATGAGTGGCGACTTCCAGTCTATAGTCGAAGATTGGCAACACTAGTTCAAGCAGCAAGGGTGCAAGAGACCTTGTACTAAAAAGTGATAAATTGTTTACATTCTTCTAATAGGGATCAAATAGTTGATGCTGACCGATAATCAGTAGCTTTAACCCCCCTTGTTTAGTTCTTCACTTGTGTCGAAAGCTACGCGCTTGTTAGCTAATGGCAGAAATCAAAAGAGGCTCAACGGTCTGGTGAGAAGATCTGATTCATGTTTTTGGAACTAATCCGTGCCTCGCTTGGAAGCGTCCCTGCTTTTTGTTTTTTCCAATCGTAGGAGTCCCACTCCACATCACCACTTTATTGAGAAATCGTTGCATCAAAGTTGGTTTCATGTTATATTTCTGGGACACTAGGCCAACTAGAATTGACTTGACATATATATTCCCTTACTTAATACTGATTTAATTGATCTGCTCGTTTATCGATTGTTGACATTGAATGTTTATTTATCCTGATTTCATGAAACCGATTCTCTACCTAAGGAGGTAACTGATTCGGCGCGCTTGTTAGGGTCGTACCTTACAAATATTCTTGGTTAGTGGCTATGAACCCTACCAGTCTCTTGTTATGGGTACCCACGCCCTCGAACCATATCATTAAAGCAGTAACTCGACCCCAATTCCGGTGGTGATCCGTATGCCATATTGTACCACGTAGGTATGATGTTTGACACGCTGCGGCGCTTGGTCCGTATTCGGCACAACCACACGATGTACCAGATCTATCATTATAGACCCCGCACAACCCTACATCAAGCTTTCTATCGCCTGAGTAGCAATTCTCTCCATTACTGGAGCATCGAGTGTCCCTTGAACCACGCTTGTCCAGCTTCGAATCCCGGTCATAATATTTACCCTCCGCTGTCTTGGAAAAGTACCAGCTGATCACCTCGTCATCTGTGATTCCGTCGCAGTCAGTCGGAGCAAAGTTTACCACTCTCTCCGTCTTGTTATAGCTGTTGTGCGTTTCCGTTGCATTGTCGTATTCGTCATTGATGTGTCTTGTGAGGATTTTAGCGACCCCTAGATCATGATCGTCATAAGCCTCTGTGGAGATGTTTTTACCAACGGCAAACTCGTTATACTGATACCCTGTGGCCAGATACATGCATACGTCATACGCTGTGACATTACTATGCAACTGTGTTTTGTACCCAGTGGCTTTACTCATTACGTCGGCAAGCAGTGATGCTTTTGCATTCGCGAAGCCTATAGCGGCCGTTATCGTGAGGGCAAAATTGACTACACTCATTGGATGTTGTAATAGTATCCGGTCTCTGGTTCAGGTCGGGCGGCAATTGGTTATAGATGTCAGATGAGTGCTGAGGCTACCTTGTTGTAAAAAGTAGTTGATGATTGAGTTCGTAAATTCATCAAAGGATATATAGCTGATAGATCGACAGTAACCCCAACATAGCTTAGCTTCAATCGCCCTCATCCCTCCTTAATTCTGTCCAACAGCTAATAACAGCATTGCCACGGTAGTTTTCTCCGTGATGTCTAAACTAGTATTTCCCGTTTTTGCACGAGCCCTAAACTGGCCGCCGGCCTCAGGCAGCGCCCTTTTCTTTAGTTTCGAAAGTGTCATTACTACAAATTTCGGACCGCAATGCGAGTTTGGATCGATATTTCTAGATTGGCCCAAATTCGTTTGGAAGATGCGCTCATTTTTCAGTCATCGAGCAGCGTATCCTGCCAAAAAAAATGATATAATATGACCTCTGTCGAGAAAAGAGAGCATGCAGCTAAGCTGGGTATGCACGTCTGTGCGTGGCTGGGTCGATGGTTATAGGCAGGCTCGGAAAAACTCTCAACGTTGGTGGGAGCTCTAAGATTAGCTTGTTGGGGGGGGAGATACCGGAGGAGCCAGTTTGCGCTGCAATGTCAGCGAGCTCGTGAGTTTTTACTTTTTGGAGACATGGGCGCAATTGATCAGAGCGCCCAGATGGTTAAGTAGCATCTCTTTCTGAACATTGACTTAGCAAAACCACAATGCGGAGATAGGCGTGGTGATTGAATTTAGTCGTGAGCAGGGAGTATTCAAAGCCTGGCCTGTGTTATTTTAAACACCAGTCAAAATTTGGCCCGACTCTACGTTATTGTATGGTAGTCGTTACCCTGTAGCTCTATGGTTGCTGTAGAACAAAGTTGGCGCTACAATGATGGAGTTTAAAAGCGGTTAATGTACAACAATATGTAGCAGTAGATATTAAATGCCGCGCACATGTTGAAACAGTATGACGATTGAAGTATGTTGTGGTGACCTTTACGAGCAGTACCCCGAGGGCCTACACGATAAACGGGGTTCAGCTCCAGTTAGTAACCTAGTTTGATGAATAATTCTGCAACAATGGAGCTGCCCATGTATTTTCACAGAAGAGAGATGGAGAACTAGTTCAACACTAGCTATGCATGGCGTTTAGGGTGTATATGGAAAGCTCGAGGGAAAGGGGACAGGTTGAAATTTTTAGGCAGATAGATATAGATATAATTTAAAACCAAGATTGGCAAATGAAACGGGATTTGTGAGAAACTGGAGCGTACCTATGTGCGATTATACAAGCCATTCAGGCCAATACTGCAAGAGACAATCGAGTGACAACTAAAAGTCATGGATGAAAAGGAGGCAAGCTTTGTGTACCAAAAAAACTAGTATTTATTAAACTAAACATCAGAAATGAGTGTAATAGCTACCAAGTATGCCGACAGGTTCAAGTCAAACATAACTGTAGGATTTAAATGTAAGAAATTCGAAGACGCCGAGCACGCCAAGCCGTATCATGGACGAACAAGCCGTATCACGGAGATATTGAGCAGAACATCAGAAATGAGTGTTATAGCTAGCGAAAGTGCCCACAGGATCAAGTTGGACATAATTGTATTATTTTAGAGCAAGAAATAAGCCGTATCATGGAGAAATAAGCCGTATCATGGAGAAATAAGCCGTATCA
>BCGO01000007.1:0-18058 GCA_001599315.1 Starmerella bombicola | reverse complement strand
TGAGCAGTACGACGTGGTGAGAGTCTCAATTCCTGGAATGGTCTCAGTGCCACCTTGCTTAGCATAACTACTTTCCGTGGGTCCAGCAGAACCAGTGCTCGTACCAGAGAGCCCACGCGGCTGGGTTTCTGTGCTGGATGTAAAACTTTCTCCTGAAGTATGACCTGTTGTGCTGCTGGATGCAAGACTTGTCTCACTTGCGAATCCAGCGTTGTACGAGGGGCTCAACTTTGACCCACCTTCGGAAGACTTCGCTGCTCCTGAAGACAGGGCTGCTGTTCCAGGAGACGATACCAATCCGAGAGAAGATGCCACCTTTGAAGCTGATTCTACTTGAGAAGAAGGGCCCGCAGAAGAGGATGCTGCTCCCGATTCAACAGGAGCTCCAGAAGACTTTGCTGCTTTGGAAGATCGATTGATATTAGAGGAAAACACCGCTCCTGAGGAGGTTGAAGATCCCAACGACGGCAATATTACAGATGACTGAGAAGCTCCGGAGGACGATACTACCATTGGTAAAGTAGGTGCTCCTGAAGACGGCACTGCTTCGGAAGATGAAGTTGCTGCAGAAGATACAACCTGAGAAGACGGAACAGCTCGAGAAGTAGGCACGAATCCAGAAGACGATACAGCTACAAGGGAAGATACAGCTTCAGAAGTTGGCGCGGCTCCAGGGGACGACATCGCTCCCGCTGAACTGATTGGTCTGGACGAGTCTGTAGTCAACGAAAGAGAGTTCACCAAAGCTTGGGACGACAAAGCCGTTGCTTTCGAGAAAGCTGTCTGTTCCGACGAAGTAGCCGCTAAATTGTCGCAGTTTGGACACAACGAAAATGTCACCGGAGGGGCTCCAAAGGCAGAATTCGCTGAGGCAAACTGTTCTGTAATGTCAATCTGTGCTGACTCAAATATGGAGTACAGGTCACTATCTTCTTCTGTTACCGAAACAAAATAATCAAGGATTGTCTCCACAGGTGATGAAAGTGTAACCAGGTCGACCTCAATGACCGAGACGGCATCCAAGGAGGCGAAAACCGTAGCTTTTGCTGTGAGAGCAGAGAGAACATCAGTAATCGCGTTGACAAAGGTAACTATTGCTGTTCCTTCGGCGTCGATTTCAAGAGAAAGAGCCGCGCTCTCCGCCAACTCAGACACAGCTGTGTTGAAGGAGTCAATCTCAATCTCTATCTCTTGAATGTCGTCAGCCTCGGAATTCCAATTCGAGATACAACTTACAAGCTTCGAGGCAGCACCACTAACACTGTGCTCGTCAACATGGTGGTGGCAGGCCTTCGTCGACCCCAAAAGGTAAAAGAGCGGTAAGATACTAAGCTTCATGATGAGAACTTCAGAAGGACAAAACCACCTCTATATATACTTTGTCGTACTATGCGGGGACTGCGCTTTTGCGTACGGCATTTGGACAATCCGAAATTTCATGCATTCGTTTCGCGACTTTACCGATATACTGCATGGGGTAAGGGGTATGCACTATTTGCCGTCTGGAGTCACTCGCAGCGATGCGCATTTGCCTGCGTTTGCATAGCCCTATTCATAAGCGAAATACTCCTTTGCTGAGTCATAACTGTGTGGCCCGAGGATAATTTTAGAGATCGAGCACAACCAGCGGTACAACAACAAAATATACCAGAAGACCAGCAAGCAGGGCTATATTTCATCAAAGCTGTCAGCGGTTTGTCTTTTCAGACTAGCTTGAGCCTGCGCAGATCGCAATGGCGTCGAATCAAGACGCAGATCGTTTCGTAGGCCTGACAATTGGTCTAGGGTAAGGTCTCTTTGCTAGTTCCTGAGGGTATAATTAACTATTTGAGCACTACTAAAAAAGCTAGTCATAAGCACTTCTTGCAAATGGGAATCAAAATATACGTTGATTTGGAGAATGATAATCTCGCTCGTAACTGTCGACATTAGCTCTGAGCGGCGCTAGATTTGGCATCTCATCTCACCTGTAACCGTGTCACTTACACACCTAACCACTATATGGTTCTGTAGTTCACACTTTGTTATTGGCCAAAGCTCAAACTGAGAAACCCCTATGCACAGAGGGTTTAAGCTGTGCAGTTGCGGCACGGGTTATGTACGTACGGAGTATTTTTCCGCCACCTGCAGCTGGCGAACAAAACCTTTCCTTCGAGGTGGGGGCACATACAATACGAGAGGAAAACTGTCATAGTCTTCATGCTGCTACTCGTATACCCTCAATAGATATATATCTAGGCATTTTGGTCATCTATTTTTGTTAATCTCGTTCTAACTGAGAAACTTTTTTCTTAGGGTAGGAGCGGAGGCTCCCTCATACACAGATCGCCAGTCTTATGTAGACACGACCTGATCAAAGGGAACAGCCAAGGTCAGCCGACCTATAAAATATCTGATTTCTGAATTTGGAAGATCAGGCGCTGCTTCCTGCAGGCCGAGCTCAGCGCATAGAGAGCATACCCTGATCTTGTTACAGTAGACCCTGAGTAACACACCAGATTTCCTAGTTTCGACGCTACTCTCTCTTGACAAGGTAATCAGTATCACTTTTACATTTATATAGAGGAGTCGTATGCTTTGAATTCCCACCGAGGTTTTAACCGCTCTTCCAGTACGTGCCACGGTAGGGTGGGTCTTAAATTTATAAAGTTCAATCGGCTGGCCTGAGGCTATGCATCTCGTATTTCTACTTATTGAATGCAACTACCTCATCTTGGGCATTTATTTCAGAGTTTTTACCACGTGTGTGCGCCAAGATCGCATGAAAAATCTTAACAATGGCGTCGACTTAAAATTTTAACAACTGCATGCATACACCTAACGAAATGACAACCCATACCTAACGCCTCGATGTGGACCAATCTCGTGTGGCTGTAACCAGGCAGACGATTCGTTGTTTCTCAAAAATAATCACTTTAAATTCTATGGGCTCAAAGAAAAATTTTAAGATTAGTTTTTCTGCTGATAATTACATTGGAGGTTTATTCAACAGCAATCTGGCTTTCCAATATCGACCGATTATACTGGCTCCGAGCCGCCTATAATATTCTGTAATGTTCTGAATAGGTATGCTTTGGGCCAAGAATAGAATACTAACATAACCGTACCCAATGCTCGACCCTGTTCTGTATGAGGGATAGCCTCCGTTGGTACATGCAGCTTCTCGCGTCACAACCCTACTGGTGAGATGAATGCCGGTCGCCAGTTTTATGGTGACGCATGCTGCTGTCATTTACACCTATTGGTTTCGATACTGTCCCTCATGGTGAAAATTTTGGACATATACTCAAATGAATCTGCTGGATCAGTATTTTCAGGCAGGTTTTGCGGTATTATCACTGTGTAGCTAAGCATATAAAATTAACAATATTGCTCCCCACTCTGTGACGTGAAGGATAATGCTCTATTATGTCCAGTAAGCGCCTTGGAAATACGAAGTGAGAAAGCTTCCTGGAAGGCGAAGCTTGTGATTCGGCTAGCGCAGTCTGCTTTCGTCTGCAGCGAAAATGGTTCACTTCCTTCTCCTCCTAATTGGTCAGGGGCGATTTATTCATGAAAGAAAACGACGTGAAAGAAGTTCAATGATTTGTTCGGTTTCAAAGTATTCACCCGGGTATAAAGAAGCTTACGATAATAGCCTGGTGTCGAGTATTCGCTATCAGGAGTACCTGCGATAATTCATCTAGTAAGGATAGAAAAAAGGTGGTGATGAAGGCATTGAGGATGTTAATCGTCCGCCTGTTCTGAATGTGGTAACTGCGGCTACCTGAGTAGTATACCAATCCACTTTGCATTTTATCAGGCGCTGTGATGTTTGCTTGAATCGGCTCGTTTTTGTCGTCACCTTATTCTGGTGAATAATGGTTACCAATTGAAGACTCAGAAGCTTTACTTAATTGGTACCGACAATTTACACGACGCCTCAAGTAGTTCTAGGACAGACAAATTCTGCCTCGACACTCACCTAACCTAGGAAGTTCTGTCAGGATATTGCCGAACAAGCAACTTCGAGACTCGATCAAGAAGTCAGTGGGTCAATTTGAGGACACAAGCTTCTATTCAAATAAAATGGATTAGTATGAAACCCGCTCTGTCTTTTTCCTCTATTTATAGTCAAGGATATTGCCCAGTTTATCCACAGCATGAAAAGCAGATTCGCGCAGTTTCCTGAACGAAATATGGTAGCTTTACATAGCATTTTATCGTTGTATTTTGCAGCAATTATTTAGATCGGCGGGGCCATGCAGGGTGTAGTGCAATCGTGTAAAATTCTCGGATTAGCCCATAGAGAATATTAATGTGTCTACATGCCAAAGGATTAGCCAGACGGTCTGCGTACTGGACTTTCTTTAACTTCGTATTCGTGCGTGAGCTAGACAACTTTGAAATCTGCTTTAAGCATCTCTTGCCAAATCTAGATATGTGTGTCGATTTGCGTGTACAGTTGGGGACTGGAAACGGAACAAACAGAGCATTCGAGTAATATGCTGTAACAAAAGAGCAGCCAGGATTTTAACCGAAAAATACAAGATACTGCGGCATATGTTGAAACCATTGCATCGTAGTTGACTGTTGATCTCCAGAACTTTTGTTAGAGTAGCTTATAGCACAGTAATCGGAGTAGAAAAGGGATTGATCAATGAATACATATACATCATCGAACAATCTTGCAGAGATGAACACAAGAGCTACGAGAAGTCGCTAACTTAGCAAATTGAGTATAGATTATCTATTAGAGCTTTGTGACACTCAAATTCAAAGCACGCTCCAAGCCGCATGATGGAAAAATGAGCCATGCCCCGTAGGAATTTCATGTCGGACAAAGTCAGGTGGCACACTATTTGGGAGTTACCTGAGGGCTGGCTACCAGCTCGGTGGAGCTTAGAACCGGCCTAGGCAACGAGGTGCAAGCGGCCCCAATGGAGAAGCAGTTCGTTCAACGCATACACTGGTCATGGATTGTATAGTGATGGTGTCTCATCATTAGCCTTCAATACAGACAATAATGGATCTGAAGGAAGCGAAGAAGTTTTCTTTGTCAATCCTTCACAGTAGGGGGAACATGCAAGATAGCCTGAAACTGAAAATATGCAACTACTCTAGGTCCCAGCCGAATTTTCCCATCACAAATTCGAACTCCTCTGGCTGGAATGGTTGTATTGCAATGTCGATGATGGTGATATCCTGTCTTAGGTGATCTTTAATATGCGATAGTTCATCTTTTGAGCACTTTTGCTCGGCCGCTCTTCTAAATGTAGAGTTGAACATCGACACTTCCATATACTTTTCTCCATGATGCGATGATTATCACTGCCAACAGCTCCCCAAAAATAACCATGAATGGTGTTCAATGGGTAGAGCATAGTCATCGTTGCATTCCCGCATAGAGAGATTCTAACTTGAGCATACATCAGATAGTCATAGACAGTTTTCCGGGAAGTCGGCACACGTGGGCCGCCAATTGGCCAACTATCCATTCAATGCTGTCCTCGCAACCGAGGGATCTCAAGTATTCTAGAGTAATGCTTTCTTTTCGTCTGGGACAATCTTCACATGCCAAAGCACAGCAAGGTAGGAGGGAATGTACCGTGAGCATACCGAACGTTCTCAGGTCGGGACACTCTTGTTAGTTTCTCATATAATGAACCAGCAATAAATGCTAGATGCGAACCACCTTTTCATTCTACTCAAATTGTTTCGTGGATTTAGAGAAGATAGACAGGATAAATCATTTTCCCTTAAGTTTCGACTGCCCTCAATGAGACGCGTCATGTGAACCCGGTAAGATTCTGTCACCTACCCCAATCCGGCAGGATCTACACCTCCCTATTGCATGTATCAGAAAAAGTAGGTGGTAGTATGTAAAATGCATGTGATTCGTTTACAATATGGAGCTGCCGTTGGGGAAGGCATATTCATCCATTCCATACAAAACAAGATTTAAGCCCCGAGGCGCATAATCTAGTTCTAGTGTCAAAATAAATTACATTGCTCAGAAAACAAATCGCGCACTCCGAGGAAACTGGGTTGTTTGAGCAGGGTGTTGAGGGGTGGCCTATCATCGACTCAGGAAGCGGTTAAATAACTCCTTCAAACAAGAAGAGCAGCCCTCAGATAACGATGCTTGCTGTTAAACACGTTGCTCATTGAGCGGCTGTTGAGTGAGCTAATACTGAGAAATTATGACTTGATGAGCTGTGCTCCTCGTCGCGCTCTCTGCGCTTGATACCAAACTTTGCGCCGATCATTCCGTAAACGTTTTTGAGCAACAGTTGTGCACATGCTAGCACCGTCAGAATATCTTACACAGCTGCAAGCTTTCTTGTTGTCGCACCCTGTTTCTTTTGGAATGGCAGACGGTTGAGTCTGGCTTTCCTGTACTAAAATTCCGGCAATCTTGCCCGAGTGCACAGCAGTTGCAGAAATCCTTTTTTGGCACGACCAGGCGTTGTTTTCTCTTCACTATCTCCCCAACCAGATGCTCCCATGATTCTAATGATTTCCTCAGGTTGGAATTATCTCGAGGCAAAAATTTGGGCTTTCAATGCCTCCAGTAAACTTGGATGAACCTCTTCGGATCGTATACTCGTAACAGGATTCTACGCCCCTGCAGCTAGTGGGGTCGAAATCTTTGTTGTCGAACTCATGATTGTCAGGCCCATAGTAACACCAGCATTTTCAGAGAGTCATCCAAGCCATAACTGTGGGTGGTATCCAAGGGATAAACAAGATCAAAGTAAAATGCCATCTGACTGAGAAACATGCCTACATCGGCAAAGATGCAGCAGTCATAAAAAGAATTGCCAGAGACTTCTAGACCAAAGTTAGTGTCTTAAGCTGGCCAATAGTTTAATCCAAGATATCGCTGTAGCCTGGGGCTCGAAGGTAATTAAGTGTGATATCGATATCGCGTTCAGCGCAAGTGAGTACGGCCAAACTCGAGATATCGAGAAGATTGAGAACATGCCACTTGCAAATCTGAATAATTGCGCCTTATATGCTGTGCAAATTTCATTCTTAGTTCGACATCCCCATGTGCATCAAGCCGCGTAAATGCTACATTTACCTATGGCTTATACCCTTTAATAATGACTTGTACCTTACAAGAGGGTGACATAGCTAGTATTTTCAGTCATAAGCATGAACTCAGGTGTTAAACCAAAAATCATGCAAAACAAGCGCTAAGCATTCAATCACTGAGCTGCTCATTTTACATTATGGTCCTATAGGGTGGGGAAAGAGGGCACCTGTCAAACTGGGTATTACCCCGAAGCTGTGCCTGCATGAGTTTTTTTTTGTGTGCCAGGGTTTTGGGTAGGGGGACATGAGCATTTATGGGGCCATCCCCTTAGTCTCATTAAGAAAGAAGCATGTCAGACAGAGGTCATATGACAGTTGGTTAGATATGTCATATGAGCGCTGGATACCAGTCCATAGTCTAAGGTTGAGAACACTAGGTTAGGCAGGAAGGGTGCAAGAGACCTTGAGCTATGCAGGGGGTGATTGATTACGTTTGTTGATGATAATTTGTATAGTTGATACCGACCGATCACCAATAGCCTGAACACCCCTTTATTTTAGTTTCTTGACCCGTACCGAAGGCTAGAAGCATTCGGGTCAAAGCAGAGTGCTCGAGAGATTGAATGGCTTGGCAAGAAGGTCTGATAGATTGATTTGTGCCTCACATAGAAGTATCCTTAATTTATTCAACTTGAGACTCATGCTCTATGTAATCGCTCTACTGGGGAATCATCGCATCAATCGTGTTCTCTTTTTCTTTTTGTTTTTTCGTGACCACTAAGCTGTGTATGATTTGCGCTTGCTAATCTGGATCTCTTTGGTTAATACTTATTCATTTATTCTGCTCGTTCACCGGTTGTTGACACGTAATGTTTATTTTTCATCAGCCTTGTACATTACCAATATTCATCGTCAGTGGCTATGAACCCTACCAGCTTCTTGTGATTTCTGCCTGCCACGCCCTTGAACCATATCATTAAAGCAGTAACTTCACCCCAATTTTGATGGTGATCCGTATACCATATCGTACCACGTAGGTATGATGTCTGACATGCTGCGGCGCTCGGTCCGTATTCAGCACAACCACACGATGTACCAGGGTTATCATTGTAGATTTGGCACAAACCTACATCAAGCTTTCTGTCACGTGAGTAACAATTCTGTCCGTTACTATGACAGCGAGTGTTCCTCGAACCACGCTTATCCAACTTTGAATCTCGATCAGAATATGTGCCTGCCGCTGTCTTAGAATAGTACCAGCTGATTATTTCATCTTCTGTGATTCCAACGCAATCAGCCACATCAAAGTTTACTACTCTCTGCGTCTTGTTATAACTGTCAAGCGCAACAGTTATATTGTCATACTCGTCATTGACATGCCTTGTGAGAATTTTAGCAACCCCTTGATCATGATCGTCATAAGCCTCTGTGGTGATGTTTTTGTCACTGCCCATTTGGTTGTACTGGTACCCAGTGGCTAGGAACATACATATGTCATACGCTGTGACATTACTATGCAGCTGTGTTTTATACCCCGTGGCTTTATTTATTATATCAGCAAGCGGTGATGCTGTTGCAATTGCAGAACCTATAGCGACCGTTATCGCCAAAATGACATTGAATACACTCATTGTCTTCTGAATGTGACGTTAGTCTTCGTTTGGTAAGAGGAAGTTGATTAACGGCATAAATTGATTAGGAGTTATATAGTTGATGCTGACTGATCAATAGTTATTTCAACACTCTGCGACCTCAGTTGCCTTCGCACCACCTGACTTCGAACCGGCAGCATATGCATCTCCCCTACCAAATTAGGTATGAAGGTCAAGGGTTAATCCATCGAATATGTATCCCCCCTGCGCCTCGTCTAAATTAACCGCCTCGCCGCAATGATGTCTAAGCTACTTTTTCCACTACCAGCATCAACCCTAGACTGGCTACCCGGCCTCAGGCAACTTTCACACTAAGTTTCAAGCGTTTTAGAAATGCGAGTTTCGGCCCTCAATGCGTTTTAAATAGATATGCTAAGATTGACTCAAATTGTGCGGAAAAAGCGCTCAATTTTCAGTCATCAAGCATTCTGCTCTACAAGATATAATATTTTATGACCCCTGCCGCGGGCAAAGAGGGCTTGTAGTTAGTCAAGCTGGGTACGCACTTCGTCTGTACGTAACTGAGTCACTGATTGGGGTAGGTTCGGAGAAACTACTACACGTTGGTGGGGCCCTCAGACTAGCTTGTTGTGAAAGGTACCGGGAGAGTTATTTGTTATTCACTTTAAGGTCACCGAGCCCTCGAGCGTTAGCTTTTGGAGACAAGGGCGCAATTAATCAGAGCGGCCAGGTCATTAAGTAACTAATGCTTCTGGTTTTCCAATCATTGAAACCACAATGTGGAGATACGCGTAATCAATCGAGGGTTTAGAGTATCACTGCCTGACCGCAACTGTTCGCACCAGTCACTTTTAAGAAAACTCTACCTTGACCTGTGGTAACCATTAATCTCTAGCTCTATGGTTGCTGTACAACTAGCCGAGCATTATTGAATGTGAGACACATCATCATTGATTGTCAGCCTTTAACGTGAGACGCACTAATGATACACCAGCATGCCTTGTTATAGTGGGTGCCTAGTCACCATCAACTACATGTACCTCCAACAAGAGGGCTTCAAGACGGCATCAACACGACTGCTATTAGCCTCAATCATGAGATCAGCTGTCACAATATTGCTACCAATGTAGTGTGCAAAAGGAGATATTTCTGAAACTTTTGCTTGAGCAATATGGCCAGGCGATCGATGAAGCACCACTTTATGACCAGCTCGATCATAGCACTCTTGGTAACCACTTTGGCTCTGCTTATGTGGCAATTTAACAGGATACAAACTTGGATAGCAATACAACTAGAGCGGAATAAGAAGAGCTCTTGAGAAGGAGCGTAATACAAAACTTTTCTAGTCAGTATTACGGAGGAGCATGCGCAGTGTGTTGTTCGTCAATCAAATGACCCAATGGGACATTAGGCCACCAAACAAGTTACAACAGCTATTTTCATATTATGTGAGACGCCTGCCACTTAGAGCAAATTGGAGAAGAGAAGGGCCGGTCACCGCAGACACTAAGTTTACCTTGGATATTGGCAGCGTGCGTCAGTGCGTTTGACGGTTTTGCAGACTTCACTGCTGGGAACTGTGCGAATGCGGGTCAGGCATCCTATACAGTTCTTCATTACCTGAGTCATGACCCTAACAGCCAGCCTGTGTCTGTTGGACTGGTGGTGGTACTGGTTACAGGGTATGGCCAGTGGACCTCCTTGGTAGCTCAACAGCAGGCTATAAGAACACAGGTATGATAGTGTAGTGTAGACAAAGCTTGAATAATGTTTAGTATTGTGTGGATCTTGATATAGCGACCATAGCAGGGCTAGGGCACTACGTTCAACAGTGTCTCTGTACTATGGTTTCTACTGTTATTTTTATCATGAAAGATTAAGTATTAAAGGTCCAGGTAGACACGTGGCAAGATATGATTTTCAGAGAAATTTAACTCTCATCAATTCGTCGAATACGGGAGTACAACAGCACCGAAATAGCAAACGATTAAGAACTGGCATAAGTTAAACTTAAGTTACGAGAATGGACTCGGCCTATATGATCGGTGACGACCTGTGCATATCGCTAAAGTGAATTTTCTTGAAAGCGTGAGAGCACACGTGGTGATCAAAGAGCAGTCTCTCGATCAGGTATCGAATTGAGGGGCCGAAGGAGAACGAAATCAACTACTCATTCAAAATCAAGTTTGGATGATTTTATTGCCCAAATACACCCGCGGGCTCCATGTAGTACTGAATTCAGGTGGCAGTTAATTAGAGATAACACATGAGGCCGAGCAACCAGTCAATGGACGATGGAGGTGGGAACATTAAATCAGGTGTCAAAGCTCCAAAAGAGGTAAGAAGGTGTTTTTCGATTACATATATTGGTTAAGGGTAGTTGATGTCGCGATTTGAACAAGTCGTCATCATCAAGGCGATCTCAGCTTTGCGGCTATAAGGTTTTGCAGGAAGGTTCGGATTTATTTACGAGATGTGAGAGAATACTAAAAGCTGAAGACCTTCCTAAAGAATTTACGGACTCTTCCCGGTGGTATTTAAGTGTGCGAATTTCAATACCTAGCTACAGCAGTTTATGTATAGGTGAGCATGAATGCAGATTGAAGACCGCGCGCATGTCTGGCTTCTAGAGCGATAGAAACACACAGTCGTGATTTTTCAAAGTATCGCCTTGAAGCTCCGCATGATTCCCTAAATTCGAAAGATGAATGTCATCAACAGCATAAAATCTTCAATCGAGCAATTTGACTTTGAAGGCTTGAGAGCAGGTTCTCTTCGCTGTTTGATGGATAAATTAATTAATGAATTGAGGTTACAGGTACTCAAAACCCCATGAGAACAGCGAATAGTATTACTCTGTTTTGTACTCTTCGAGGTGGCTCGACCCTGCCTCGTGCAACTGGTGCTGAAGTGTCGTGCCACTCTCAGATGAAATTCTAGAGGGTAAGTAGCTTCAAATATAGTTTGAGTTTCCATAATACCTCATTTGCAGCATCAATCGTCAAGTAAGCCTATCTTATCTCAGCGATGTCGCCATGAAGACCAGACTCACTTATCCTATATCTAGCGCTTGAGTAGTGAGTCGTTTTCAAGACGAAATAAAAGAGGTCAGTAGCTTGATACCGAGCTTTTTATCTCGCGAGATCACGTTCAGAGAGCCTATTATCCAGAGCATCCACTTGAGGACATCGGGGACTGGTCGTGATGACAGCCAAACCACTCATAGAAATGGAATATCATCTTCTTTCAGTGTAATGAATGGAAGGTGTAGAGAAGAAGTGTTAATTTGAGCAGCTACATGAAGAGCTATCAATCTCAGACAGGATATGCTATTATGAGCTCGACCAGCAGCCAATCTATTCCCTCGGTAACAATGCTGCTTGCAATACTGATGATAGGACTATAATCAATTTAGTTACTCTCGTCAGCTCCTTACTCTTATAATAATCGTGGTTAGTTCAGACTGAAATTGTCAGCCCATTTATCCCAAAGTTTTCAATGAGGGCTTAGTGTTCTTTATTAATTACGCTACTAGAAGTAAGCGCAGTATCGGTTTGATATAGCCCAGTAATATAAACAGAAAAGCCACCTGTCAAAACGAAATGGCTCTGACCTTTTAAGCATACCTATCTGCTCTGTATTTTGCCAGAATCTATAGTTCCTTCAAAAATCTGTCATTGACGTGTTGTGAAAATTGACAAATCAAGTAAAAGAGCTAGATATGATGAATAATTATAAAGATCGGTGAATGAAGCGGAAATTGTGAGAAACTGAAGCTACGATCGATTGCGCGAGCTATTCATCCTGGAACTTTGAATTAAGTATGAGATCACAGCGTATCGATTGAAACAGACAAGCTCTGTGTGAGAGAATATAAGTCTGTTTGAAACTATATTCTAAACTGAATCCAAGAGTTAGGAGAAGCCTCTATGATAAGAATTCTAATACGGATGAGCGCATGGAGCTCCAGCGGAAAAGCAGAGGTGGTTGACGCGCTGGCGTATCATGGAGAAATATCAAAATCAGTTTGTTGTTTTCAAGGCAGCAAATTGGCCCACTGATAGTATTCCATGATTCATCAAAGAATCATTGAGTAGATCTGGTTTGATATTGCGTGACTGATCACAACAAATATCTAATGGTACCCAAGGAAGAGAGAGCAGATCAGCCCACTAGAGTGCAAAGTTTTCTCTCTGCTATTCCAAGTTGAATCTAGTGGGTTTTGTTAAGGACACAAGTTTTTAATGAAAATCAATCCTAAATACCTGGCCATTGTATGCGACCTTTAGATACTTCTTTCTTGGCCTCTCAATTTCTCTTTCCACCTTAATATCTTAGCTAGTATTCTCAACATTACTATGGACTGATTGACTTCTTGTCCAGCAGTTTGGATCTGTTTCGAAAGCTCAAGGAGCCAAACCAAGTCACTCAATGCATTCTTAATATTGATTCAGGCTTGACTAAGACATTTCTTAATGATTTGTTAATTTGGGTGCTCTCACCTTGGAAATTGTTACTTCATTAGTGAGATACGATAGCCTTGGGTCACCCAGGTTACATGGGCCGTCTCATACTCGAACACTTGAATGCTTTCGAGATCTCTCCAGTGACCAAAGGAGAAAGACGTCTCAATTTTTGGCAACAATAGAGAAAAGAAGTATTCAATGAGGTGCAATTTTCTCTCAATTTTAACGCTCAGATATTCATACGTCACAGGTCAAGTATTTTCTGGAACTCCAAAGGTCTTGCGATCGTCAATCTGAGAATGATCACTAAATCTGTTGGCCTGGTCTTGCTATGGTTGCTATGCCCAGAGCCAATAACTCTCTCAAATATTAGGTTTCGTGAACATTGCTACCTGGCACCTACATAGCTAGATCCCACCGTTGAGCTAGCTGAGAGGTCCACTAATCATCCCCTTCACTCTTCACCTAGTCCAAAATGATAGTGAAATTGTCAAACTATTTGTTTTTTGCTTAGAACGAAGTTGTAAGAGCAGCTTTCACCTTCTGTGTAGGAGAGTCATTGTAATCTTGTTAAAATAATCCAGAAATCGAATATTATACAAAAATCTTCTGGAAGCATTTCTTTCCAAAGATGAACTGGCTTTACTTCAACTTATTCCTAGATCAACTTGTGCCATTCGGTGATTCATTAATCTGTTAATATTCAACTTAGATGATTACAACCACAATGTCTCCTATGTTAGTCCAGTCAGTGTACCTTATGCCCTCTATTCTAAATATGAAATTTGATCCCAGTACAAATGAATGCTCGCAACCTTGTACACACTTGGATCTTGGCTGTGGAGTCGCCAAGCTCGAACTCACCCGCTTAGTAGTAGCCTCGTAGCGACGATTCTGCAATGCTTGCTTGCTTACGATGATTCCATTGAGCCTTACGATAGATTATTTACGTCAAGTATATGACTGAAGTCAAAAAAGCGCTTGAACTAGCAATGGAGCGTAGCATAGCTCTCCAGAAGACGTCCGCGAAAGCGGTTATGGCTGCCGCTTAAAACGCCGATATCTCCAAGCCAGGATCCATGAGATACAACCTGGCTATCACTGGCCTTCTTGGCTCTCTCATCAAGAATTGCATTTAAAACGCTGAGAAATACATGAAAGGGACGATCTTGCCGAGATCAAGAAATGAGAGGTGGGCGTTTCGGAAGATGTGGTGACCAACTTGAACCTCATCTTGGAAACATTAAGGCCGTGAAAGCACTTCAAATCAACAGACAATAAATTCATGCTGACTATTCCGCCAAAACCGTCTTTGCCATGTTTATGGGCGAAGACGAGATGCTCAGAGCCCTTTAGCTGAAGTATAATTTTTGCCTTAAAGTTGTCCAAACTGTCAAGAATAACTTAATGCTGAAAAGTATTCCTTCATATCATGGCAACAAGCTCTGTACTGCAGCATTTACAGGGACAACTGAAATTCAATTTGACAATTGTACCTGTCTAACTCAGCGCTCATCGAGTGATAAACATGCATGGATGGCACTAACACTCTTGATTTGGTTACAAGAGAGATAAATCATACAGTCAGCTTATTGGTGCAAGCGCCGTCTGCTATTTATCGATCACTCAATGTCAATGATACTCCATTTCGTGCGGTCGATATACTCATGCTCAGAGCAGTTATATTAACGTTTGATGCGGCATGTACGGGAATAGTCTAGGCGGCCCTTTCTTTGCGGTTCATAGAGTGTCAGCTTTTCTTAACTAGAATTCATTTCCAATACATTTTGAACCTGATGGAGGGCTTGCTCTCTACAGCCATACTCGAAATTCGAGATTTCAGATTGTCTCTACAATTGTATTGTGTATGTTATCTTCAAGTAATTCACATTTCGACTCATAAATCGAATCCAAGTGAAAACGGCTTCAGTTCAAGTGAATGTGAATTCTATGGAATTATCTAACGATCATAACTGAGACTGTTAAAATGGAATATATAGCTAATTCAACGGTTATGTTAGGAAAACCTCTCGGAGCTTCACGACTCACGGTGTTAAAAATGGTAATTTTCAGCAGTACAGTGGAAGTCACCAGCTTCATAAGCAGAGCCTGCACTGCCCGCCAAAGTGGATGGTCTCACGCCAAAAGAGTGTTGCCAACGGACCAAGATGAGAGCTATGCTTTTTATTGCAGGTTAAGAAACCCTCTATCAATGGTAGACACTTCGGCACTCCACGTGGCTCAATTGTTACTATATTTCCATCTCTATTCACCTAAGGCATATACCCCTTACCGCGAGAATTAAAAGCCACTGTGCAATCACGATGAGCATGCATGAGCATGCATGCAATATGTAGGGCAAAGTCATCTTCGGAGATAATTCCCGCACGCAAAACCCCGTAACCAATGTCCTTGGCTTGAGCAGGGACGGCATCACTGAGCTGTGCTATAAGGTGCAACTAGGATTAAGTATCGTTTTATTCCATGTCAAGCAACTATAACAAAGGTTGCGATGGGCAGTACTTAATCTCATAAAGAAAGTAGACTAGTAACACTCTTTCTAAGAATCGAAGCGCTAATTATCGTAGTTAAACTCTCGGAGCTTCACAACTCACGTTTTTTAGAGGGTGTTTTCCAGCGACACAGTCACGAGCTACACAGTTATAGCCTGCACTGCTCGACGAAGCGTACGGCTCGATGCCAAAAGAGTGCTAACAGCGGACGAAGGTGTGATTCACGCTTCATATTGCAAGTCAAGAGATATTTGATTGATAGTAGAAACTTTGGCATTTCTCGTGGCTCAATTTCCACCTAACACCCATCTCTATCACCTTAGAGCCCTATAGCCCTTACCACGAGATCACGATGAGTATGCATGACCATGCATGCATTTACCAGGGTACGGTCATCTTCGGAGCATAGGAGACCTCATGACTAACATTCCTGGCTTGCGCAAGGACGGCATCGCTACGGTGTGCGGTGAGGTGCAACTTGGCTTCCAGATTGTTCTTTTCCGTGTCGAACAACTACCAGGAAGGCTGCTGAATTGGACTGTACGCAATTTTATGAAGAAAATTCTCTGATTAAATTTTTTCTAATAATCGAAGCTTTAATATTCAGTGATACCATTCAGGTTGCTTCAACACATTTGTTGAGCGACGACTGAAATGTCAGTGCTCTAAGCCATGAATGTGATCCGACAATTCTAACACCAGTTCTTCAACTAGTCTCTCTCCACTTGAGCCTGAACCGTTCCGAGGCAAACGGAACTATACGGTTCGGAAAGTTCATTTACGATGTGCATCAATTCAACGAAAGAGATTAGCTACTTTTAGGTGAAGGATACTGGACATGCTGCATATATCTATGGCGCTGCGTAAAGTCATGTGTTCTGGTGGTGTGCACAATCCGCGCGCGCCGAAGAAAGTTGTATTTGTTGGAAAATTTGACTGTACCTAAATTTTTCACTGTTTCCAAGGACTCGCACTGATGCTTTCCAAGTTTTTCTTGATTTGTCTTGTTTTACTTTACTGTCAATTGAGAATACATGAGACTGGCTTTCTACTTGCTCGCCATTTTTATTTTATATAAGGGTAGTGAGTAGATCTGGAGCTGACACGGCAATCTAATTTAAGATTTCGCAGGAAAATTTTGAGGCCGAGAGCGTTGCCAATCCAGGGCCGCTTCGGAACTACTTCACTCCAACTGCGTCGTTTTAAACCAAAAAGCATCCAAATATTTATTTAGCGTATCGGACAAAGTTATTGATGGTCATGTTCTTTCTTTCCTTGTAAAAATGAAACAGCAACTAATGTTCTTCACATAATATGTCGAATGTAAATTTCTGCATCTTATGATCTGTGAATCGCCGTCTGTAAAAATGTGACATGTGTGAACCGAGCTTAAAAAAGATCGATTTTGTCGCACTTCGAAATTCACCAGAATCCTTTTGAGAATGCTACAGCTTTTGAATGTTTTCACTCTGTATTTTTGTGCAATTGCGTTAGCTCAGGATCCTGCAACCGGCTGCAGAAGCTATGACCAGCAGCCTGGTCTTAAAGCCAATTTCTATTCGTACCCTTTCCTAAAAACTGGCAGCACTCATGAACAAAAAGACTGGTTCTTACGAGGGATAAAGGAAAAAGGCAAGTACTTAGGCAGTATAAACGGTGTCACTCAGCCGAATTTCAAATCTAAGGATGTCAGTACTCCAGAAACTTTGGGCAGCATTCTTGGCTTTGAGACAACTGTGGCCCATTTTGCAGTGGAATTAATTGGCTACTATCGCGCCCCGGTAACCGGTGTCTACAAGTTCGATTTGAGGAGATGTGATAATGGTGGCAGTTTTCAACTTGGTTTAGCAACTGGCATGTCTTGTTGTAGTCAAAACTTTGACTCGATGATAGATACTGACTCAATAACCCTACAGTGGAAGAATGACCCGAAATATGGCAAGCGAGAAGTTCATATGGTTGAGGGAAATTACTATCCGGTACGTTTAACTTTATACAACCATGATATGGGATCGGCTCTAAGATTCTTTGTCACAAAGCCAGGTGAAACTAAGCCCTCAACTGACTTCACTAACGGTTTCTTCGGGCCAGACGGAACCTGTGGTGATCCGCAATCCAGCACCGCACTTTTTAGCGACCTCAAGGACCCTTTATCTACAATCTTTGCACCGTGGACAGGAAGTAAATCGACGACCTATACCTCTGCTATCGATGTCGTCAAGACTCGTGGCAGATCTGTGCTCAAAACTAGCAGTAACGTTGTCGTTATTGCAACACCTACGACTCCATACAGTACTACAACGAAACCCTGGACAGGAAGTGAATCGACGACGTTTACCTCTGTTATACCCGTCACAAAAACTAGTGGCAAATCAGTGCTCAGAACCAGCAGCAACGTTGTCGTTATTGCAACACCAACAACTCCGTACAGTACTACAACGAAACC
>BCGO01000006.1:62808-107628 GCA_001599315.1 Starmerella bombicola | reverse complement strand
ACATACAGAACCGCTGGACCGTACACCACTGTTGTCAATGGAACTCAGACCGAGATCGGTATCGCAACCTCTCTGATTGTGGAATCTCCAACTGCCAACGGAGAAAACATTACAAGTCCAAGGACTATCCCTGGCAGTGTGGCAACGACATACGAAACGGCTGAACCATATACTACTGTTGTCAATGGAACTCAGACAGAGATTGGCGTTGCAACTGCCCTTATAGTCGAATCTCCAACAGCACCAGAAATTTTTGTCTCACACCCAGTGACGGTTCTTGGAGGGAAGGATTCGACATTCACGAGCCATGGCCTCTATACTACAGTAATTGGAGGCACCCAAACAGAAGTGGGGAGGATTTCAGAAATTGTAGTAGTACAGCCAAGCACGAAACCAGCTTCCGCCAAATGGAGCGTGAGAGCTACTTTGCCAAATGAAGCGTCGAGCAAAACTTCTGAACCTTTCAACTGGCATAAGCCCACGTGGGTGTCTCGACCGGCTCCTAAAACTGTGACCTCCTTCGGCTCGAGGAGCACTACTTTTACAACACATGGAATGGCAAGCAATAACGTCACTTATTCTACAGTTGTAGTTGTGATTCCCCGAACTCATTTGGACGTGGAGAGTGCAAGGCCTTCTACTGATCATTGGGTTGAGTCGAAGATGGGAACCGCTGCAACGACACCTAGCACCCAAGAGCACGGGTCATTTACCTCAGGCATGCAAGCTAGCAGAACGCCTTCAGCTATTTTGGAAACCATTGATCATTCTACATATGGGGGAGTATCTTCAGAATCTGGAATAGTCAATACGAGAGCCGAAGCCGGATTCCCTACTTCTAAAGAAGCTTTCATGGAGACCTCTAGTGCTCAAGCTGGTAAAGCTAACTCGATTACTCGTGAACGTGAAACTGAGACACGGGATTCTGTGCCGAGAGCACGATCGACTTCTTCTGATATTGAAGCTGAACCGAAGAACGGAGAGAACTATTCCGGTTCCAGCGAAAGCTCTACCAGGCGACATGAGGTACAAAGCAGTGATGGTCAGGAGACCGGCTCCGTGGTGAATGGCCCTGAAACAGAATACTCGCAGCATCAGAACCAAGTGCAGACGCCTTCCAAACAAGCAACTGCCACAGCTTCTGACAAAGAAGGCCCCGCACCGAATCACGCCTCGCTTTCAGATCAACATGGGGTACACGGGAAGTCCATTGTGCAATCTAAATCAACTTCGCCTAAACCCCAGGTTCAGTCTTCCGCATTCTCTAGTATTCAGCCTGTCTCCAGCACGCCATACCAAGCTTCAGGAGCCCCGATAGGCCTTTCCAACTCGGCTACACCCGCGTTCACTGGAAAGAGTTTCAGATTATTAATGTTCGCGATTCTAACGACTTTCTTCCTGTTTTAAGGACATGGAAGTTGCTCATATCTATACACCTTAATTTCTCCTTACTCTTCAGTTTGATCTTCTAATCAAGTTGCATACTCAGCTATGTACAGCTGAGTATGCAACTGTCAATCACTCTTTTGGAGCAATCAGTACTCACAGCGCTTATGTGCTCACCTCGGAGTTTACACACGATAGAGGACCCAAGGATGTAAAAGTCATGAGCAATTACTTACAAAAATATTTTTTTTTAAATGAAATGGACAGTTCTTCTTGAATCTTTAACTGAGCTCTGTAGATTGCTAATGGCCCAGAAATACCCATCAATTTCGCAGACTCTAGGACCTTGCCAAATTTCTCTACTAGTTTCTGCAGGAGCGGTTTTGCAATCGGTATTCGGTGAGCCTCTAGTTTGGATCTGATCTGGCTTCAAAAATTCTCAGGTTTGATAATGAGTGTTGAGAGCCATTCCATCAGGTATATGGAGAGTGACTCACCAGAGAACAAGTGAACGCCAGCTTCAAGTCAGATTTTTCAAATTTCCCAAAACTCTCTCTCTTGTATGTGGTATGCATATACTTTCCAATGTATTGCTGCCAGAATTTCATCTCAAGCTTCCGAACTGCGGAAAATTCCAGGTAAAACAGGTGGAGTATCTTGTGTTTGCAATTTGCGAAGTAAAGTAGGCTAGGATTAGTGAAAAGCACAACGGGTGCGAATGCATACAGAATAACTATACAAGTAACTCATTACTGTTGTAGGTCTTCGCAGTAGGGCCACCTTCCGGCTCATTTTGTGCATTGTACAGCTTCTCCATATATTAGCAAAGCCAATAGCTCCTACTTTTAGCTAGTTGCATCTTTAGTTTTAGTTTAATAAAGGGAGAGAGAGATCTCTCATGCTGCTGTCGGGCTAGGTCAGGTCGTACATAGATCAGACGTATCACATGATGGCAGGCTCGTCGGACAGAGGTCAGGTGGCAGCTGGTTAGGGAGTCACCTGAGGCCAAACCGCCAGTATTGAAGCTGGTGATCAGTCAGCAACAGCTATAGAACCCCTGACCAGATATCAAGGTAATAGATACCAAGAGGTAAGAAGGAGTTGTTGGATTATATACACTGATCAGGGGTCATATAGCTGTTGCTGACTGATCGCCAGATTCAACATGGCTGCCAGTCCATGGTTGATGGTGGGACGGGGAACGCAAGATTAGACAGCAAGGGTGCAAGAAATTTTTCAGTAAAAAGCAGTTATCTGATAAATACACTACTAGTCCTAGGTTATACAGTGATGCTGATTTATCATCAGCCTCAACAGCTGCCCCCTACCAGTTGCACTTGAGCGACCGTTTTGTCCGCACCTAAGTATGCACCAAACTCGACGCTAAACAGACCTTAAATGACACCAATCAATGTGAAAAAATCAAGTTTTTTTGTTCACTCTATATTGACTGTTTCCGATGTGTGCTATGCAGCCCTCTTTGAATCGGTGGAAGCATGTAGTTGAAGAAAGATGGACGTAGGAGAAACATCAAACTGAACAATAGTAACTTAAACGTGGTTTAGAATGCAAGAGCAGGCTCGCTGCTATGGCATTCATAGCCAGGAAAGAAACACGGATGATCTCACACTTTGTTGGATCGACAGTCGGATTTTTTTGAAAATTTATACTTGGCATACATCTTAATACAGGGGTAGAAGGAGAAGTCGCGAGAGCGATTTCTCCGTCATTTATTCGCCGACAAATGTGGATCCGTATTTAGCAGATTCGAAGTAAATTGCACTCGACACCACCCACGTGATCGACACTGTCGCGTCGATCTCCATATATGTACGTGCCTATATAAACAAGCAACACGCAGATTTTGAAATCACATAGGGAGTTGCCCGTATGAATCCGGTTCAAATAATAATACTTTGTTTTCAGATAGGAGAAACAAAACACCCTTGGTACTCAGAAGACAAATAACGATCCATTGTTTTCAACTGGAAGAAATAATACACATTGATATTCAGAAGACAAATAACTATCCCATTTCTTTAGTATGTGCGAAGGTAAACAGTTCTATTTCACCTTAAAAACACTACTGAAAGTGCGACATACTGTCGTACGTAAAATATAAAAGCAATCACTATCATTTCGCCATTATCCTTGTCTTGTAATAATCCAAAACTGAGATCGGGAACGGTTCCCGTTCTTGACATAAGCAGGAGCTGAGAACAGGAACGGTTCCTGGTCTTGAAATCAGCAGTAATAGAGAACGGGATTGGTTCCCGTTCTTGACATAAGCAGGAATTGGAAACAGGAACGGTTCCCGGTCTTGACATCAGCAGGGATCGAAAACAGGAGCGGTTTCCGGTCTTGACATGATACAAAGAATGATTCTTTGTATCGGGTCTATGGGAGGAAAAACAGCTCATTTTCACAGAAAATACAGAGAACAAAATAATTGAAAGCGCGACATAATGTCGTACGTAGAATTTAGAAGCAATTACTCTTATTTTTCCATTATCCGCGCTATTGTACACACACCCAAACCAGAACGCGACTTGAGTGCAATGCTTACTAACGCGCACATTAATAAGCAAATATAGATACGCGGAGAGCACGCGAAATTTGTTTACCAGTACACTAGTGCTTAGCACAATGAAATAGACCGTACTCCGGCTGAGGCTCAAAGTCCAGAAGTTAGAGATTTGCCAGTTTCGTTACTAGACGGTTCGTTGTGCCAGGTATGTCGTACAGCGCATTTATCAGGGACGGAAATGGGTCTTCCATCCCTGTTTTGGAATGCGCTGTCGATCCGGACGCAGCCTCAGCCGCGTCTATTTCAACCCCCCATTAGACAGGCGGTACATTAGCTGTTTGGCCTTCACGCTACAGCATAATTCTCCGTCATGTGTGTTTCCATGACCAAGAATTGTTTTGGCCCACGAACCAAGATCATCGCCGTCATATAAACCCACATTGGAGTGTTGACTCTCCATAGCTTGTCGTTGAATGCAAACTTGATGCCCGCAAAAGTGCTTATTAGCCTACGCACTGATTCGCCCCACTCTGCGAGCCACATTTCCGCTAGCTTAACATCAGGCACCGCAATCGGTGCCTGGACTGTCTCCGGGCTCGGCCGAGCCCGGTTGAGACCATCTTCTTCAAATTCATCTTCTGATAGCTCATCTAACATCCTAGAGCTGTTCCTCTTTTTCCTTCTTTTTGTTAATTGGTATTTAAACCACCAAGTGTGTAAACTTGTATTTTTGTCATCCGAGAGATATCTAATAGCAAGTTTGCGATTAGTTACAAATTTGTTGCGCTCTTGTTCGGTACTCTTATTGAAACAAGGGTGTCGACTCGCCAAATTCCATCGGAGAAAATTGTTCGATGGATAGCTTTGGAGTCTGTCCCATCATGATACGAAAAGCGTGAAGCTCCTCTGACAATCAAAACTTTGTTTCAATGGGGTGTAGGATGGACCCCGGATCCAAACGACCGCGAGTCAAAAAACCTACGGGTGCATTTACCCGTAGTTGATCTGGAAAGTCGAGATCAACTTTTTGTAGTTTAGTTACATTCATTTCACGGTCGAAAAACTCACACACAACGATTGCAGTATATTTACCAAAATCGTCTGAAGAGAAGCATCTGATTGAGAGTTCACCATGACGAATCCCATAAACGACTACTCCACTGGACACACCGACAGACGCCCTGGGGATAGTGAAACTGAATTTGTCGGTATAATGGCCCGTCTCACAGGCCGGGCAGAACACTTTCATGTCCTTTCGCAGGTCTCGACATTGGACAAGTATGTTGTCGTGGGTGACGACAAATTGGTCCTCATCCTTGAATAAGATGCTCCCTTTGTTCTCAGGAACTGGCACCATTCCATTATGGGCGAATAATTTCTGCTCATCTTCGGGACTGATGCCATATTCTTCTAACAGAAGACGGCGCTCACATGGGACCTGGTGCTCTCGCCGGCCTCTCAAATCGCCGGTGCATCTCCACACGCAAATTCACGGGTGTATACCCCTGATCAAACGTATCTTGCGCGTTCTGTTATTCATTGGAGCGAGGGCCCGATCCTGTCCTATCAAATGATTTCATGTGGGAATAATCCATCAATTGTTCTGGATTGAGGTATACTTCGAGCTGTAAAGATGTCGCTTCTATGTCAAGAATAGTCGGTTAAACGCACTCCTTCAAGATTTACATGATTTACATGATTCTTCATAAAGAGCATAAATAAAGAACTGCAGCCATTCTTGAGTAAAGTGCTCAGAATAATAAAAAGGTTGCCACAGGTTGAGTTAACATGGGTTGATTGAACCAATTAAGGAGGGAACGTTTCTTCCATGGGAGGCTAAGAAACTTAAGAAAACCGCACAACCACACCGGGAGGAGCGTGTTGAGCTGTAAGCGTTGTTGAGAAACGAGGGGACTCTGGGAAGTCGGGACCCATCTCAATCTTGGAATACTCCTGTAAGAGTCTCACCAGAGTTAGCGAAAGCTCTGTCAGGGCGAATTGTTGGCCGAGACAAATTCGGGGACCGCCATTGAAGGGCAAGAATGCCCACACATTATCTAGCTTCAAGTTCTCCCATCGATTGGGATTGAATTCGTGGGCGTCAGGACCCCAATACTTGATGTCCCTGTGGACCATGTAAATTGAATAGTAAACTGCGGTGCCCTTAGGAACGAAGATCGGATCCTTCTGCTCGGGACCACCACCTATGGGTAGAGTTGTATCTCTCACAGCAGTACGGAAGTTCAATGGCAATACCGGCGCAAGACGCAAGACTTCATTTATAACTTGCTTCAAATAAGGTGCTTGCTTCAGAAGTTCGAATGATAAAGGCCTTTGCTCCTCCTTGGTTCCAAAATGATCGAGGACCTCCTCACGTAGTTTGTTGAATACGTCAGGATTTCTGGCAAGGAAATGAATAGCGAAGCTCAACGTAGCAGCTGTTGTATCTCTACCAGCAATGAGAATGTTGAAAATTTGATCACGTATCGTCACTGGGTCTCGGGTAACTTTAGCCATCTCAAGCGAGAACACATAGATGCCACTAGACTCTGCAGCAGCATCCTTCTCTGCAATAGAGTTCTCAGCAGCGAAAGATGTGGCGTAAAGAGCCTTATCAACGTAGTAGTCAATATAGGACTGAGCACGTTTCTTGTGATCTCGGAATTCCTTAGAGTTGAACAACCAGTAGACTTTGCTTGATAGGGTCCGTTTGAAAGCGTAATTCAGTAGAAAGTTGTAGGACTCCACGAATTGTTCGGCAGTAATCTCCGAACCATCACGGGCTACAATACATGACTGATTCTCAGGGTTCAAGCTCTCGCAGGACTCCCCAAATAGGAATTCAGTCGCTGTATCCAGCGTAAGTTTGTGGAAATAATGTTGAACATCAATAAATTGGTCCACTTTCATTGCACGGTTCATCTCCTTTATTAACTCCGCAGCATGACTGGAAATCTGATCAATTCTGCAAACCTGATCTTTAGTGAACTGAGGTCTCAACATCGATCGAGACTGTTTCCATCCATTTCCGCTGAGTGTAAATATCCCTTGGCCAAACACTTTTCCCACTGTGTGGAAACGTGCTCCAAGACCAAAATCATTGAATTTGGTTGCCAGGATTGTCTTAATGTTTTCTGGCTCGATTGTGAAGATTTGGTATTGAAGGGGAGCTTGTCGAAGATACGTCCGTGCTTTGAACTTATTGAAGACTCTGTCGTATTGAACTTCCAGTAAGGTGTATGACTTGGCCGTCTTGATCATGTCCATGGTTCTTTGTATTCCCAGTGGGAACGATTTCTCAATGAAGCGAGGCATACTACACTTGTGCCTACGTGCTGCATAGCGGTACCATAGGAGCCAGATAGGCTCGTGTAGAACTAAGAAAGCTACGAAGAGCAGTGGCAACAAGCCAGCAACAGCGGATAAACTCATTGGAGTTAGAATAATGTCTTTGATTAACATATATGTACTTTTCAATATGATAAACGGAGAAATAACGCCCGGCTCTATATGCAAGCTGCATCAACCCTAATATATATTAGCGAGTTTCTCATGCAGGCTGTAGTTTGAGTCGCTGTAACCTCAGCCTCAAGACTCTTACACCATAGGTAGAGTTTCGTCACTGGGAAACTCAGTTACTATCTAAACCAAACTGTGCTAATGCTCAAACCTATCACTCAGAATTTAGATTGAATCAATCTAAGTCTGTTGAGAAACAGATATGCATCAGGGGCACAGACTAAAAGCTGCTCTCAGCGAGTACCCTTACCTCTTGAGAACCCTCAAAATTTACCCAGCCTGCAGCATATCATGCACCATGGTTAAATTCGGAAATGAATTTACCGGTGGCCTTGAACCACGTTCCTCCAATTATTTAAGGCAATAACCTGCCACTCTCTTGATTTGATTAAGAAAGACTTTCAATTTAGCTTCTCCCTACGAATATTCAATGAGCCCTTCATCACACAAACCCCTGATTCTCGCTTGCGGCTTGCCTCTTTCAGGCCATATAATGCCCGTTTTGAGTCTGGTACACGGCCTTACGGACGACGGATACGAAGCTACTGTTGTGACAGGCAGAGCGTTTGAACAAAAAGTTCGAGATGTGGGTGCAGACTTTGTTCCTTTAGAAGGGAACGCAGATTTTGATGACCACACCTTAGACGATCTGGTCCCGGGCCGTAAAGACATGGCCCCAAGCTTCGATCGTACAGTTCAAGATGTGGAGCACATGATGGTAGCTACTCTTCCTGAGCAGTTTGCCGCTATTCAGAGGGCTTTCAAAAAGCTCAGCGCAAGCGGCCGCCCTGTCGTTCTTGTCAGTGAAGTGCTGTTTTTCGGTGCACACCCTATCAGCCTCGGTGCTCCTGGTTTCAAACCCGCTGGCTGGATTTGTTTAGGGGTTTTGCCTCTTTTGATCCGCAGTGATCATACCTTAGGACTTGACAACGACAGGAGCCCCGAAGCACATGCAAAGAAACTCGCTATGAACCACGCTCTTGAGCACCAAATTTTCGTTAAAGCCACTGCTAAGCACAAGGAAATCTGCCGAGAGTTAGGTTGCACTGAAGATCCCAAATTTATCTGGGAGCACAGTTACATTGCTGCAGACAAGTTCCTGCAGCTGTGCCCGCCTTCTCTTGAGTTCAGCAGAGACCATCTGCCTAGCAACTTCAAATTCGCCGGCTCAACGCCCAAGCACCGAACTCAATTCACCCCTCCTTCCTGGTGGGGGGATGTTCTGAGTGCCAAGCGAGTCATCATGGTCACTCAAGGAACTTTTGCTGTCAGTTACAAGCATCTTATTGTGCCTACTCTTGAGGCCTTGAAGGACGAGCCTGACACTTTAACAGTAGCCATATTGGGCCGCCGCGGTGCCAAGCTACCGGATGATGTTGTGGTTCCTGAGAATGCTCGCGTGATCGACTACTTCAACTACGATGCTCTACTTCCTCACGTTGATGCTCTTGTCTACAATGGTGGATATGGCGGACTTCAGCACAGCTTAAGCCACTCTGTTCCAGTTGTTATTGCTGGTGACTCTGAAGACAAGCCAATGGTGGCATCGAGAGCTGAGGCCGCTGGCGTGGCAATTGATTTGAAAACTGGCTTGCCTACAGTGGAGCAAATCAAAGAAGCTGTTGATTCGATAATTGGAAATCCGAAATTCCACGAAGCCTCGAAGAAGGTTCAAATGGAGTTGGAAAGCCACAACTCCTTGAAAATTCTTGAGGAAAGCATCGAGGAAATCGCCAGCCATGACTTTGGTCTTTTGACCAAGAGTGACGAGGAAACTGAAGATATACCTGTCAAAGGGCCGGCCTTAGCGGTGAGTTCTTAGAATCGTACGATCAAATCAGATCAGGGAAGAGAGGTAGGGTTTTTTTTATTTATGTCTTTGTTTTTATTGATTGAAATTTACAATACAACAACCATCAAATTAATTTGAACAAACAACAACACACACACACACTGCAACTTTCAAAAAAATAAGTAAAAGGAAGAGAGGAGTTTGCCAATATATTTACCTTCTTCTAATTCTGTTATTTTTTTTTAATTGTTTTGTGGAAAGAAAGAAGAAAAGGCTGTCATGAATTTAGTTTACCTAGACCTTCTGGTTAGCGGTATTGACGTTCATTTCAACTGGAAGAAGGAATTCCAGTTCCTCTCCTTCAGCCTCGTCGGGATCCTCCTCTGGAATATGCTTGAGGATTCGCGCAGGGACTCCTCCCACCACAGTACGAGGAGGAACATCTTCTCGAACGACAGCACCAGCCGCAATTGTTGAGCCATCTCCAATCGTAACACCCGGCAGGACAGTCACATTCGCACCAATCCATACATTATTCCCCACCTTGATAGGAAGAGCATACACAATTCTCCTCGCACGTTTCTCGGGGCTAATAGGATGAGTCGCAGTCACGAACGTTGTATTGGGCCCTACAATCACCTCATCACCAAAGATTATTGGAGCCGAGTCCAAGAAGCAAACGTTGAAGTTGGCGTAAAAGTGCTCGCCTACGCTGATGTTGAATCCAAAATCAACTGAGAATGGAGCGGTCAGCCAGACAATATCCTTTGTTTGACCAAAAGTGTCTTTGAGAATCTCGACCTTCTTGATATAAGCAGCGTGATTTGACTCAAAAGTACGACTTTCACTTGCAATGGTATTGAACTCCCTAACTTTCTCACTAGTAGCCAGGGCTCTAAACATAAGATCTGGATCGTATGGATTGTAAGGAACTCCTGAGACCATCTTCTCATAGTTTTCATTGCCAGGGGTGTTTTTGAGGTTTTTTTTGGCCCAAGAGACCATTTCCTGGTCAATTTCTTTTCTAGGAGTCATTCCTTTGTTTTGAGGGTCCTTCGAGGAGTTTACAACCATTGAATTCTAGAATGTGAGGTGGAATGAGGCAAGGAAGGAGGAACGTATTGAGTTGTACCTTAAGATATCTCAAAGTGCTTATCTCCGACTACCGGAATATGCTCCGGGTAATGCAAGTCAGTGTGCATATGGGTAAGGTGATGCAAGCTAACCCTCAGGGCATATCTAATTCGCGTGAGGGTTATTATTGGTCTACATTACCTCAGTCATAGCCCGTCAAAGCAAAAGCCCAAAATCAGCACGAAATCCCAGAGATAGATTGTTGCTGTCTCTTCAAGTACTACGACAGTTCCCTATATCTACAGATTATCGTCACGAGTGAATTATGCAGGATAGGTGACTCAGGGGTCATAATCAGAGGAATCCAATGTGCTATTTCAATTAACGAGTCCCTTTAATCAGACAATGTATGGTGACTCAGGGGCCATAACTAGAGAAATTCGATATGCTATTTCAATTAATGAGTGCCTTTAATCAAATAATGTATGCAAGCAGTGGCCAAAAATAAATGAACGTCAAATCTCTCCGAGACCTTGCAAGTTCACCAATTCAGCGTACCATCCATTGAGTTCAAGGAGGCTCTGATGGTCGCCCTGCTCCACGATGCGCCCTCCTGAGAACACATATATGACATCTGCTTTCTGAATTGTTGATAATCTATGCGCAACGGCGATTGTAGTACGGCCCTTCGCTGCTGCGTCGAGTGCTGCTTGAACTACTTTCTCAGATTCGGAATCCAGAGCTGAGGTGGCCTCATCGAGGAGGAGTACCTTTGGATTTCTGATCAGGGCCCTTGCAATTGCAATTCGCTGCTTTTGCCCCCCAGATAGCAACGATCCCCTAGATCCGCTGAGCGTTTCGTAGCCATCAGGCAACGACATGATGAATTCGTGAATGTTCGCTTTGCGAGCGGCATCCTCAATCATCTCCTGCGTTACTTCAGACTCAGGGCCAGACCATCCCATTAGAATATTCTCACGTAGCGTGCCTGAATAAAGCATTGGTTCTTGCTGGACTAAAGCAATGTGTGATCTCAATGCATTCAGGTTATATTCGCGTAAATCTTTCCCATCGAAAAGTACTTGACCTGCTAATGGATCATAAAATCTTTCCACCAGTCCAATAGTAGTAGACTTACCGCATCCACTGGCTCCAACTAGAGCGATGTATTGGCCCTTTTTGACTGTTAAGTTGAGATCTTGTAAAACTGGTACTTGAGGTCGAGTAGGATATCGGAAATTCACATGACGGAACTCAATATCTCCTCTCACCGACTCCTCGGGAGCAACGTAACCTTCCTCACTCCATACATCTATAGAAGGAGTGGCAGTCAAGATTCTGTAAATGTTACGCGCTGCATCTTTGGCTGAGTTCATGTTTGGAGCATAGCTGAAAATTTGGCCAGCGGCTTGAGAACCTGTAATAATAGCCATGAAGACAGTCATATATCCTGCGACCGAAGCTTCACCTCGTCTCATTACAGTGCTTCCCCACCAAAAAACGAGGGCTACCACCCAGGGTGTCATTCCTTCCGAGAGTGCGTAGTACAATGCTGAGCGGGCAATGGCAATTCTGGAGCTGAAAATCTGAGAGTCTACTGTCTTTGTGTATTTTACGACCACGTCTAACTCACGAGTTAAGGACTGGACTGTGCGGACAGCACTTGTATACTCAGATGCCATGGAGCCACTTCGTTCGTAAACTTCTCTCGCACGATCCGATAATTGGGTAAGAACCCAGACTCTGACGAAGCCACACACCAACATGACAGGAACAACAGACGTAGCCACGAGTCCAATTCTCCAATTGAAAGGTATACCAGTAACTATGCCGCCAATCAAGGTCACCAGACTCTGTTGAATTTGACCGAGGGTGGCCCCACTCAAACCCTCGATCATTTTAGCTTCCTTCGCCAAAATTGAGGTTAGCGCACCCGGCGTGTTGTTTTTGTGGTCGAAGAATGCAATATCCATTCGCATCAATTGGCGGAACAAAGCTAATCTGATATTTTTGACCAACTTATCAGATGCAAGTGATAAAGCAGCTATAGTGATAAAAGCCGTCATGAATGAAATGCAGCCTACGAAAAAATACCACCATCCCATGATATTCACCACATGCCGCATTTTTCCGTATTCACTGGGAGGTAGAACCATGCTTCCAGTGGTTTGGCCAGTTATTATTGCCATTGCAGGATAGCAATAGCCCAAAATAATGGAGGCTAAACTACCAATGAGAATGTAACCCCATTCTTTCCTATTCAGCCCCCAAACCAGTTTGGTATTGGTCATCAACGTGCTATGTGGGGGGTTGCGCACACCAGGGATGTCATTTTCTTGATATTCAGGAGGTTGAGTGGTCTGAGTACCTGCACTGTGAACACTCAATGTGCTCACATCCTTGGGATTGAACTTTTCGTTCAGTGAGTCCAGAGGCGAAATGTCTAGAGCTTCAATATCGAGGACCTCAACGTTAGTGCTCTTTGCTTTAGTTACTCTTTGAGCATCAACCAAAGCTTTATAAGGCCCTTCTCGCTGTATGAGCTCATTGTGAGTACCCTGCTCTATGACGTTACCTTTAGACATGACAACTATCTTGTTGGCATCCTTGATCGTAGAGAGTCTGTGTGCAACGACTATAGTGGTACGACCTTCGGCCGCTTTGTCGAGCGCATCTTGAACGATACCTTCAGATTTGGTATCCAGAGCAGAAGTCGCTTCATCGAGCAGCAGAATTTTAGGGTCTGAGACGATTGCTCTTGCTATTGCAATGCGTTGTTTCTGACCACCGCTGAGAAGAAATCCTCGATCTCCAACATTGGTTTGGATGCCTTCTGAGAGAGTCTGAATGAAATCCCAGGCATTGGCATCTTTACAAGCTTGAATGATTTTAGCTTCCTTAACATGCTCGTCAGCGAACTCAATGTCAGTGCCAATCAAACCATAGCTGATATTCTCATATATTGACTCTGAAAAGAGTACTGGTTCCTGCTGAACATAACCAATTTGTTGACGGAGCCATCTTGTGTTCAGGTCGCTAATCTCCTGGCCATCCAGAGTAACGCTTCCTTCGAGAGGTAAATAGAACCTCTCAAGAATACCTACAATTGTAGACTTCCCTGATCCCGAGGCACCTACCAGTGCCACAGTAGATCCAGCAGGAACTTCAAGGCTAAAATCGGAGAGGACCAAAACGTCTGGGCGACTAGGATATCGGAACTTGACATTTTTGAGCTCAATTCTGCCAACGGCCTTAGTTTGGGGGACAATTCCTTTATCTATGGACTGGCCATCGATGACTGGGACACGATCAATGGCCTCATTGAGAATGCTCGCGGCAGTGAGACCCTTGACAAGAAACCTCACGTTTGGCGCGATATTCCCAAGCTGGAAGCTTCCAAGTAACATAGCTGTGATTACAACTATTATCTTTCCAACGTCAGCACTCCCACTAACGATTTCTCTGGAACCCTGCCACAGAGCTAAGGCATACACCCAAAAAGTACTAGCCCATATGCACGCTAACATGACCCCCAATGAGTAACTGCTCCGCTTCGATTCCTTCACAACACGATCAAGTACCTTTTCATACTTGACGGCGAGATGAGGTTGAGCGCCAAATGCTACTGTAGTCCTGACAGCACTGAGAGCCTCCTCCGCAACGGTAGCTCCAGACTGCGAATATATCGCGTCAGATCTGAGCTGATATTTGGCCATGAAGGTGGCGCCAGTTCCCATTGTGATTACCATGAACCCTACAGCACTCAGGAGGATGCAAGCCAGTTTCCATTGCGAAGCAAAACTTATAACGGTGGCCGCAATGAAGGAAGCTATTCCCTGTACGACGTTTCCAAGCTTGTCGCTGATCGCTTCCTGAATTGAGTTGGTATCGTTAATGATTCTGGTGCTGACCTCGCCACCACCTAGTTTGTCGTAAAACGCGATATTCTGGCGAATAACAGCACTCAGATAATGCTTTCGGTAACGTCCTGCCAACACTTCGCCTCTGTCCACAAGCAGGAAGCTCTCGAGAAACGCACTGCCGAGCATACCAATGCCAATATAGACAAAATAGAGAGACAGGTGATTCACCTTATGCTGGAACTCATTGCCCTTGAGGTCATATGAAGTGAAGTCTCTGAATGTGTTGAAGATGGCGCCCACTACTAACGTGAACATTGGAAGCGCGGCTCCATGCACCGCTGCAAAAAAAAGCGCAAGTATCTCCAAGAAAACGTCAAGGGGAGTGCAAAATCTGAACAACCTGAAAAAGCTTGTGGCGACTCTCTTTGTTTCAAGCTGACTTCGCAATACATTGGCCTCATGTGGATCTAACGCAGAGAGCTTCTCCTCGAGAAGCTTGTCCTTAGTCTCGATGAGTTTCTCACGCTTCTCTACCTGTATATCATCCACCATAAGCCAAAATCAGAGAGTGGGACCTGATTCAGAATCACACGGACCCGTATATATAACAATCACTTTCCAACAATATAGCGAGTATTAATATATTTCCGGGTAAGGGTTGTTCCGGACTTATGCATTTAATCACAGGTTGCATCAGCTAAATATGTCAGGGCCGACGGCGTAAATTTAGAAGGTTAGGTCAAGATCCATCGGTCAGGCCAATGGAGCTCTACTATGATAGGCAGCTGAAGCGAGACAAGATATACTTCAGTTGCGCTCTCTGAAAAAATTATTTTGTGATTCTCACTCAGTGGATGTGGCGACACACGGAACCAATAATCTCGCCGGAAAGGCGGCTGAACATCAGTCTTGCATAAGTGTGCAAGTGGCCTGAGCACAGCGTGCATTACCCTTACCATACATTCGGGGCAAGTTAAATCCAGCATTATATAAACTTGATTGACACAAATGGGCATAAAACAATAAAGTCTCCTATATGGCCATCGAGAAACCAGTGATAGTTGCTTGTGCCTGCCCACTAGCGGGGCACGTGGGCCCAGTGCTCAGCCTGGTCCGCGGTCTACTCAATAGAGGATATGAGGTGACTTTCGTAACAGGGAACGCATTCAAGGAGAAAGTTATTGAGGCAGGATGCACTTTCGTCCCTCTCCAAGGACGAGCTGACTACCATGAATACAATCTCCCTGAAATCGCTCCAGGATTGCTCACGATTCCTCCAGGCCTTGAGCAGACCGGTTACTCAATGAATGAGATTTTTGTGAAGGCGATTCCTGAGCAGTACGATGCACTTCAAACTGCTCTAAAACAGGTTGAGGCTGAAAATAAATCAGCTGTGGTGATTGGCGAGACCATGTTTCTAGGGGTGCATCCGATATCACTGGGTGCCCCAGGTCTCAAGCCCCAAGGCGTAATCACGTTAGGAACTATTCCGTGCATGCTGAAAGCAGAGAAGGCGCCTGGAGTTCCTAGTCTTGAGCCAATGATTGATACTTTAGTGCGGCAACAAGTATTTCAACCAGGAACTGACTCTGAGAAGGAGATCATGAAGACGCTCGGGGCCACGAAGGAGCCCGAATTTCTCCTGGAGAATATATACAGCAGCCCTGACAGATTTTTGCAACTGTGCCCTCCATCTCTTGAATTTCACTTGACTTCGCCTCCTCCTGGCTTCTCGTTCGCTGGTAGTGCACCGCATGTAAAGTCTGCTGGATTAGCAACTCCACCTCACCTGCCGTCTTGGTGGCCTGATGTGCTGAGTGCGAAGCGTCTGATTGTTGTTACACAAGGAACAGCAGCCATCAACTATGAAGATCTGCTCATTCCAGCATTGCAGGCCTTTGCTGACGAAGAAGACACTCTCGTAGTTGGTATATTGGGCGTCAAAGGGGCGTCACTTCCTGATAGCGTTAAAGTTCCTGCAAACGCTCGAATTGTTGATTATTTTCCTTACGATGAGCTACTACCGCATGCCTCTGTTTTCATATACAACGGTGGATACGGAGGTCTGCAGCACAGTTTGAGCCATGGCGTTCCCGTCATCATCGGAGGAGGAATGTTGGTAGACAAGCCAGCTGTTGCTTCACGAGCTGTATGGGCTGGTGTTGGTTATGATCTTCAAACCTTGCAGGCAACTTCTGAGCTAGTCTCCACGGCCGTTAAGGAGGTGTTGGCTACTCCCTCGTATCACGAGAAAGCCATGGCAGTCAAGAAAGAGCTTGAAAAATACAAGTCTCTTGATATTCTAGAGTCGGCAATTAGTGAATTAGCTTCTTAACCTGGCTCTTTTTCTAGATATGTCTGCGCCCTGCTCACTGCTTACTGGCCTAAGCTGGTATTACGGACCTTAATCAAGTATCACCCCAAGGCAATCGAGAGTCTTATCGAGTCTCTAGGTAGATAGATACACGTTTTGATTTTTCGGCCCACTTTGTAGAAAAATCTCAGTGATTTCATGGAATTCAGTTACAAATACTAATCTGATAAACCAAGAACTACACTCGGTGTTGAGAGCAGAATTAAAGGGACTTGGCGTCTAGCACAAAACGATACTTGACGTCACCACTGTGAACGCGCTTCCAAGCTTCGGCGATATAGCTGTACTCAATCAGCTCAACATCACAGGTGATGTTATTTTCACCACAGAAGTCCAGCATCTCCTGAGTCTCTGGCAAGCCACCAATGTTTGAGTAAGTGATAGATTTATTTCCAGCCAAATGAGAGGTCAGAACCTTGAGGGGTCCAATTTGACCAACAACAACGAGACACCCACCAATATCAAGGGACTTGAGGTATGGCTCGAAGTCGTGTTCAAAGGGAATGGTGTCGATGATCAGGTCAAATGTGCCAGCGACCGCCTCGAGCTCATTCGGATCAGAGGAAGCAACTACGCGGCTAGCACCTTGTGCTTTCGCTCCTGCGGCTTTGGCGTGACTCCTGCTGAACAGTGTGACTTCAGAGCCCATGGCTGAGGCAAATTTGATAGCCATGGAACCAAGGCCTCCGAGACCAACTACACCGACTCTTTTTCCAGGTCCGGCGCCGTGAGCCCTCAGAGGAGAGTAGGTAGTGATACCAGCACAGAGAAGGGGCGCAGAAGCTGCCAAGTCGAGGTTGGAGGGGATTTTGAGCACAAACTCCTCGCGAGCAAGAATGTGTTGCGAATACCCTCCCTTCGTGACTTCCCCGTTCTTTCCGCTGGAATTGTAAGTTTGAGTGCGTGAAACACACCAATTTTCTTTGCCTAATTTACAGTTCTTGCAAGTACGACATGAGTCCACTAAGCAGCCAATTCCAACAATGTCGCCAGCTTGGAACTTCTTGACGGCCGGGCCGACAGCAGTGGCCCTTCCAATAATCTCATGCCCACCAACAAAGGGAAATTTTGCATTGTTCCAGTCGTTGTGCGCTGTATGGAGTTCACTGTGACAAATTCCACAATAAAGGATCTCGATGCTTACGTCGTTGGGTCGGGGATCGCGACGCTCAATAGTGCCAGGAACTGGGTCGCTAGTTGTATCGTGGACTATGTAGGCCTTGCAAGTTGAAGGCATCGTGAATTTTGACTGATCCGAGCGCAGTACTCTACGTTTAGCTTGAAGTCGGGAGAAGGGTCCGGATTAGAAGATAAGCGGCATCCTGTGACAAGCAGTAAAAAAATGCACCCAAAATAAAAGTTGTGCTAAGGACCAAGAGTTAGATTAAATTCACTACCTGATTATGAGCTGTTTAGTTTTAGAACTTTGTTGCTAAACAATTATACGTGGCTATACAACCTACCCAAAATTTACAACGCCGCTTAGCTAATGACTACGCAACCCTACTGGATTAGGCTAGGGCTCCGAGATAGCGAAACGTGGGGTAGCGGGCGACAGGTCATATAGAGCCCCTACCCTACTCGGTGCAGGTTACCGACGGACGACATTTGGAGTAGTGATTTTGACTTTCCAAAGATGGAATTTCCTCTGTAGTGAAAGATTACTGTATATATTTATTGGTCGCATCGCTTGCTCAGTTTGTGATCCAACCCAGGGTTAATAGTGGTTTAAGCTGAACTGCGGTGGGAAGCCCAGCCGGTGAAAGGAGCTTTCTGGAGAGCATACGGCACTAATGAGAGCCTCTGACAGGCTGCATTCCTTTTCCCGCACGTACCTGATATCCCATCATGCGGGACCAGGTTAGGGAGTGGGTTCAGGGTTTAGATAGTGGAGCTCATTGGTAGCTCACCAGCGAGCTCTGAGTAGATGGCTGTGTCACACATTGAGGCAGAAGTTTTTCTGTCTGAAGTACTGAAGATTTCTTGCTTTGGCAACAGTAATGGGGCCAGGTCCGAAGGCTCGGCAAACTTAAGCTCGAAATTAGATGAGCGTAAGATTCACTTAACAACAAATTCGCGAAGTCCTAGGAAGCGCGACTGACAGAGGAGTGTTTCGTTCAACAATTTCGCGAAGGATTGCACTACTCACCAACTCATATTAATTCAGCTAATGTTTCTAATTTTCAAAACTAGTACGGAAGTCTGCAGTTAGACAGCTCTTGCGTTTGAAGAACTTAGGCGCGAGATTTCTCAGCTGTATCTACACGTCTTGGGTCGACGCAGCTGTTGGAGCGAACCAACGCACAACTAACAACAAATCAAGTAGACTAGGGATACAAGATTAAAATCATACGTAAAGCATCATTTATCATTATTGACAGGCACTCAACAAGCACAACGGCTCGGAGATGAAAGCACACTGCTCTCTGCATTTTAAAAGGGACATCTAGATGAGGAGGGCAGCAGCAGCAATAGCACCGACAGCAACAGGGACTTGGAGGACCGAAGCAGCATTAGGGGCAGCTGACGCAGTGCCCTTGCTAGAGCCAGAAGCCTTAGGAGTGCCAGAACTCTTAGAGTTGCCAGAAGCAGAAGATTTGCCGGATGCGCTAGCATCAGCAGCAGAACTCAGAGAAGATGAGGAACCGGAGTCAGTGGAGGTCGATTTTATGGGAGTGAACTTGTAGAGCATGTTCTTAGAACTCTTGTCAGTGACAAAGACGTCTCCATTGGGGGCAACCTCGATGTGGTTGGGAGTTGTGACGTTGAGCTGAGTGATAATACTATAGTCTTCAGGATCAATAACAACCACGGAGTGGCCCGCACGGCAGGCAACGTAAACAACGTCATAAACGGGATCGTAACGAGCGTTGAGAGGACGTCCAGGCATATCGATGCTCTTCACAACCTTGCCGGACTTGGGGTTGACAATAACAGTATTGTTGGAGCCTTGGTTCGTAACGAAAAGTTGCTCACGTCGGGAGTCCCAAGCAACACCACTTGAAAACTTGACATTGTCCCCGAGATCGAAGGATTTGACAGAGTAGTCGTTGAGGTCGATGGCTGCGGCAAGGGGCTGTTTCAAAGCCACCGTGTAGAGTACTTTGTTGACCTCGTCAGCAACAAGACTCATACTGCTGGAGAAATTCTTGCCGAGAGACTCAGATATATTGATACTCTTGGCGGATTTGTCAGTGGTGCTAGCATCGAATACGGCTATGACACTAGACCTCGCAGAAGAGACGTAAGCAAGCCCAGTGCTCTGGTCAACATAGACATCACGCGGATGCGGCTGAATGTCATCGGGGTACTGAACACCAAGGCTGAGGTCCTTACCATTATAATAGGAAACAGTGCCCTGGCGGGTGTTGGTAACCCAAACACGGTTGTTATCGTAGTCGCTATCAACGCCATAAACTGCGTAGCGTTGGGTAACATTTCCAGTGGTACCGATGGCAGGCTGAACGTCCCTGACAACAGCCAGGCTCTTAGGGTCAACCTCGATAAGGTCGGACTGGTTCACAGGGGGACGACCAACAGAGTTGGTAAGGAAAAGCCTGTCATTGGTTCTGTCATAAGTGCTTTGGTAGAGACCGCCGTACTTACTAAAGTCAGCGCTTTGAGTCTCGTAAGAGAGGGTGCGAGCATCAATCCCGACGGCGAGGAGAAGAACAGCAAGAGAGTGGATAGCAATCATTAGAGCTCAGTAAAAACGCTGTTATGGTCAAAATAACATTTGTGAGATAGTTTCCCTATTTATATTTCTCGAGAAAGAGCCGTTTGCGAAAATGGGCGCCAGGCATAATTGGCCAAGGGTAAATATGGGTCAGGGTATCTTTGGGCTCGGGCGGATTCTGCAGATGGCCCAGAGAGATTTTCATCATCGAGGCAAGTTCAAAGCTCGAAACTGGCCACATTGAGCACCGTGGTAAAGATTGAACGACTATATAGTGATTTCAATTATGTCCTGCATTAGGGCTTGGTTTTTTTTCTGACTGCAGCAGTGCCTATTGAGGAATTCGCAATGAGAGAGCCCTACGGTCTGTGCTAGATGTAAAAGATACGATCGAGACTTAGATGCATCTACCCCAGCCCTTACCATCTTATATGAGGTTGAGAGATTTATTTTTGTTTTTAGAGATGATTCTTCAGCAAACCAGAAGGGAATCCGGAAGGAGTTAGGGTTAATGATCCAGTTAGTGTTTGTAGATATTATCCAGCTCGTAGATGAGAAGCGTGAATACGAAGAGATCGACAAGCTAAACCGTGCGCAGAAAGTTGATCTGAAGGTTAGTTACTTTAAAAGAAACACAATTTCGTGGTATGGGGGCATTTTACTGTTTCTTTATTTCAGGAATTTTAAGGCCGTCCAAACTAATTCAGAGATCCAGGAATAGGTTCCGAATCTGCCCGTGCTTACTCTCATTAATCAGGGCACACTGAAATTCACCCCAGCCCTACATACGTGGCGGCTCATAGATTTATCTATTCAGAAAGCGACGCAAGTGTTTGATAACGGGGGATTTATTCATTAAGATACTGCTTATTGCGTACTTATGCAAGGGGATAACAGAAAAGCTGTACATCGCTCTCCGGGATTCTCATGAAAATTCAAGCTGCGGTAAGCATGGATGATCGTTCATGTGACATTAAAATTATCAAGATCATCTCTCTGGGAAAGGGCTCTCAGGCAGATCATTGCATACAACTAATGAGATTCTGCGTGCGTTTTCCACAAGTGGCGGCATCGATAACGCTGTGAGTGGCACATAATTCAAAGGCCGATGCTTGTGAGTCTTATGAATGTTGATTGAAGTAAAAGCTAACCAGTTGGAATCGACTTTCTCTCATATGGCCGTTTAGTTCTCCACCGGCCATATACATCTGGCTGAGTTAGGTTAGGGCTAAGCACCTAACTGATCCAGCAAAATAGATTAGATCATCAAATCCAGGACAGATGGCCGCATGTGTGCAGTGGCATCATTAACAAACTTCTCGATGCTGCAGGAGGACTAAACCGTCGTTAACTCATGATGCTGACAAAGTAAGGCTCAACTGTGGCCAATCTGGTTGAAATTTCAAATGCTTTCTCGTTTACACTCATAGCGTGATTTCAGGCTGTTTCATAATATATTACCGCAGATTAAGCTCGAGAGTGCATCATACTTTGATGAGATAACTTCAGGGACCAATATCGCTGGGTGACTAATTTTGTCTAATACAGCTCGCAAAGCCGTTCGAGAGTATCCGTCCTATAGCAGCACACAGTGTTCCAAAATGGTGCTGCAGTGCACATATACAAAACTCGATGCTTTAAAGAAATTCGTAATCAGCTACGAGATTGGGCACTTTTCAAGAAATATACACGCGCACTATTGTAAGCTGGATTTCGATATCGCAAACTATGAGGATTCGTTATTTGATTTTTACTATATCACAATGCCAAACCATATAAAGGGGGCTGTCAAGAAGCGTCGAGCTGAGTATCTGGCAGGCCGACTCAGCTGTAAATACGTTCTGGAAGAGTTGAACCTTCCTAGCGAAGTACTCTCGAAATTCCCTGATCGACAACCCTGCTGGCCTCAGGGGGTGTGCGGCAGCATCTCGCATCATGGCCTCACAGCCATTGCGGCAATAATCCGAGAAGATTTGGGATGGATAGGTGTCGATATTGAGACTCTAGACTCTGAATTGCTAAGAGAGTCGGAAAATGTCTTCACAACTTCTCAAGAACGCGAGCTACTGGAGAGGAATACATACGTGAGCAAAAGCCTTGCGCTTCTGGTGACGTTTTCTGCGAAAGAAAGTTTGTTCAAAGCGCTGTACCCTCAGGTACAGTTCTATTTTGGATTCGAATATGCTAACGTTCTGAGCTTGCAAGCCGATGTCATCCAGCTGAAATTGGCTTACTCACTTGCGCCTCACATCAAGCAAGGCACGGTTTTCAATGCATCGTACATGCTTAGTCCGAGTAAAACTTGGGTTTTGACTGTGATTATTGTCGACAACTGCTAAATGGAATCCAAATCTCAGTCCCCTGTTAAATTCATTCTTACGAATGACCCCGGACTACCTCGTTAGGCTGTTCCACAATATGTAGATCAGATGGAGAATTTTAGATGCTAGACGCGTCACTAAAATGTGTAAGTGTAAGTTACTGGCAATCAGTTAACATCAACAACTGAACCTCTTCCCAGTGTATAAATTTATCCTTCTTGTTATCTCGCGGTCTCATGCAACCTGAGTGCGTTGACCAGTCCTCACAGGTACTCTCCATCGACCATGGACAAGGGCGTTCGGCCTCATTTCAACCCCAAACCTCGTACCACATGACCTTAAAATAGCAGTGAAGAGGCTGCACCATAACCCTAAATAAATCACCATGGAATACATAAAGAAATAGGCTCGTGTGGCATAGTTATCAGTTTCATCGCTCACAGTTCAATATCAACGCCGATGGCGCTTCCGTTGATCGCAGCACAGCCAGGCATCTGGCTTGCAGATAAGCTTTCTTCGTTCGATAATGCTTACATGGTAGTGCATTATCTCGAGCTGTTCGGTGAGATCAAATTGAACGTATTGTGTGACGCCATAATGCAAGGGATGCATGAGACCGACACTCTCAAATTCTCGTTTGAGGAAGTTGATGGGGAGGTGTTGCAGATTCCAGATGGCGCCTTACCACTACCCACTCCAGAGATTTGGGACCTGCGCAAGGATGTGGATCCTCTCAGGTCGAGCGAGGAGCTGATGAAGCAGGACATCAAAGCCAACATACGAATTGATGCGGGAAACGCGCTCATAAGACATGTTATAATGCAAGTTGAAGATAGGAAGTGGTTCTGGTATCAAAGATATCATCATATCCAACTAGATGCGTTTAGCTTCACCGCTCTCACCCGTAGAATTGTGGATTTGTACAGTTCGATGATTAGAAACACACATCCTGTGTTGACTCAAGCTCTGCAGCCAATCCAATCCGCAGTGGAAGAGTATAGCGAATACCAAAAGTCCTCCAAGTACAAGAAGGATAGTGAATTTTGGAAAAAATTTGGTCAAGGTTTACCTGAGAGCGCCACGCTCTCCACGAAACCTTTGACTGGTATAGAACCCACTAAAAATATCATCAGAAACAAGACGACGATTAGCAAGATCATTTTCCGAGAACTGTGTGATTCAATTACTGAAAATAACGATCTCCAGGATGCTGATGTTGCGCTGGCCCTCTTAGCCATATGGATTTTGCGGCTCAGTAATCGCCGCTCAATGACTGCTGGGTTCATTTTTATGAGACGTCTTGGCTCCACAGCTCTCAATGCTGCAGGTGCATTCATTAATGTCCTCCCTATTCCTTTGAGCCTAGAGAGCACTGAGGATTCCTCGCCTCTAAATCTTGTTTCAGTGGCCATCAATTTACGCAAAACCCTGCAACTTGTTCGTCGCCATCAGAAGTACGACTCAGAGAAGATTATACGTGATTTAGGCCATAGCTGGGATGTTGATCCGCTATTCGGTCCTGTAATAAATTTCAAAGCATTTGATTTTAGACTCGACTTTGAAGGAGTGGAGTACAAAACGCATCATATTGCTTCCGGTCCGGTTAGAGATATCGAGCTAGTCCTCTTTATAACGGAGACTGGCGACCTTGAGTTAGAGTATCTCGCCAACGGGGATAGGTATGAGTCCCAGATTCTCGATGCGCACCTTGCTCGCTTCTCTCTTCTTTTAGAACAGTTTGCGCAAGACCCCCTAGGTCTGACTTGTGAGGACGCCAGTATCTTACTCCCTGACGAATTGGCTTTGATCCGAAAGGCCAACTCAACTACTCGACCGCTTGATCCTAACGATACGCTGGTCAGCTTGGTGCAGAAGCAGGTGGCAACGAATAGTGCTAGTGTAGCTTTGGAAGACGAAGTGCACAGTTTGACTTATGGTGAGATGCAGCGGCAAGTGCATGCTTTGACCAGGGCTTTGCTTGATGCTGGCGTAAAGAGAGGAGATATCGTCGCTGTTGCATTGCCGAGGTCAGTTTTTCTTTCTCTCGCTCTGCAAGCTGTTATAAATGCTGGAGCAGCCTGGTTACCTTTGGACGTAAGTTACCCAAAAGAAAGACTGAAAATGATGATTGAGGACGCGAATCCAAGACTTGTTATTACAGGTCCGTCTTGGGAGCTGGGACCATCATTAAGAACATTCAAGTTCGACAGCTTATTCGATGGGGAGGAGGAAATGAACTCCCTTCTCGAAGTTGACGTTGCCCCCTCCGATGTGGCTTATATCATTTATACTTCTGGCTCCACAGGAAAGCCCAAGGGTGTTAGTATCAGCCACAAAGCGATCGTTAACCGACTTCTCTGGATGCAAGCTGAATACGGCCTTGATCAGTCAGATGCTGTTCTTCAAAAGACCCCAGCAAGCTTTGATGTGTCTGTATGGGAGTTTTTCTGGCCACTTATAAGCGGTGCACGATTGTATATGGCCCCTCCTGAAGCTCACAGAGATCCAGAAATCTTACTTGATTTGATTCTCAAACAAAGGGTTACTACAATCCATTTCGTTCCCTCCATGCTGTCCACGTTCCTCACAGGAGCCACAGCAGGTAGAGTCAATGGCACCTTGCGACGTGCTTTCTGCAGTGGAGAAGCTCTTTCAACAAGTCTTTCCAGAAAGTGGGAGAAAACGACGCGCGTTCCTTTGTTTAACCTTTATGGCCCTACCGAGGCTGCAATCGATGTCACCTCGTATCCCGCCTTCGGCGACAACTTGAGTTCAAACAAGAGCGTACCTATCGGTTTCCCAGTATGGAATACTCAAATTCATGTGCTAGATCGCCAAATGCACGCACTTCCCCCCGGTATGGCCGGGGATCTCTACATATCGGGGGCCCAGCTAGCCGAAGGATATCTCAACCGACCAGAACTCACAGCCGAAAGATTTGTTGAGATACAAGGTACTAGAATGTACTGTACAGGTGATGTAGCCCAATGGTTGCCAGAAATTGGAGCCGTGGAGTTTTTGGGGCGAAGCGATGATCAAGTCAAGCTGCGTGGGCAGAGAATCGAGCTGGGAGAGATTGATGCGGTGCTCGAAAGCCTTCCTGGGGTGGCACAGGCCACTACTCAGCCTCAAAATTTGCTAGGGACAGGTGGTGATGTCGAAGAGCAAGACTCACGGCAACTCATCGGATATCTTGTAGCTAGTCCACCAGATTCTTTGGACCTGGAAGAGCTACATGAGCAGCTACGCTGCATGTTGCCGGGCTATATGGTTCCCGCTAAGCTGGTAGTTCTGGATTCACTCCCTTTAAGTGCAAGCGGCAAACTAGATCGCCGAGCTCTTCCTTTGCCTAAAGTTGGGTCGCACGATGCAACGCTACACCGGCAAGCTCCAGCAGCTGGCTTAGAAAGAGTTGTCGCAGATGCGTTTCAGGAAGTACTCCAGGCTGATAGTGAGATTTCTGCAGAGGCCGATTTTTTTGCTTTGGGAGGACACTCACTTCTGGCAGTGAGATTGGCATCGATGTTGCGAAGCAAGACTGGTCTCCCTGTGACTATTGGGCAGGTCATGCTCTCACCTAAAGTCTCTTCTTTAGCCGCGAAGCTTAAAGACAGCAGTGCTAAAGAATCCTGGAGCAGTGCAGGCTTTGAAAACTCTCTTCCGTTGCGTGTGAATGAACAAGGCAAAATACTATTCTGCCTTCATCCTGCATCGGGGTTTTCTTGGCAATTTAGCGTTCTTCAGCGATACTTGAACCCATATTGGTCAATTATCGGCTTACAATCAGCCACTCCAGACGGAGTTCTTGCCAAGGCGGAAAGACTCGAAGACGTTGTGGATAGCCATTACCAGACCATTCTCCAGATCAGTCCTGCCGGACCCTACTTCCTCCTGGGGTACTCACTTGGAGGTACACTCGCTCATTATTTGGCAGCTAGACTGACAGCATCTGGAAGAAAAGTTGAATTCCTTGGACTTCTTGATACCTGGCCGCCTGAAACGCAGAATTGGGACGAGAAGAGGGGAAGAAAAATTATCGACGAAGCAGTGCTCGAAGAGATGTACCGTGAGAGACAGCTATTTGTCGACGCTCAACAAGGTACCTTAGATGAAGAGAGTGAGAACAACAAACTGTTCACAACTATGGAATCTAATTACACCAGCGCCGTACGGTTGCTGGCGATGGCTAAAAGTTGTCGGTTTGAGGGTCTGGTCACGCTATTTGTGGCAGAGAAGTCTTTTCCCAAGGGTACAGACCTGCAGGAAGTGTGGAGAAGATGGGCTCAGCGCCTTGAGACATACCCGATAGATTCCGCGCACCTTGACATCATTTCACCCCGAACTTTCCAGAAGTTGGGGCCCATAATTGATGCTCTGCTGCGCAAGTTCATCAGTTGATTTTGAGTAATAGATATAAGTTAGATATAAATTAGATATAAATTAGATTAGATATGACATTCCTTGATTGCAGGAGACCAAAATACTCAGCTGCTTAGTGGCCGCAGTTACCACGATTTGTCTTTTGTTCTCTGTAAATATGAAATTTCTTGATTGCAGAAGACTAAAATATTCAGCTGCTAAGCGGCCGCTGTTACCACGATCTGTCTTGTATTCTTAAAAATTCTTAGATCTCTAAATCGTGGGAGACCAAGATGTTCAGCTCTCAGGTGGGCACTGGCGTCGCAATTTGTCTTTTATTCTCTGAATATACGCCCTTTGTCCATATCACTCCGTGCTCAGGTGATGCGACCTAATCGAGCATTTCAAATTATTTACTGTATATTAGTTAGTAATCATGCCGATTAACGCCTGTTCCGGTAAGTAGAAAAGCGAGATGCGAGGGTATGCATCCCCTGGCACGTTCACAACAGCCTCGCTACCCGGCACAGAGTTAATTATTGTGAGCGATTAGCCGGTATTTTCATGGAAAAATGATAAAAAAAAATCTCTGAATAGCAACCACAAACCTGAGTTGACCGGCGACAAGCTAGCCCAAAACAGTAACCAAACTGGTCCAACATCAAGCATGAAATCTAGTTCCGCATCCACGATATTAGTTTGATCAACTAAAAACAGTTCATATGCAGTCAGTTGAACTAACCCTAAGTACGCCCAGACATTTAAGTGCGTGCGATTGCATAACGTGAGTAATTTTGTAGCCTAATGCGCAGTCACAAGCTCGCGCCGCCTACTAACGTTGCGGATCTTTTATAGCTCACGCCGTAATGGGGGAACAGTTCGCAATTTATAACGAACTCAAACCCGTTCCGGAGAGGCCTTATCAGATCCGCGTAAACCTTATTTCGATCCGCTCATTGCCACACACGTAAGGTTTCATTACATCCATGACCAACGACCAGAGCTCTGAATTCTTCTTCTTGAGATCTCGCAAAGCGACATTTGTTGCAGAAGGTTGTTTCAAACGAATTGATACACCCTCTGTAGATGGTGCGAACCTACATGGAAATTTCCAAAACTCAATCAAAGCTGCTATAGCAGAGGCAAGAAGTGCGGGCATCGAGGACCCTTTGATTGTCGGGGCTATACCATTTGATCCTTCTCAACCTAGTCAACTTTACATACCTAAGTCGTGGCACAAGCAGGATGATGCTACAACAATGGCAAAGGCGAAGCAGAGCTCTCTTGCACCTTACGAGATTGTTGCCTCGCAACTAGTTCCGGAACATGATGAATTTACTAGTATTGTTGCTGAGGCTGTTGAGCAGATTCGTGAAGAGAAACTGAAGAAGGTCGTCTTGTCTCGCTTGCAAAACATCACCACCGCAAAGCCTATTGACAGCCTCGATTTGCTGACCCGCTTGATATTGCAAAACCCCAGCGGGTTCAATTTCCACGTGCCTTTGAGTGATGGTACGCGTCTAATTGGATCCAGTCCTGAACTTTTGTTGCAAAAGGAGGGGGCCACCTTTTTCTCGCAACCCCTAGCTGGTTCCGCAGGCCGCAAGAAGGATTCTGAGGCGGAGGATAGCCAGGTAGCAAAAACTCTGCAAAAGTCCCCGAAGGACCTGCACGAACACCAGCTCGTTATTGACTCGGTTCGCGAAACTCTCACTCCTCGATCTGAGAAGCTTGAGATCCCGGAGGCACCAGAGTGCATCTGTACCCCGAAGCTGTGGCACTTGGCTACTTCCATAAAAGGGGAGGTAGCTGACCGCAATGAGAACGCTCTCTCTCTAGCCTCTCTGCTTCATCCCACCCCTGCACTTAGCGGCTTCCCTCATGATCTTGCGGACGATCTGCTCGCTCGTCTCGAGCCTTTCGACCGCGAGTATTTCGGAGGAATTGTCGGATATTGCCACAGCAATGGGGATGGCGAATGGTTCATTACAATCCGTTGCGGGCGTCTCTCCGACAGAAGCATTCAGCTTTTCGCCGGCGCGGGCATCGTTGGAGATTCGGATCCTGAATCCGAATGGCGCGAAACTGGAATAAAGCTGTCCACAATGTTGCAAGCTTTTGACATATATTAAATGACAATCAGTATTATGACCATATCTCTACAGAATCTTTAATTTGTTTTCTCAAAAATATCCCGAAAGCTTCATGACTGCTTGTCCCGCCATGGCTGCCATCGCGATTAGGTTTAACCCTCTCGGTTAATTTTGCTTATTGTCTGGGCGAATCAGAGCCAGCGGCCGCTGTGCGCCAGCACATTCTCCTTCCCCTTAACTCAAACCAAACCCCATGCGGAGTGGCTTGAACGCATCACGAAGATTTCTGACCTCGTGACAGTCAAACCGAGTCCTCACCGAACTTTTCATGTCGCACGCCCATGGTCGCACGCCGCACGAGAAGATCTTTTGAGCGATCGGCGCTGATCAGGGCAGAACTCATGATCGATCTGCGATCGTCAGGTCAGGGGGAATTGGGGTAGATGGTTTAGATAATATCTCATTTTTATCTCTGCGTGGCACTCCCTTTAAAATTCAAAAATTCAGAAACATGGGGATTGTATTCACTCGATGGCCTGAGAGCCTCGAAAAAAAATACAGAGAAAAAGGATACTGGATTGACCAACCTTTAAGCCATATCCTCGACCTGCAAAGGGAAAATACCAGCATCGCCGTTGTTGAAGGGCGGCATCAGCTTTCTTACCAAAAGCTGGATGAATTCAGCACGAACTTGGCTGCATACCTGCGTTCTCAGGGGATCAGAAATGGCGATACAGCACTTGTGCATCTGAGCAATACTCGTGCACTCTACATCGTTTTCTTTGCAATGCTTAAACTGGGCGCCATTCCAGTCAATGCACTTTACAGCCACAGACAACTGGAGCTCGACTCTTACGCAAAACAAACTCAACCCAAAGTGCTGATCGGAGATCGCAAAAACCCGCTCTTTGCTTCTGACGACTACATGTCTCGCCTCAAAGAGCTTTCTCCTGAACTGAAGGTAACTCTTTTCCAAAATACAGACTCTGAAGAGTCCTTGCAAAAGGCTTGGGAAGCAAATGCCACCGCTTTCAAGCCTTCTCCTACTTCAGCTGATGAGGTTGCTTTTTTCAACTTATCTGGAGGGAGTACGGGTACTCCTAAACTCATCCCGAGAACTCACAATGACTATTACTACAGCGTTCGTGAGAGTGTAAAGGTCTGCAAGTTCGATAAGGATATACGGTATCTTTGTGCTATTCCAGCGAGCCATAACTTCCCTATGAGCTCCCCAGGTGCGCTTGGTGTATTCCTGGTCGGGGGCCAAGTTATTATGGCCAACGATCCAAGCGCTCAAAGCTGCTTTCCTCTCATTGAACGCCACAAAGTCAACGTTGCAGCTCTTGTCCCGCCTGCAGCGAGTTTATGGCTCCAGGAGGTCATGGCTAAGGGGAAGGCCCCACTTGATTCTCTGCAATTGCTTCAGCTTGGAGGTGCTCGACTCAGCCCTACACTTGCTTCAAAGCTTGTCGAAAACTTGGAGTGCAAACTGCAGCAGGTTTTTGGCATGGCCGAGGGATTGGTCAACTACACCAGACTTGACGACGATGAAGAGCATATTCTGACAACTCAGGGCTACCCGATGTGTCCTGATGATGAGGTATGGGCTGCTGGAGACGACGGGAAGCCTGTAGCTCCTGGGGAGGTTGGAATGTTGATGACACGAGGGCCTTACACTTTCCGTGGCTACTACAATAGCCCAGAGCACAATGCGAGTAGCTTCGACTCCAATGGATTCTATTGCTCAGGCGATTTGATTGCCATCGCAGCCGACGGCTACATCACAATTCATGGCAGGAAAAAGGATCAGATTAATCGTGGAGGTGAGAAAATCTCCACAGAAGAGATTGAGAATCTTCTGCTTCGACATCCCGATGTGACTGAGGCAGGGCTCGTTGCGATGGAGGATGAGCTTATGGGTGAAAAGAGCTGCGCTTTTATCATGGTTCGCAAACCTGTGAAAACTGTGGCGCTCCGTAAATTTTTGCGCGACCAAGGGATCGCAGAGTACAAACTACCAGACAAGTTCAAGATTCTGGAAGATATGCCACTTACAGCTGTTGGAAAAGTAGATAAAAAGCAGCTTCGCGATCAGCTTTCCAAAGAAGAATTCAATTAAAATCTCATGAGGTGTAGATAGAACCTTAGAACAGCTCAAATTTAGACTATTCACAAATTACTCCACGATCTTGAATGTTTGTGTTATTCGCTGTACTCTCTGAACCCTATGATCGAAAAGATTCGCCATGCAGAGAACCCTAGCCGCTACTTTTCTACATAAGTGTACTGATCCTAAACTTGCTGACCGAGCTTATCCTGATTTCAATGTCTGTGAAGTTCGATTTTTCTGCTAAGAATGTCTGGGTTACTGGTGCTGGAAGAGGTATTGGCTTCGCGATTGCGCTTGCCTTTCATGAGGCTGGAGCTAAAGTGGTGGGGCTAGATATACAGTTTGGCTCTGATTCCTCACATTATCCCTTCAAAACCGAGATTCTGAACATTGCAAATAATGAAGAGGTCAAGAAAGTTACCCAAATTTTGCTTGCAAAAGAGCCTGTTCTTGATGTGTTAGTAAATGCTGCAGGCGTGCTGGAACTCGGTGCTACGGATGAGCTCTCCTTCCGAAACTGGCAACGATGCTTCGACGTAAACGTCACGGGACCTTTCAATCTATTTCAAAGTACAATGTTCGTTTTTCGCAATCAGAAACGCGGCGCAATAATCACTATTGCATCTAATTCTGCTCATGCTCCCAGAATTGGTATGTCTGCCTACGGTGCATCAAAGTCCGCATTGAAGAGTCTGTGCCAAAGTGTAGGGTTAGAGATGGCTGGCTATGGGGTGAGATGCAACATTGTATCTCCTGGTTCTACAGATACTGAGATGTTCAGAAGCATGTGGGCCTCCCCTGATCAAGGCGTGGCCCAAACCATAAAGGGCTTCCCTGACCAGTTCAAGCTGGGAATCCCTCTACAAAAAATTGGCAGGCCTGAGGAAGTAGCGTCAGCTGCATTGTATCTCGCCTCTGATGCTGCCAGCCATATTATTTTGCAGGATATCGTCGTTGACGGAGGTGCGACTCTTGGTGCCTAGATAACATACAAATCAAATAAGCTCTTTATAGATCTGATACAGATACATCACAAAAACATGCCCAGTTGGATACCCTGATTACACCTTGTCAAGATCGATCCAGCATAGTGTTCAACTAATCCTATGGATCTGTATACTAATCATCGAACATCTCCACGTGATACTGATGAGATTATCTTGAAAATCGCGCGGTGATATATTTTGAGTGTCGGAAAGCCTTCTCGAGCCTCTGAGTCGACCTAGAGTTTCGGCTCCAGTTGATGCGTTTCTCTGGATGGGACAGAGTTGCCACGTTTGCTTGTGGCTCCCAACTTTTCCCTCTGCAATGGGAATTCTCCCCGTCCACTCCTGGAATGTACACAACGATATGCAACTACGAACCAGCCACAGGCTCGTGGGTTACTTGTATTGACAGTGTTTTGCGCCAGCATGTCGCTTATAATATAATTGATGATACTGTCACTGGGGCACTTGGGTATATGAATCTTGTCTGTAAGAAGGCCGGAGGTCATCTGGCTCATTTTGACATTGACAAGTATGAGAGAACTCTTCAGAACGCATCTCAACATCTGATTTCTGTACCGGAGACACCTCGAGTTCTTCACACTCCTGTCGTCCTAGATTATAGAGACTGCGAACGCATTGTTGATGCTGTTCATGCTGAATTCGCTAATTTGGACAACAGTAATGACAGTGTTGCATGGATATACTATTACTTCTCCGCTGTAGTTTTGACTCTGTCTGTGTTACAATGTACCAGAATCAGGAAAGCATGCTTGCGGAGCTCAGTGGTGAATAGGCTTCGCAGTCGGCTCGAGATTCCAACTATGTGGAACACAAAACAGCATTCAGAACACGCCGCCTGGGCAATGGGAGGGCTTTTCCCATCATCGTTAGAAGCTTCGCTTTTGGTTGGCTTCTTTGCGGTCCACACAGCCTCACTGTTCCTCAATTATTCTCTCGATCCGCGGGAGGTACTGGAGTCCTCAAATATGCAGAGGCTGCAGGGATTTGGAAACAGAAGCGGCATTGTCTCTTTTGGTTTGCTTCCTCTTATCATCTTGCTCAGTTCGAGAAGCAATCTTCTACCTTGGGTCACAGGAGTGCGCTACACGACATTTTTAGTCATTCACCGATGGGCGGGCCGAGTGGCGATTTTAGATGCTGTCCTTCATAGTGTGGCATTTTATTATCATGAGAAGCTGAACGGGGAACTTCAGAAAGCTTCCTCTCAATTTTGGTGGGTGAAAGGAATCTTAGCTACTGTGTTTTCAGTGGCAATTCTTGTTCTTGCGTCCGGCTTTCTTCGCAGGAGATGGTATGAGTTCTTTCTTTATACCCACATTTTCATTGCACTCGCCTTTTTCTATTATTCATGGGATCATGTTAGAACCTTTGGCTGGACTAGCTGGATCTATTGGTCTTGTGCAATTTGGGCACTGGAACGAGCGCATCGCATCTATAAAATTTCTATGAACGGCCTTTGCCATGCTGAAGTCGAGATAGTTGGACCAGATCTCTTGATGCTCAAAGTGCCTAAGCCATCTAGGTGGAAAGATCATCCAGCGCAATATGGGTTTGTATACTTCCTGCTACCTAATGTGTTTTGGCAGTCTCATCCCTTCACCATTTCCAGCACGGAATCCCATCTTAAGATGGTGCTTCTTATCAAAGGCGGAGCCACACGCACTGTATATCGAGCTGCTTTGCAGCGCTCACAGGGAGACTGCGCAAAAATAGCTACCTTGCCGATTTTCATCGAGGGGGCTTATGGAGTCTCGCCTGATCTGTCAAGATTCAATAATATTTTGCTCGTGGGTGGAGGCAGTGGTATACCAGGTCCTCTTGCTTTGGCTCAGAAGATCGACATTATGCCTTCTGTAGATTGCGCTCATTTAATCACGGTCGTTCGCGAGATCGACATTTTGAAAGCTTATAATGAAGAATTGGACAGCATGCTTCATTCGTCAAAACTGAAAGTTTCGCTGCACTACACGGGATCGGAGGATACCTCAGATAGCGTTCTAGAGCTTCTGAAGTATCGGCCAAATCTTGAGCGTGCCATCAGTGACTTCGCAAGATCACCTGGATCCACAGCCGTTGTCTGTTGTGGCCCTCCGGGTATGAATGACCTGATCAGGAATTGTGTAGCTCGGATTCTTCTTGAAATCCCTCATACGGAACTCGAGTATTTTGAGGAGTATCAAATATGGTAGATGTTCATTTCCGAAATTTGTCATTAAATTACGCAAACAGCTATGATTCGTTAAATATTTTCAGTATGTTGGCTTCAGTAAGAAGATGGTGCCAATCAGGACGGCTGCCATGATAGACACTAAGTAAAAAACAAGATTCGGTTGAGTATCCACCGTCTGCTGGAATATTTTCATCAACATGGCAGGTAATACGGCTCCTGCAGGTTTGTTCGCAAGGCTCAGGGCTCCCATGAACTCGCCTTTCTGTTGCATGGGGACGTGTTTGAGTAAAGCGTTGATCCAAATAGGCCCCGAAATTGCGTCGTTTGCCAAAACGATGGTGCCAGCGGTATACTGAGACGATGTTTTGGCCGATGAGATAGCTATGTAGCCGCAAAGAGTAAGAAAAGCACCCAAGTACATGTGAATTAGGTCTGTTCTGTCCACATCTTGGGGATGCGCTGGCCACCGAGTTACAAGTTGATTGTAAATGAAAGGGAATCCTACGAGAGCCCATGCTGTTTTGACGGAGAACATGTAAGCGATGTTTTGACCAATTCGAGCAGCAGCCCATCCGAACGTGTGTTTTGCGTAAACACTGATCAAGTCCAGGAAACCCACGGCAAATTCATTGCTGAAAAAGAAGTTTAGAAGGAGAATCCACGCGTTGCGTCTCCGAATTGGGGTTTTACAATGCGCGAATGAGATCATATCAAACGACTTGGCTACTCTATTCCTGATCGAAGCAACAAATCCCTTTCCATGTCTGTACTCATTATGCGTCTCGCTATCCTCGCCCCCGTCAGCCAAGGCTGTGCCCGCGTGAGACGGCTCTTCAAGAACTGAACAGAGCAAGATCAGCCCCGCCGTCATTGCAATAGCACACAAAAACATGTAATTGGCATAAGTGATGCCATGTTTTTGCAGCAGAGCAGAACCTAAACCGGGAGCCGAGGCTTGGACCAACATGGCACTTCCAAGTAGTAGAGAGAGGTATTCCGTCCGAAGGTGAGGCTCTGGCAGAAAGTCTATGATGTACAATACTGACATGTTGAGCATCAAGGTGGGGGTGCCCGCGATGGCAGCAAAAATATAGGGAAGAAGCATTCTCCAATGCGAGAAATCAGAGGGCACGGAATAAGCCATCAAGGGGAAAGAAACGATGCTAAGTATCATAAATGACCCAAACCAAATCAGCCCAAACTTTCGTCCTAATTTGTCTGAAGCTGCACTGATGACCACCATGACGATGGTTGCAATGACTCCATTGAGAAGTGACACCGCCGAGAGAATATCTGCGACTGAGCCAGCTACCCCGGGGTCATTTGCACATTCCTTAATGGGCAAGCTCAATTGAGCGCAAACAGCCTCGAAGAGGAGGTCATACACAACGATTTGAGACGCTGCTAGGGGAAATGAGAGGATCGAGACAAGACCTAGAAAGAGTCTCACCTGATTTTTGCGATGGCCCAAAGACGCTTGCGATTGAGCCTCAGCGGACGTGTATTCAGCACTTGAGAGCAAAGGCTGCCTGTCCACCGGCATCGCAAAGAAACCACGAGGAGATGTCCTGTGACCGGAACCTTGTGTTTGGCTTTGCGAAGTTGTGAAGGCGTTGGGAGACTTGCTTGCCCCGATTTCGCTCGAACGTTCAGCGGTGAAGTCTCTCACACGGGCTTAGACGGCGCGATGGGGGTCGAGGGTACTCGATATGCAAGATCTGAGTACCACGCAGGAAACACTACGTGTTTCGTCAATCTCACGGCTAGGGTTTCCAAAAACCAGCAGACGAGAAGCCGGACGGCTATTTTTAGAGCGCTGAATGAGCTAGATCGATTCGATTAACTAGATATGTGAGGTGTGCATGCAAGTTAATGCGCGGCGATTTTGGCATAGAAGCGCCGTTAATTACGATTATATGGCGCTGATCAATGAGCGAATTATCCTATACGAGATAAGGAGCGTATAGCTCTCATCAACGCGAAGCATCATCTACGCCTCCGACGGCTGCCACCGGTTTATTATCTGGACCAGACCGTGCTGCATAGTTATGGAAACTCGGATCAGACAAAAACGATATTGCACCGTCCTAGCCCTGGTGTCGATCTCGGCCTTAATCTGCCTTGACCTAGCTTGCACAACCTTTTTTTTCTGCAGCTTGTGACCTGGTTGCGAGCTTCTTTGTGTTGGGCAAAGAAGGGGCGGATCGTGTAGATTTTCAGAAATGGCAGAGCTCTGACTCTCTTCTTACTTCTAAGCTATCTGAGTACTGTCCAAGCTAGCCCCTGGGCGCCCTTCGCTACACCCGAGGGCTGGGCAGCGTGAGATGCGCAATGCCTGCATAACCTTACTAAGCTGCAGCGTTCAAAACTGGTTAAATTGATGGTAACCATATCAAAAAAATCTAAGATCTATAAATCTCATCGCTGAGTACCTTCGACCCTCTATTCTAATTAACAGAACGCCACCGTCACCCTTTCGCGATGATTCCGAAACTGTTTGGATACACTATCCCCAATGCCAATGAACTGCCCAAGTGCAAAGTAGACTGGGAAATTGAGCCATCCAGAGCGGCTCTACTAATTCACGACATGCAGGATTATTTCCTCGACTTTTGGGGCCATGAAAGCGATTTTATCAAACTCCTGGTGGCGCGTATTAAGCATTTACGCTCTCTCTGCAGGTCGCAGGGCATTCCTGTGTTTTACACTGCGCAGCCAATTGAGCAGAAGAAAGAGGATCGAGGTCTTCTCAACGCCATGTGGGGACCAGGGATCACCGTTTATCCTGAGCGTCAGAAAATTGTCGCTCAGCTTGCTCCTGAGGAGGGTGATTTCGAGCTCTGCAAGTGGAGATACAGCGCTTTCCAAAGGTCCCCTCTTCAGGCGATGCTCAAGGAACAGGGAAGAGATCAATTGTTAATCTGCGGCGTATATGCTCACATCGGATGCCTTTCTACGGCCACTGATGCGTTCATGAACGATATCCAGCCATTCATGATAGCGGATGCTCTAGCCGACTTCTCCCTTGAAAAGCACTGGGTTGCTCTCACGATCGCTGCTGAATGCAGTAGCCGGATTATGACCGTGGCAGGTGTTGCTGAGCGCCTCGTTGAGTGCGATATCCAGAAAATGGTATCCCACATCTTAGAGGAGGACGAGAGCGAAGAGTGGCCAGATGAAGCGGAGAACTTGGTGGATTATGGCCTGGACTCTGTCAAAATAATGGCTTTTGCTGGACGCTGGCAACGCGTTTATCCCCAGGTTGATTTTACGAAATTAGCGCAAAAGCCCACGATTGCAAGCTGGCGCTCTCTTCTGGCCTTTTGAAGGTCCATCCAGAAATGACACAACACGAATGATACAGCACAATTTATAGAGCAGGTACGTGAATGATTGATGAAATATATATGTAATTCGTCATTAGCGGATATATAAGTTAAATTTCAAGATTTTGGTTTGACAGGTTATAAATAGAATTGTTGAAATCAGCTGAGCAACAGCCTATTCTCGGACTGCATGGTCCTAACCGCGTCGTTTTCCTTTCGGGCAAACTTAAGCTTGAGCTTTGCTGAGTTTGCACCTCAACATTTGCTTATACTTATCCGCTGACCTCTCAGTAGTGCTTAAACCGCCTTGTGTACTATATTCATTTGCCCATTCGCGGCGCAATACTACAAGACATCAAATTACCATCAGAGTGACCACTTTTTTCTAATTCCTCTCATTTACACACATGGATCAATGAAACGAGCCCCTGATAACATCCCACATTTTCTAGGTAAACTCTCAAATGCCTGAAGATCTCTACGACGCTAAATCTGATTCCACTACTCGCTGAAAAATACCAGGCTGACACCAATAGTCGAACCGCCTGATACCGTCCCTCAAAATGAGTGCAGAAGTTTAAAACCTCTCCGAATTGGAACATTCGCGGCAACTGTAATCGCAACGTAAAACCATTTAACAAACCCGGGGTGACCATAGTTGCATTTTTCATCAAAATTTCACTCAGAACAAGACCAATGTGCATTTTGGCAGATTCACCAACTCTTCTACCTGAAGGCGGTACACTTCAGGAATCTTGAAACTCCGCTTATTGTCATTCTACCAGCTTGTATAAGTTTCTCCCTCGGAAACGTAACTTGAACAGATCAATCTAGCCTACCCTTAGGCCGTTCGCGTCTCATGACGCAGCCGGTCTTTTTTCAAAAAAGAAGAGAGCGTCCCTTTTGTACATATATGGCACAGTTGGCTATAGCTAAGATGCCAAATAAGTCAGAAACACGCCAGTTACCTCCGCAGTCAGGTTGCTTTCCATTTCGGTGTCACACTCCCTTCGATGACACTAATGTTCTTGCAATCTGCTGATGAGTTTAACATGATATCACTTTCGTCTTTTACGCTGATTCGAGACGAATGTTCTCGCGTTCACGAGAATGTACTCATGAGGGGTCAAACAAAATTATGGACCGGGTCCCGTGTTTAGTCCCCAGTCACTTGTGGAACGTTGGCTAACTGCATATAATTGGTACTCTCTTAGAATATTACGAGCTGATTTTCAAGACCCGTGCCTTTTTCTAATCTATCGTATCCTATACCGCACTGACTCCATCGGTTGGAATAGCTTTGAGGACAAGAATCCGCTCCTCACAAAGACAGAGCAAGTCACCCCGTTGGGAACTGCGCAAATATATATCGACCAAGGGAATAAGTCCACTTGATCTCGTATGAAGAGTTTTCCAGTACAAGGGAGGATGGAGTAGCTCCACTCTTGGAGCGTGGTACAACACTACCCCAATACAGGGCGTACAGCTCTTATCGGCACACAACTTAGACTGTATGATTTTGAATTTGAATTTAGGAACTATCGAGATATCATGCGAACTTTGAGAGCTAGCTAATGATAAATTTCCTGCGACCTCGAACCGGCTACGATCTACAATCGCATAGAGAAAAAAAACATGTATACCACCCTCCGAAAGAAGTGAAGATTAGCTCGCATTGGGTTTAGAAAATCACTATCTTTTCTTCAGCAATGCCTTGACGCACAAAGCACGATATTGATGTTGCGGTTTTAAAAATCAAGAGATTTTGGAGAATTACTCAGTGAAGCTGTGGCCCTCCGCGCCGCCAAATCATTCTTGACTCTCGCACACCAGTGAAGCTGAGAATACAACATGTTGAAGTAAAATTAACCTTCTCCATTCGGGATGCTGCTTAATCCGGGGTACATCTAGTAACCTGTGCCTGGTTTCTTCCGCCATATTCTATTTTGTAGACTTCGTCTTCCGACATCTATTTGATATATTGTTTTTTAGTGGAAAGATGCTAGAAATATTTTTGTTGACTATGTTGCTGATAACATCATCGCGTGTTCGGGCCCCCAAGAAGTACACTCAACAGTTGATCAAATCAATGAGATAGTCAGGTCCTCTGATTTTGGTAATTGTAAATTCAACATAGCTCTGCGCATCAAAAATCATGAGAGACAGCATCGCCAATTTTTGAAGCTGAGCCCGTCAATACCAGCTGTCGGCGCCCGTGCAGTGGCGTTGAAGGTAACACAGAAACCGGAGATTCCTCTCGAAGCTGACGAAGAACCAGACTGATCACCTCTCTCAGGAGAGGAACACACCTGCTACCGGTAAGCCTTCGACAGACTCAGGTTCAATAGAACTTGGCTCACAGCCAAGCAGATATCCTAGGAACTTCCGTAGGGAACCTCAAGAGCGAACGTCAACTCACTTGGATGGCAAACGCGGACACCAAGTTATATTCACCAAGAGTCCTGGCGATTGAGTCTCCTTGTATCGCCTACTTCTGCCTTCAGCGGTAAACAGGTTCGGCGCCTACACGGCTGTTTCATCAAACTAGGTGGGGGTCCGATTACTGAGGTCCTCTCAGAGCAGGAACGTGCGCGTAAGAGCATACATGGGATTGACTGAAGGCGGCTCTTACTGCAATTTGCAGGTCCCATCAGAAATTTTTATCCATAGATTGGTGCTATGAGCGCTTAAACTACATACTATCTGTACACCGATTCTCTATGTGTGAGGCGAGTTTTGAACAACACAAAACCAGGAGAAGTAATCACACGATTGAAAAAATACGAGTGTCGCTAAGGATGTAATGTAATAGAGTCATTTTCCGGTGAAATGCATATCAGGTTCATGAAATGCAGCAAGCCTTCTCGCTAAGCTGTTAAAACACTCTGCTTTTCTGCATTTGGCTCAGAAGCTTGTTGCTCTAAATTGAGGTCACTGTATCGCTCATATTAGGGTATATAATCAATATACTAATGCCTGGCTCTCAATTCCCGTAACTGTGATGCTGGACTATGTTCCTAGCTCAGACAACCTGCTGATCAGATACCGTCTGACCTAAGTCCGACATGAGCTCTAAATCAGAGCCTGGAGGGTCGTCGCTAATTTGAGAACTATGGAGCGGAAATAGCAGTACCTTACGATCCTCGTTTGGTAAGTCGTTAGCAGTGCATTCGCCCCATCATACATAACTCTGCGGGTGTAACCATTCAAAGAACACGGACGAGACTTGGATTTTCTCGCAGCGTGACGAAAGTGGCATCTTTCAGAGACCCTTACCCCTCTGGATACCCTACAGCGTGCGACTAGCGCCGTGTAGTTTAGGATGTGTTGCATGTGCATGCATCAGGAAACCCTGCCGCTGTGCCTTGCATGCTGATTAAAGAGAAGAATATTTCGCCTCGAGCAAACAGCGGCTGAATGCGCACGCATGGGGAGATCAACCCCAAAATCGAGAGCCCCACTATATTTTGTATAGAAGTCATGTAAAGCACTCCTATTGATAACCGCTCATCCATTTGCTCGCTCAAAACAACTTGAGCTCTGTTCGGGAGAGAACGAATTCTGAAAAAAGTACAAGAGCTTGCCAATAAAATGGTAGGTCTTCAAGAGTTCCTCTGAGTTCCGTGAGAGTCACAGCTTCGGGTAAGAGATCATCCATATGGAGACACTGCTTTCGCCACCTTTCGCCGCCTTGCTATTGCAGTTGTGATTGGAAGACTATGGTTAGCTGCAAGCCACTCGACAAGTTGTGAGATGAGATCATTGTGACTTGTGAAAAAATAAAGTGACTAGAGCTAGACGTATAGCTTGGAGAGCTCTTGAGAACGACATAAAATTTTTAGCGGAATCACAGATCTATATATGAGGGAATAAGCGAGTCAGTTTTGCCGCCAGCGGGGCAGTGCTTTGCTTGACTTTCGTGAGATAAGTCTTTCTGAAAGCAGTGAAATTTTAGTTATTTGAGTTTGGTTTCCTCTCATTCAATGAACTTATGTAAGTTGTCAATTCATCTCGAACTTGAGCTGGTCCAATTATATCCGAATTATATCCAGTAGCGGATAATCAAAATCAGGATATGAACTAAGAACGAATTCATGTCAACATTTTTTTTTTATGTGTAGGATCTGATCCATTACAGAAGCCACGAGTTCGTGGTATCGACTAGTAGCTAAGCTATAACAAGCTTGTCAATCGCAGGTTGGCAGGATGAAATTCAGCGATTCTTTCTAGGGATGTGTTCCCAACTTTAAAGTTATTGAGATTCCAAGGTTCTATTGGTTAATATTCTCGACCTCAATTGTGAAGAGGTCAAGATAAAAAATGGAAGAAGAGACTCGAAATTAAATTGTTTGCCTTTCGTTCGTATAGTTTAGTTAGGCCTTCTGATCATACGCTGAGGAGCAATAATTGAGTTGGTCATTGTGTGATCTCACGCAAATTTGCAAACTATGTTTACTAGTCCTCGATTCATGCCTCAGAGTATATGAGTGAATACGCGCCCACTAATTTGCCCTGATTCGTACTTAACTGTATATGACTCCTAATGCGTAAACCTTTGAGGTCCAAAGTCATCAATCTTAACATTAACGGCCCTTCAAACTATATGTAATTTTAATTGCTACGAGCTATCTGAATTCAAGTAAGCTATGAAATCAGCAATCTTCTATCACCGTGGCAAGCTCCGTTTTTCGTTAGCTTGCCGAGCACGTTCATAGAGGATTTAATAAGAAGCGTAGCCTGGTTCTGTCATTAGCTTTGTGCTACCGTGTTGCTTCGACACGCTTAAACCAGCGAACGATATGCAACAATTGATAGCTTCTGGGCTACAAATTTTTGATCTCTTGATTTCTTCTCAAGCTATACACCTTGGGCAACATTAAGCGATGCCTAACAGTTCTTCCATGTCAGATAAACTGTAAAATGAAGTTGAAATACTCAAAACAAGGCCTAATTAGCAAATTTCTCATCACAGACATCCCAGAAGAGTAAAATATCACAACACTCGGGAGCGAAATGTTGCAGGTGTGTTGGACTTCAGAGAAGCTCTTCTCTAACAAAACATGATGAACAGGGAGCATGATAAGAGCTGAGCTTGATCTTGATTTTTCGCTAGTTTACAGTGACTTTTCTAACTTGCATGAATTGAATACTCAGAAACTTCTCGCAAACTTGTATTTTAATACTGACTTGTGTTAGGTTAACCTGCTTCGATCTTATTCCCTTGCGTCAGAGTTGACGTAGGATGTTTGGATGGAATATTTCTTTTAGAGCAACATTTGTGGTGATGCCTTATTTAGCAGCAGAGAACGCCTTCGCATGTTTTGAGATGTTACCTCTGAGTTTAAACAAGAACGAGAAGGTCGTACGCGATTGCGTCCAAATTCATAGTCGACTTGTCCAGCTTAACAAATCACGATTTGGTAGGCTAAAAAACTTGAAATCTTATGCCTCTGTGAATTAAGGGAATCTGGGATGCTTATTCCTGCATCGATCCCTAATGATCAGGGCATTCTGCACAGCGCATACTACACAACGTGATCAAAAATAATTGTTCAAAACTTGTTAGAAGGATGGCGCATAGCAGCTAATTTGATGAGTAATAGTCTCCAAGAGTCAGGCTGGGCGTTTGCAGAGATCTAGGAGCTTGGGAACATTGTCGCCCAGGCTTGAGATGCGCGAGGGTATTGGGCCTAACCATCTACCTGACAGGATCTTGCCCAAATTCTATGTATACTTGGTTTAGCTGACTTAGCTTCACTAAAGTAATGTTCATGTGTAGCGGGTGTAAAATTAGACAAATTCATAAACGATTAGGGGTATACTATATTGAGATTAAATCTCTCAGATAAGAGCGAGCAAAATCAGGCCGAGCCCAACGTTACGAGGCTTCAAAGCAAAAATGGCACGACTACCTGCGTTGGTCAATTCAATAGATGTGGCTTGAGAGCTGTTGGCAGGTTGAAAGCCAGAGCGTCTCGAGGTATCGACTGCAATACTACCTCTGCTGCTATTGGCTTGAGAGGTACTAGTCTGCTGAGTTTGAATTGAGGGTTGCGAGGGTGCGACGCTATTGCTGCGAGAGCCTTGAGCACTTGAAGATTGAACAGGTTCTGGTTGACCTGTTGTATCAGTCTTAGCAGTGGCCTGGCTAACGACACTCTCACTGTCATAAGTGCCCGTCGGACTTACTGCTTGAGTTGAAACGGTTGTTCCGACGCTTCCTGGGCCACTGGGAAGTTCTTTGGCAGAAGTTGACCAAATTTGATCGGCGTTGCTCTGTTGAGGCATAGTCTTCGTTGCAGGTGACCCACGGGAGCTCTCGATGGCTTGGCTGAACTCAGCGTTAGTTTGATGACTCGCTGAATCCCAATGCGCACTTGATTGCAGCACTTCATTCGAGGTAGAGGTACTTGAAACCAAGACTTCGCTATTAATTGCTGGCTGAGTCTCACTCGTTAGTATTCTGTCAACTGAAGTCGACACAATAATTGCTGAACTGGGGTTATCAACGGTTACCACAGTTTGCGTATGGTTACCGGGATTTATGCTCAGGCTGCTGGTAGTGGTGCTATAAGCGTTTGATGTGGACGCCTCGGCTGAATTAGAGACGGAGGTGACCCACCTGGGCTTGGACCAGTTGGGAGTGGAGCTAGCTTCGAAAGTGTCAACTGAAACAACGCTTTTATGAGTTGTAAAGACTGTGCTGCCACTTGTGACAGTCACCGGGGTGACGAAAGTGACCGTTGAGGTTGAGCATACAGTGCAAGGTTCTGTTACGGTCAACACAAGAGTGGAAGTAGCAACGACGACAATGCTGCTCGGTGTGGTATACACCGAGCTGCCACTCGTGAAAGTCACCGGAGTGACAGTCGTAAAGGTCGAAGTTGAAGATCCAGTGCAAGGCACCGTTACGGTGCTCAACACAGTCTTGGTAGTGTCAATGACGGTGCGCGGAGTGGTAAGTACCGAGCTGTTACTTGTGACAGTCAACGGAGTGAGTGAAGCTGAAGACTTAGTCCAAGGCTCAGTAGTAGTGTTCGACACAGGAGTGGGGGTATCAACGACAACAATACTGCTTTGAGTGGTGAAGACCGAGCTGCCACTTGAAACAGTAACCGGAGTGATGGTAGTGAAAGTCGTAGTTGAAGATCCAGTCCAAGGCTCAGTGGTAGTGCTCAACACAGGAGTGGGGGTATCAACGACGACAATACTGCTTTGAG
>BCGO01000005.1:107081-134590 GCA_001599315.1 Starmerella bombicola | reverse complement strand
ACATATTCTGATCGGGACTCAAAGCTGGACAAGCGTAGTCCAAGGAGCGCTCGCTGCTCTAGCAACGGACAGAATTGTTACACATCTGATCGAAAGCTTGATCCAGGTATGTGCTCGGTCTATAGTGATCGTTCTGGTACATCGTGTGGTTGTGCAGAGTACGGACCGAGTGCCGCAGCATGTCAAACTGCAAGACTACGTAATAAGATTTGGTTTACGGATCACCACCAGAATTGGGGTGACGTTACTGCTTTGATGATATGGTTTAGGGTGGGAAACAGAAATCACAAAAAAACGGTAGGGTTCATAGCCACTCACCAGGATTATTCGTAATTCACAACGCTAACGAGCGCGCTGGATCAGTTACCGCTTCTGGTGGAAAACTGGTCTGACAATGCGAAATCAACACTGAATGTCAACTACCGGCGAACGAGCAGATTAACTAGATGAGTATTAAGTAAAGAGATTCAATTTGATAAAAATAAATCATAGTCAGTGAAGTGTCTAAGAAACAAAGGAAACAACTTTGAGGCAATGATTCCTCGATAGAGCGGTTAAGTGGTGAACAGTCGTAAGACGGGATGAGTCAGATCTACTCTCAAGCGAGGCATATGTCAGTTTTGAAAAATGTAGCAGACCTTCTCACCATGCCGATGAGACTCTCTCAGATTCTGCCTTTAACCCCGATGAATTCAACGTAGGTCAGAAGACCCCAAAAAGCGGGAATGGAGGCGACTGGTGACCAACATCAACTATATGACTCCTAATCTCCATGTTGACTTTAGAGATCTAAAGGGCGCAGAGTCTGGCCTTACAATCACCTTGGTAACTCAACAGTAAGCTGTAAGAACACTGGTGTGATTGTGGATGTTTTTTTTATGCACTAAGACATAAAAAAAATCGTTATTTCTGAGGCTCTCAATTACTCTTGGGGTCTTCTTGTTTGATCATTGTTATATCTTGACTAAGATTTTCCTTATACAGAGCTTGTCTTCTTTAACTTTATATGCTGTAATTATTTCTCATATATGATTTGAGGTGTCAGTATGTATATTTTCTTAATGCGCTTCAATTTCGCACACTTCCCGTACATTGACCAATCCTGGTTATTCGCAACACTCACCTAGTCTATTCAATCTATCACCTTCGTGTATACCGTAATCGATCTACTACTCTGACACATTCCGATCTTCTTTTCCTTTTAGGCTGATAGCTGAGGCTGATAGCTGAGGCTTTCCTCTTTGAGAGTTCTGCCCAACCAGATATGAGCAACCCCCGGACCGATATGAGATAGATGTTTGATACAATGCTCATAATAAGGCAATAAAAGCTATTTGAAGGTAGTTTAATGATTGGCAAAACACAGAGCAGTTAGTTTTTTCCGTTTACTGCTAGTCTGTTACTATATAAAGGTCATCCCCATCCTGAAGTATTCGATCTAACATACAATCCGTAAATCTCTGAGCGGTCGACATCAGTTCCACTTTCCAATTTATTAGCCAATGTTTCTCAAGATCCCTCGTTCCTCAAGTTGAGAGTGCGTGATTAGACCTGACGGATTGGTGGAAACCACATCTCGGAAGTAGTTAATAATTGTCTCATCTGAAGAATTGTTTCAACGATTCTAAAATAACAAGGATCGTATCATTTAAGCTTTACGCAAGTCCACAAATACCATCATTCGAGTTCCTGACTGATTCTTGCTTTTCTGAGGTACCAACCTCAAATTATTGAGGGACCAGGGAATGCCTTGGCATGGAGAGTTAATAAGACGTACATCCGAATGACTGGTGGTTTTCAAACAGACGTGTGATCAAAGTCGACATCCATGGTGGATCAGGTGGCCTGAGCAAGCACTAGCCAAATTGATGATATGAAGACCTGACCAATTGACAATTTCCGAGTCAATTTCCCAGTCAATTTCCGGAATATATAAGGAGATCAGATGATGGGTGAAACAAACGTTGAGAAAGTTTAGGTGTCATGAAATCGTTTGAGATCCTGAAAACTCGCAGTTATTATGAGATTGCGCAAGCTATCCTCCGACAATGACTTTGCACTCTGCTCTTCGAGCCGAAGCCGTTGTTGACAATGTTAAAAGCGTCAGACTCATTGCATGCAAGCAGTTTTTGTTATTAAGCACGCAAGAGGTGATCAGCGGGGTGTGTCACCTCGACCCCAGCCCAAATGCATGGAGAAATCATTCCGAGGTAAGGCTGTGTGGGCTGGAAGGTGTACAACTAGTTCGCTGGGCAATGTTCAAGTCAAAACCGTTCAGCACTGTCAAAAGAATTGGTTGTAGTAGGAAAGCCATTGTTTCTATTAGACACGGCTGCGGACTTTGTCCAACGCCGGTTTTAGAGAGTGGGTCGCTCGCAAAACAACCAAGCTGCTATATAGAAATTCCCATGCCCTGCCTATGTATGACGCATGCCTTTTTGTTACCGCCTGACAAGTCACAATACCCCCCCCCTTAAACTTGGCTGAGAATAGGGATAGAAAAATCAGTTTCAACAGCTTCGAAGAGATTGAGTAGATATTTGCCTATATGCAACTAGTATAACAACTGATCCGTAGACTTTAATCAGCTTATGCTTCGCGTTGATGGTAAGCTCCAGTGAGAACAGTTTTTATAAGACCGCCTATCTTATACCCACAACCCGAAAAGCGCTCTATCACGAAATATGACAAAAAAAATTCGCGCTTTGATTCCCCGGATTTGCTAATCTGATCTGCAGGACATATATAACTAGCGTTCCGTTTTCATTGTGAAACTTTATAGAATTAATTTGCCCCCTCATCTTCTTTCCTATGCTCCCCGAAGTCTTAACTCTCCTCGCTACGTGTGCCCTTGTCACTGCCGACGATGGCTACGTCACTCTTCCCATCACCCGTGTTCCTGTTCCTGTCGACAATGCCAAGCTTGTCACCAAGAACGCGAAAGTGGATGTTATCCCTGAAGTTTTGTCGAACATTGTTTATCAGTACCTCGTCAGCTTCAGTCTTGGCAACAACCAACAACAGGAAGCTTCCATCGATACCGGTTCTTCTGATCTTTGGGTTTATGGCCCCGACAGCGGCGCCGATAATACCTTCGATCCAAGCAACTCGCAATATGTCAACGACGGGTTCTCTATTAAATACCTCGATAGGTCGTATGCCTCAGGAAACTACTACAAAGACAATATCGAGTGGGGTTCTACTACCATTAACTTCCAGTTTGCTGTTACGCCAACATACTCTCCTCCTCAACAACCTGGTCAGGGTGTTTTCGGCATTGCTCAAGAGGGCCTGGAGGGCAGCCGGTATGGTACATACCCCAATTTTCCCGTCGCGCTCAAGAATGCCGGAAAGATTCAATCAGCAGCCTACTCTCTTTATCTCGATAATCTCTCCGCCGATAACGGTTTAATTGTTTTCGGTGCTGTCGACACATCGCGCTACACAGGAACCTTGAAGCAGATCCCCATCACATCAAATACTCGCTTCAGCGTCGACTTTGAGGTTCTCAACCACCAGCTTAATGGTATTCTTGATGCCGGAACCTCATTTACTTACCTCCCCGACGACATTGTAGCCGAGATCGCCAATTCCTTGGGTGCTACTTATGATTCCTCTAAAGGTGCCTACAGGGCTCCCCTTGTGATTCCAAGTCAGAGCCTTACTTACACCTTTGACGGAACTCCCATCACGGTACCTGCCTCCGAACTTTGGTTTCAGCTCGTAAGCCGTGACAACTCCTACTATCTCACGGTTCTTCCATACTCGCAATCTAAAAATGTCATTCTGCTCGGTGATAGCTTCCTCCGCTCTGCCTACGTGGTCTACGACATTGACTCTCACCAGATCGCCATCGCCCAGGCCAACTGGAACCCCGGTCCGTCCAACTACGAGATCATAACTAGCAGCGGAATTCCTGGGGCCCAGTAGGCGGACAGCAATTTTTGATACGATAATTCACCAAAGTTCAAAGCTTTCTAAGTACAGTCATATTATTTTCCCCCCTCATACAGTTCCTCAACGCCAACATTCCTTCCTTCAATGAGATGATTGACAGGTTAAGGCTTCAAAGAGTCCAGGCGTAAAGTAAAAGTTACAGCTTGAGAAAGTCATGGTCGTGTTGGTTGAACGAGCATTAATCATACACCTATGTACCTGGTGAGATTCTTGATTTAATGGTTTCTCTGTAAGTGCTAGATCGAAAAACACGCTTGAAAGAGGCCCAAGCAGCTTCCGATCCGACTCTAATGCAGAAAGATTTGCAAGTTATCCCTCAAAAATACGGCCACAGGAGTTCCTGAACCTGATCAACAACGTGATGATTATATTCCGACTTGCAAACTTAATCAATATACTGCTTGAACTTTTTATATGTCAATTTCGCCTTGCGAACTCTCACTCGAGTGGAGCTGCCCACGATTCTTTAAGGCTAATCCCCAAGCATTCCAAAAGTGGCCTGGCAGCAGCAGAAATCTGGCTTCGTTGTGAGCGTTGATTTTCAGCTGATTGAGAGCGAAGTTAATTTACACGAAGTTTAGGCCAATGACGTATTGAACATGGATTCAATACACCATGCTAATTAATGTCATTGGTATGTCTATTCTATAATATGATCTTGGTGCGTGCTGGCCATCAATTCTGCAGCTGAAGTCAGAGCCTGCACTAGTTCTTGAATTGCCGGCCCGTAGCAGAATTCGGGAGGAGCCCGTTGGCAACCAGCTTCAAGAGGTCCCATTCTAACGCATTCTCAGTTTTGTAGCACCAGATTACCCATCCAGTGCTTCCATGCTCGTACGCGTCTAGCTGCGCCTCGACGTACTTACACTTGTTGGTCTTTCTGAGATCGGAACATCTTAACTCCTTAAACCAACGTACAAGGTGTTTGCACCTCATTGACTTTTTATATTTAAGCCCACAAATCGCCTATTGCCCCAATCGTATCCAGTACGAAGCACTCATTGACCTCCATTTCGTGACCACGACCCAACTAATCCGGATCGCCAGGGTCTTAACGTCAGCACTAAGCATTGCTCCGCTACCTTTACATACAACGAAGATCAGCGCAAGATTGCTGGGGCTGTGGAGAACCGTTACCAGAGGACATCCTGGTAAGACAAGATCGTCACAAATATTCTTCTCATTGACAACTGGCGAGATGCAGAGTCTTGTTACTAAAATGCTGTTAGAGGCAGACGAGGAAGGTTGCGAATGGCGACAGTTTAATGAAGAAGCCCCAGTTATTTGATCGCAACAGTGGGCTATTATCATATACTAGTCAGCTCAATTACCAATTTAACTTTGCTTGCACCCATAAAAGTCTACTTGATTTGGAAGAGCGGATTGTTCGTTGAGACCTGAAATATTTTTAAAAGGAAATGTTTCAGGTTCAGAGTAATAAAAACAAGACGAGAATCACTCAACCAACTGGAAAACTTCCTATAACATTGCGAACGTTAACGTTGAGGAGGGGGTTAAAATTGCGGTCAGTCGAGTTCATGGAGAGAAAAATATGATAATTCGGCGGTTAAGTGTAGCTCTTCATGCAGCTTGTCAGATCTGGTATCCCTCGTTTGAACCTTAGTTGATGTCAAAAATCAGTAGTCAGAAATTAAATTTCACGACTTAGGCGCTATGGTTAGCTGTTTGCGTGTTGTACCAATTCATTAACATCTGAGTGTTGCAGTCAGGTTGACTGCAAAATATTGTCGGCGCGATAATGCTCTTACCTGTTGGAAAAAGAATTTATGGCTCCAATAATTTTCGAAGATTCACCCATGCGATGCTAAAGTGTGACATCTGCGCACGCATGCTGTGCATAAGAAAATTGACAGCCACCCTCCCCCTGTGGGGGTCCATGTTGGACTTTGAAGAGACCTGGGCGCAGGGTAGGTCTTGCCTGTACGTCCTATAAGCAACTGGGTATACAGATGTGAGGGTGAAGCGTATGTTGAGGCTACTGGTAAACAACAAGCATCGCTATATAGTCCCTGATCAATGTGTTTAACCAACCAACTACTTCTTACCATAATGCTCCTAATAGCCTTGATGCTCAAGCTAGTAATCCCAGCTCCACCATCAATCACGGCCTGGTGATCCGGTCTCAGGTGACCTCGTGAGCAGCATCTAGACCTTTGTTCGACAGGGTAGATAAACCCTGAATTTGGAAGAAGTGATGGCTCCTAAGAGAATAACCACTGCAGGGTTATGTTAAACCGCGTTCCGCACCTCTATACTGGTGACCAAAGCCCAATCTTGTTATTTTCGAAGGTTTTGAATCACTAGCCAATAAATTATGGATTCAAATGAAATTAATTCTGCTATATAGCTCGGGACAACGATAGGGATCCAGAACATAACTAAATAACTTTAGCTTACAGCAAACATTGAAGAAGTCGAGAACTCCTGATCAGCTTGGAAAATTCATGGCCGCTACGATGAGTAGTTCGTCCAGCATGAAAGTCGCATAGCAGTTACAGAACATATCGCTGTTGAACTAGCTGTTTGCAAGTTTCACAGGGTACTAGCTATCCTCAAATTTAGTAAATACAAAATACGAAAAGGCCGAGCCAGTAATTCTGATCGATCGGGAAACATCTGCCTATCAAATTACTGAAATAGGGAACTATTAAATCTCAATCTCGACACGGTATACCAGAGCTCATACAATGAATTTCATTAGCTTTTGAGCTTCTAAAACTTGATCGTGCGTCGTATGGGTACACCACAGTGTCCTCCCCTGATCGATTATAACGCCCTCCCTGCGGCTACCCATGAAAAACTGGGCCCTATTGAGCGGTCATACTTCCAAACTTTAAATCTCGAACATCTAACCCAAGGCATAGTGTAATAATATACACCGGACAAAACACTGAGCATCTGCTTCTTCAGCAAGATTTAAGGCTATCCGAGCCGAGCCTCTTATGCACGTTGCGAAGTCGCCTTGCCCTCGATTTCGAACTCTCTTCGCTGGAGACGAACGTAAGGTAACCGCATTAGAATAATTAGGGAGTCCGCATCCTTGAAAATTGATTTTAACGATGCCTAAGAGAACGATTAATTGAACCTCTGCTCCTTGGAATATGCGCCTACATTCAACTACAAAATATATATCTAGTTGCGCTGTGCCTGAGCATTACCGTGCTATACATGTAGGTCTAGATCTCCAGATACTAAGCAAGGGTAAGGGTACATTTAGGCATAATTCGACTCTGAAAAAATTGGTTTTATTTCGACCAGCTAAATCCCTTCTTATAAGCGTTCGGAGATACCCCACCGCCTAAATCTCTCGAGAGTGCGGATTCGTGGAGAATAGTATCTAGAATCATTGCGTTGCATATGCAAGCTGACAAACCTGCGGACGACTCGGTAGGTGGGTCGCTTTTTCGAGTGGTCCTGCATCAGCGGTGAGGGTTAGTGCAAAGGTTGACACCGAGGATGCGCCCCTCTGCTGGTTTAGGGTGGACGCGAGGAAGGAACAGAGATGCATGTGTAACCTAGACACAAAAAGCTAGTACATCAATAGAAGGCATACTGTAGCTTCCATGAAACGCCAAGTAGAAGTAGATGCATATTATTGGTCAAGTTTAGGTACTAAAACCGCTTATTCAGGGTGCTGTTCAGGGTGCAAAATCGATTGCAATGGCTTTTCGTACTCGACAGCAGCCGTGCATAATTAATAAGAGGTCGAGGGTAAGGTTCACATACTCCTTCACCCCTAGATGAGCCCTAACGATAACATGCAGGTGGAATAAGACTACTATTGTCCTCATCTTGTTTTTTTTCTCCGTTTTTTTCTCGTATATATATATCGATAATATTATTCTCCATAGAACATTATTGTTCAAATGCAGGGCCACTTTTCAAGGCGGCTACTACTGGCATTGTCGAGTTATTCCACATTAAGTCAAGCCCAAGTAACGCAGGGCTGTCAAGGAACGCAGGGGTCAAAAGGTTTTGATGTTAATGTATACAGCTATTCGCTTTTTGGCCTCTCATGGCTTTCAGATAGTTTCTTTACTACTGGCTACAGCACTGGAACACTTCAAGGCACAGTGTCTGGCGTCACAGATATCAGTTTTTCCAGTATGTCAAATCCACTTTTCGGAAATGACGAGATCTATGGCTTTCCAACAACTATTAACCATTTTGCTATGGAATTGACGGGGTACTATTTAGCGCCTCAAACTGGAAATTACGATTTTAACCTGCGTGCCGATGATGGTGCGAGTTTTCAAATTGGGGTAGAGTCAAGAGTGACCTGCTGTGGAAGTAAGATAGTCGATTCTCTTGTAAACGACACCATGATCATCAGCCGGTACTACCATTTATTTGCGGCCAGCACCACAGTTCAGCTCACTGCTGGAATATACTACCCTGTGCGTATAGTCTACTACAACAATGCTCTCTTTGCCACCCTTCAGTTGACTGTTACACTCCCCAACAATACTAAGCAGACTACTTTTGATAACGTTCATCAGCTGGAGCTACCACAATGTAGCTCACTTACAGGCAAAATCTCGACTTCCTCAGTGATCAAAAGCTCCATGACAGACTCTGTGGTATCTTCTAAGACCATTGAGTTACCTATCGTATCTACTGCAATTTCACAACCATCTTCTACTGTAATTGCAGTAAAGTCATCGTTGGCAGCTAGCTCTTCTCAAATAGAAAGGAGCCTTCTGCAAAACTCATTTACTGTGGCCTTTGGGGGTTCATCTACAATTCCCAGTTTATACACAGCACGAGGCGTGTCTTTACAACCGACCTCTACGAGTGCAATAACAAAATCTGATACGACTCAATCAACGAGTATTGACAGCTCAAATTTAGCTCATATGCAGAGCTCCACGCTCATCAATAAAGGAATGAGTTCCGAAAATTCCCCTACAGCCGGGTCTACTTACTCGTCAAAATTTGCATCGAGCCTGCCATGGAATACAATTGAGATGCAAACAACAAGGCAGCCAGCTATATCAATTCAGGTTCCGGCAATTCCATCTAGAGAATATTCGTTTAGCGATAAATTCTCTAGCGTTTCAGTGCTCACACAATTATCGAAGAGCTCCTCCCAGTCGCTTAAGTCCTCAAGGGGTACCTTCGAGAGGAGCAAGGAATTCTTTGGCCTACCAGCACGAGCTAAATTGAGCTCAGAAGTCTCTCACCAAATTTCAAGTCCAGGTATGGTTAACTCTCTTGTCAACTCCTCAATAACCTCAGAACCCAGCGATACCCCTAAAGATAGCGGCTCCTCCACGCTCTTCTCTCAAGTTATATCAATATTGACGGGACCCTCTAGTCATGAGCCGTCTCTGTCTCTGGGAACATTTACAATCAGTGCATCTTCAGTTGTCAGTGAACCAAGTAAGAGCTTTGACAACCGCTCTTCTCCAGAGAAATTCAGCAGTCAGAAAGGCTTTCTCTACTCTTCAAAAACCTCAGCTTCCTCAAGTCTCAGTACCACCGGATCTCTTAGTGAGGAAAATATACCTTTGGAGATAGCAAGAGCCTCTTCGTATGTCACTGGATCGATGCTTTCGAGCCATGGCTCTTCTCACTATTCCGCTTCCAGAGCCGCATCATCATCCAGCTTGAAACCTGAGAGCCGACCGTCTTCTTTGCTTATATTGCCTACTGTCATTTCGTTTCGATCAACATCTGTATCAACAGTCAATTCTCTTTATTCGAGTTCAAGTGTTTCCAGCGCTTCGAACGCAGACTCCCCGACTTTAAAATCCGAGAGTACACATCATCCAGAGACCTCAAGCAGCTTTTTGAGTAGAGGCTTCTCAGCTCTCTCACGCCTTAATTGCTCGGAATCAAACTCTGGGAGCAGTTCGAACTTATCCAGCCTCGCTAGTTTGAATATACCCGATAGCTTCAATGATTCTGAAAGGTCGGCAAACTCTCTAAGCTATTTAGTTTCTCCCAGTACCTCGAGCACTGTCAGCTCTACTGAATTGTGTAGCTCTGGAGTCTTTTTCAGCTCTCTCAGCCCTCCCGAATCTCTCAGATTTAAAGCCTCTTCGAATCGTTTCAGTTCTCTCATGTCCAGCTCTAGCAGGCCCTCGGGCTCTCTAAGTTACCTGAGCTCTGCATCTTCTCAATATAGCAGAGCCAGCTCTCTGGATAATTTTAGCTCTTCAGCTTCTCACTTTAGCAGCTCATCACACTCTCTGAATAATTTCAGCTCTGCAGCTTCTCGATCTAGCAGATCATGCAGCTTTCGAACATCATCTAAACCTTCAAGCTCTATCACCTCCAGCTCCGCCAAGCCTTCAGGCTCCCCGGGCACCGTGGTTTCAAGATTTGGCGAATATTCCAGCTTTTTCAGTTGTAACACCTCTTCGAACTTCTCAAGCTCTAGCGCTTTCAACTCTAGCAAGTCCTCAAGTTCTTTGAGTAATCTGAGCTCTGTGGTCTCGCAATATAGCAAATCATCCAGAATCTTCAACTCTGATGCTGCGTTGAATCTCTCAAGCTCTATCACTTCCAAGTATGGCAGGTCTTCGAACTCTCTAAGAAAGCTCAGATCTGAGCTCTCTCAATTATCCAGATCATCCAGCTGTGAGGCCTCTTCAAACTATTCAAGCGTTATGACCTCCAGCTCTAGCAGGCCATCAGGCTCTTCAGATTTTCTAAACTCTGCGGGATGTCAAACTAGCAGAGCTTCTACCTCTCTCAAATCTGGTGCCTTTCCGAATCTTTCAAGCTCTAAAACTTTCAGCTCTAGAAAGCCTACAGGCTCTCCCTGCACTTCCAGATCATTCAGCTTTCGAGTCTCTTCTCACCCCTCGGTTTCTATCAGCTCCAGCTCTGGCAATTCTTCAGACCCTCCAAATGAACTGAGCTTTGTCGTTTCTCGATGTGTTGAACTTTCCAGCTTTGGCACCTCTTTGAACCTTTCGAGCTCTCCCACTCCTATCTCCCGCAGGAATTCGGGCTCTCTGATCGCCCTGAGCTCTGCACCTTCTCAATATAGCAGACCCAATTCTCTGGGTATAGTTGGCTCTGCAGCTTCTCAATTTAGCGGATATTCAAACTCTCTGAGTGATTTCAGCTCTGCTGCTTCTCGATTCAGCAGGTCTTTCGACTTTCTCAATTCAGCTGGATCATTGAGCTCGGAGGTCTTTTCAACTTTTTTGAGTTCTACAACCTTCAACTCTAGCAGGCCTTCAGGTTCTCTAGATAAGCTGAGCTATATCACTTCTCAATCTAGCAAACCTTCTAGCTTTCTCAGCTCTGAAGCTTCTGCGAGTTTTTCATATTCAAACGCCTTCAGCTCTGGCAGGGTATCAGGTTCTCTGAAGAACACGAGCTCTACGATCGCTCGATCTAACAGAATTTTCAACCTTCTCAACTATGGCAGCTCTTCTAAACTTTCAATCTCAACCAACTCCAGTTTCAGCGGGCCCTCAGGCTCTTTCAGTACTTCCAGATCAGCCAGCTCTGAACCCTCTTTGTCCCTCTCAAGTTATAGGACTTCCAGCTTTAGGGAGCCTTCAGGATCTCAGAATGATTTGAGTTTTGTGGCTTCTCAGTCTAGCAGAACATCTTTATCTTTTGACTCTTCCGGAACATCCAGCTTTAGAATTTCTTCAGACCCTTCAAGTTCTATCACTTTCAACCCTAGCAAGCCCTCAGGCTCCTTGAGTATTTTGAGCTCTGTGGCTCCACGATCTAGCAAATATTTCAGCTCTTTCGGCTATGAGGCCTCTGCGAGCCTCTCAAATTTTATCACCTCCAGCTCTAGCAGGTCTACGGGCTCTCTGAGTGAGCAGGGCTCTGTGGTTTCTCAATTTGGCAAACCAATCAGCTTTCTCGGCTCTTTCAGATCATCCAGCTTTGAAACCTCTTCGAACTTTTTAAGTTCTATCACATCTTACTCTAGGAGCTCCCCAGGCTCTTGGAATAGTATGAACTCGGTGGTTTCTCGATATAGCGAAACTTCCCGCTCTTTCAGCGCTAAAACTTCTTTGAACCTTTCAAGCTCACTCACCTTCAGCTCTCTCTGCTCTATCACCTCTTCGAGCCTGTCAAGCTCTATCGCATCCAACTCAAATAGACCCTCAGGCTTCCAGAGCAACCTGAGCCTCGGGGTCTCTCAACCTAGCAGATCCAGCTCAATCAGGTCTGAAACACTTTTGAACCTTTCGAGTTCTACCACCTCCAGCTCTAGAAGACATTTGAGTTCTCTGAGAAATTTGACCTTTGTGGTCTTTCAATCTAGCAGTTCATTCAGCTCCAAAACTTTACCAGACCTTCCAAGCTCTATTAATTTCAGCTCGAGCAAGCCCTCAGACTCTTTCGGCACTAGCAGATCATCCAGCTTGAGAACCTCTCCAAACTTTTCAAGCCTTACAACTGGTATTTCTAGTATATCCTCAGGCTCTCTGGATAATCTAAGCTTTGTGGATTCTCGATCTGATAGTTCTTCCAGCTCTCTCGTCACTGGAACCCCCACGGATCTTTCGAGACCTACTACTGCCAACTACAGCAGGCGTCGAAAATGTCTGGGTAATCTAAGCTCTGCGGTTACTCAGTTTAACAAACATACTCGGATTTTGACTTCTGGCACCTCTTCTAAGCACACAAGCTCTGTCAGTTCCAACCCTATTGGACCTTCAAGCTCTCTGAGTGATCAGAGTTTTTGGGTTTCTCGATCTAGCAAAGTATTCAGCTTTCTCGACTCATCCAGATCATTCAGCTCTGGAACCATTTCAGAAGTTTTGAGTTCTGACACCTCCAGCACCTGCAAGCCTTCAGGCTCTCTGGGTAATTTGAGCTCTGTGGCTTCTCAATTTAAGAAATCTTCTCGGACTTTTGTGTCTGGGACCTCTTCAAAGCTTTCAAGCTTTGCCAGTCCCAACTTTGCCAGGCCTTCAGGCTCTCTCGATCTGAGCTCTGAGGCCTCTCGACCTAGCAAAACCTCCAGTTTTCTCAGTTTTGAAACATTTCTAAGCTTTGTCAATTCCAGCTTTAGCGGGCCTTCAGGCTCTATAAACAATCTGAGCCCGACGGCTTCTCAATTAAGCAACTCTTCCAAATGTCTTGGCCCTTTAGAATCGTCCAGCTTGAACCTCTCCTGTTCGATCACCTCCAGATCGATCGAAAACTCACGCTCTCAGATTAATCTGAACTTTGTGGTTTCTCAATCTAGCAGAACCTCCAGCTCTCTTGACTCTGCCGATACATCCAGCTCAAGATTTTCGTTAGACCGTTCAAGTTATATCACGTCCAGCTCTGCTAAGCCCTCAGACTCTATGAGCCGTCTAAACAACATGGTTCATCGATCTGGAGAATCACTTAGCTGTGGTGCCTCTTCAAAGTCTTCGGGCTCTGTTCTCCTTAGCTTTAGCAAGCCTTCAGGCTCTCTGAAAGAGCAGGACTTTGAGACTTCTCAATCTGGGAGGTCTCCCATCGCTCTCGGCACTTCCGGATCAGCCAGCTTGAGAACCACTTTGAACATTCGAGTGGTATCCCTGCTAACTCTTGTAGGCCTTCAGGCTCTCTGAATACTCTGAGCACGGCGCCTTCTCAAATTAGCAGAGCTTCCGGCACTAAAGAGCCCTCAAAATCTCCCGACACTTCCAGATCATCCAGCTCTGGAAACTTCTCAAACCTCTCAAGTTTTATTGCCTCCAGCTCTGGCAATACATGAGGCCCTCTGAGTGATCTGAGCTCTGCGCTTTATCAATTTGGGAAAATATTCAGCTCTTTGAGCTCTTCCAGATCATCCAGCTTTGGAAAATTTTCGAACATTATGAATTTTGATATGTCTAGCTCTGGAAAGCTCTCAGATTCTTTAAGCAATCCAAACTCTATGGCTTATGAATCTAAAAGCTATTCCAGCACTATCGACTCTTCCGGATCATTTAGCTCAAGTGTCTTTTCAAAAATTTCGAGTTCTCTCTTCTGTGGAAAAAAGAGTGGCTCCATTGTTGCATCATTATTCGTTGAGCTAGGATAGGAACTGGAGCTGAAATCCATCTTTCGTGCGGACCTTCAGGGTATTGCTCTGAAAGTTCACGCCAAATATTTCTATCGCCAAACATTTAACATCTACTGCTACTTATTGTTATACATTAACCGCTGTAATTTCTCCATTTTATAATAATGCAAAGTTCGTTGTACAGTAGCCATAGAGCTAGAGGATAATGATTACCACAGAACAAGGTGGAAGAGTTATGCCAAAGTTTAACTACATTAAATTACGCAGGCCAGGCTTTTGATACTCCCTGCCCTCGACTACATTCAATTACCACGCGTATCTCCCCATTATGGTTTTAATGACAAAAAAACCAGAAACCTATGCTACTTGACAGTCTGGGCGCTCTGATCATTTGCGCCCTTGTATATATAAAACAGAGCCCACGAGGGTTCGGTGGCTTTGGATTAAACGCAAACTGGCTCTTCCGGTATCTTTCTCCAGCAAGCTAATCTGAGGGCCCCACCAACGGTGAATATTTTCTCCGAGCCTAAGCCTACCCATTGTAATTGACCCAGTCACGTACAGACGAAGTGCATACCCAGCTGAACTGCAAGCCTTACTTCCTCGCGGCAGGGGTCTACATATTATGTCTTATAAAAGAGGCAGCTCGATGACTGAAAATTGAGCGATTCTTCCTTCGAAATTGAACAGATTCGAAGATATATATTGAAACACGCACCGAAATCCAGAACCTGCAATCATCAAAAGCTTGAAACTATATAAGAGGGTCGCCTGAAGCCGCGCGGCCAGTTTACGGTCGATGCAGGAACTGGAGATACTGGCTTAGACATCATGGAAAAATAATATCGTGGCAAAGCCATGACTTGCTGTCGATTGACCACCATCAACTATATATCCTCAGATCTATGTATGACATTAATAAATTTCTATTTACAGCAAGGTAGCCCCGGCTCATATCTGACATTTGTAACTGATTGCCTCCTGACCTAGTGCACAAAGCGGAAACTAATATCACATTCAATGGCTGTAGTCAAGTTCTTTCTTACAACAACGTTCGCTATAGGTTCCGCAAATGCAGCGTCCCCACGGCTTACTGAGGCAATGAGCGTCGCCGCTGGGTATGACCTACAGCTGCATAGTAATGTCACAGCGTATGACATATGCATGTACTTAGCCACAGGGTACCAATATAACGAATTTGCCATGGACGCAAACATCACCACAGAAGCTTATGACGATCTTGATCAAGGTGTCGCCAAAATTCTCACAAGATACGTCAATCACAAGTATGATAATATAACTGTCGCGCTCAACAGTTATAACAAGACTCAGAGAGTGGTAAACTTTGACCCGGCTGACTGCGAAGAAGTCACAGAGGACGAGGCAATCAGCTGGTACTTTCCTAGCACGATGGTGGGTATGTATGATCAGGATCTTGAGCGGGGCAGACGGGCTGCGATGAACAGTTACTGCCAGCGTCCAGGACAGAATTGTTTGTCAAGTCGAGGAAAGCTTGATGTGACTATGTGCTCATACTATGGTGCTCCTCGTGGTACATCGTGTGGTTGTGCCCAATATGGATCTAATGCCGCAGCATGTCAAACATCACACTTAGATCATGAAGTGTGGTATACGGATCAGCACCAGAATTGGGGTAAAATTACTGCCTTGATGATATGGTTTGTAGGTAGAGCAGGCAGAAGTAATAAGAGACTGGTAGGGTTCATAAACAGTGAGCACAATTATTCGTAATTTCATCGCTGACCAGCGTGCTGATTTAATTACCTCAGTGATCAATCAAGGATTCAGGGTGCTTCAGATAGGGAAACTAAACATCAGATATCAAAGAGCGATGAATGAACAGATCAAACAAATAAACAAGTAAAGCTATCCAAAATGGCAAGCTCGAGTTATGGACAGCTTAGTGTCCAGGAAAAGAACAAGAACTGAAAATCGCATTTGTTAAAATGACTCCTATAATAGAGTGATTACGTGGGGTATGGGTCTTAAGATTGAACAAAGCCGGGGAAACTTTCAAGCGAGGCACAAATCAGGTCCAGAGAGTGTATCAGACCTTCTCACGAAGCCGTTGAGCCTCTTTGAAGTTTGGCTCTTGGCCCAGAAGGTTCTGGCTTTCGACACAGGTCAAGAAACTAAACAATGGTTGTTTCTTATTACAAGGTCTCTTGCACCCTTATCGCATGAGCTAGTGTCCCCAGTTACTCTTTTGGCCAAGGACTGGCTGTCCGGCCACGTCTGACGTCTCCAGATTAGGTGCCATCTGACTTAGTCGAGAGGCTTAATTCTGTATGAAGCGATTTGTTTCTTGAATCGTAACAAGACCTAGAAATCAAATCATGCGCCTAAGGTTCTTTTCTTTAATGTGCTGAATGGACAAAAGTTCCCTCCTCGAAGGAAAGCAATAACCCAGATTAATCACAGGTATTATACGTACCCGGAGACACATCCAATCTCCCTACCACATACGATAGGGAGGTGCAGATGCTGTCGGATCTACATATGCAATAGCATCGTACCCTCATGACCCGTCACATGCAGGGCAGCCAAACCCTGAGGGGAACCGGTTCATTCTGACTAGCTTCACAAGACCCACGGAACAACTTGAGTAGAGCTAACAGGAGGCTCGCATCTGATACTTGTAGCTGTCTCAGTCTATAGGGGTTAGATCAGTAATTTTAGACCCAACCTTTCTAGGATGTTCAGTGTCTTCACTGTCCCTGTTGGAACATCTCTAAACCAAGTTTCAACGGTGATTAGGCTATACCCACTGGATCCCATCAATGATATTGAGTTGGGAACAGTTGACAGAAGTTCTGTTCCTATCCCAGAGCCAGAGTTTATGGAAGCGGAGAGCTCAATGTTAAACTTTACAATCGGTCATGGACTGTCAGCCAGCCCTCAGGTGACTCCCAATAAGTTTGCGGTCTGGCTCTGTTCAACATGAAATTTCTCCACAGTACGGCTCCTTTCATGAACCGTCTTGGGTTGTGCTTCGTCTTTGAATTGCTCAGATCTCCAACAAACAACCTGTCAGATTCGCTAGTTCAAGCGCTTTTTGTCGCTCTTGAGTTCATCTCCGCTAGATTGCTTGATAATGGTTATTATATCATTTACAGAGACTTTGTCGCCTTTAATCATTGTGCTAAATATGACTCTAACAAAGGTTCTGCTGATCGAAGTAAAAGAAGGCGCATCTGCTTCTAGTTGTGTTTCGGTATCTCGTATTTCTCAATGGGGGTTGTTCCCCGTTTGAATTGCATGTACTCCAAATACTCAAATTGATACTTTCCCTGTACCCAACAACTGTACAAGCTAATCGACATACATAACTAAAATTACTGCGAATTTGACGTGAGAGGGTTGGAGCAAATTTTAGAATTCCCTAACTTTTAATCTAACATGAACCCAAAAAAAGCCCAAAACGCTGATAATCTGGCTTCTACTTTGGCATGCTGACACTTTGATCTCCTATCTAGGCTGACCTAATAATGCTTCACCTGCACGAGTGCCCTACCCCCCCCCCACATTGCCCTGCCGCTCAAATTGTTGAACTATGGTGACCTAGCCCTGCTTGGTTGCTATATCAAGGATCATTAACTATACCATTTGGAAAAGCTTTATTTACACTACTCTCATATCACACCTGTGTATCTACAGATAACGGTTGAGCTAACTAAAGGGGACCTCCGGACATATACTGTATCCAACTACCCCTCAAGTCCAACACAAATCCGTTGCTGCAACATACAACGACAAAAAATTAAGTAAAGCTACATTGTTTCATTCATGTCACTATTTAAATCAGCTTTTCATGCTACGAGTAATTTGGGTAAAATACTCGAAAATAATCATAGGAAAAACATAAGGAGGGCTCCACAAAGATCCAATTTGTGAAGATCGAGGCTCGTGCTCCCATATCAACCCACCGAGTTCTCAATCTAGCCTCGAAGCTACTTGGACAACAATATGATGGTTCATTTTGAGGTGTGTTAAATCAGACGTTGCCTGTCCTAGAACTACTCGAAGCGTCATGCGAACCCTCGTGATCAATTGAACAAAGCTTCGAATCTCGAATCGATGACAATAACAACTGAGCTCAGATAACACCGTAGCGCCTTGTAAGATGCAGAGACGGTTAATATATCACTAGAAAAGCCGCAGTCATCATACTCAAAACAGGCAGACGACTCACGCATGCCTAGTATCTCACCACCTCGCCTGGTTTGTTTCTACAACATTGAATATCGCGAGTTTGATGATAGCGAACACTCAACACCAGGCCATTATTGCAGGCGCCAGTGTGCCTGGGTAATCCTTCGAAACCGAGCCAATCACAGAACTTTTTTCGGCATTGCCTTCTCTTTTAATCAAGCTGCCTCTAGCCAACTAGGAGGAAAAGTAAATAAATTCTAATCGCTGCGATCGAAAGCAGACCATAGCAGCCGAATCGCAGGCCTCTCCTTCCAAAAAGTAGCAACTTCACCAAAATACCGGAGCCAACTGAGGCATTAGCTGGTCCCAATAGAGTATGGTACATTACATCACTTGATGGGGTGCATTCTCACATTCCTTTTTTTTCTTGGGTTACATAGTGATTATCCTGTTTAGAAATCATTGCCTAACAGCACTGATGCAGCAGTTGCAGCCGAGTATATGTTCAAGACTGGCAACAGGAGGGATTGTCTTTAAGTGGGGAGTGTGTCTGACAGCAACATGCACCACCAAAAAATTGGCGACCGGCATTCAATCAACTAGTAGGGTTATGACGCGAGAAGCTGCATACACCAATTGAGGCTATCCTGCATACAAATCCAGATCGAGCGTTGGGTACGGTCATATTAGCATTCTATTCTTGGTTTAAACCAGACATGTTGTGAGCTCCCAGGTTAGTACAGACACTTCGGGGCCAGTTAATTTGGATGATATCAGAAGGGCATATCGCTGTTGAGAGAATCTCAACCGTAAAAATCAACAGAACGACCGATCTCAAACCTTCTCCTTGAGACCATAGAATTTGGAGATATTTGTTTTCAATGGCAGCAGCAAAACGTTTGCCTAAAAACAGCCACGCGGAGATTGGTCCACATTGAAGCGTAAACTATGGAGTATCATTTCGTTAGGTGTATGCGTGCAGTCACAGTGATTCTAACTCAAACGGCATTGCTAAATTTTTTCCTGCGATGTCGATGCACACACGTGCTAAAAACTATGGAGTCAATGCGCAAATTGGGATAGTTGCATTCAAAAATTAGATATACGAGATGCACAGCCTTAGACCAGCCGACTGAACTTGATAAATTTGAGACCCACTTCAAAGCGGCACGCACTTGAAGAATGGCATAAGACTGGATGGAGACTCAAGTCATGGCTTTCTTGTATATAAATGTAGCAGCCTTACAGAAAGCTTCACAAAGAGAAAATAGCGTCAGGATTAGATTGCGTCTACACGTCTGCTATGACAGGATCAGGGTATGCTGTTTATGCGCTGAGCTCTGCCTGCAGGAAGCAGCGCGCTTACTTTTGAAATCCAGAGATCCGAATTTTCACAGGTCGGCAGATCTTGGCCCTTCCCTTTGGTTAGGCCTCTGATCTAGGTTTGAGGGAGCCTCCGCTTCGACCCAAAGAAAAAGTTTCACAGCTAGAACGAGATTATCAACAATTAATTTACCGAAATGCATAAATATATATCTGTTGGGGAAACATGAGTAGCAGCATGCAAACTCTTCCACTTCTTCTCTCGTATTTTATGTCCCCCCACCTCAGAGGAAAGGTTTTGTTTAGTTTATTTCGGCTGCAGGGGGCGGAAATATGCTCTGCACTCATGAAACCCTTGCCGCAACTACACAACCTGAACCCTCTGTGCCCAGGGGTCCTTCTAATTGCGATTTGGCCAACAATAAACTGTGCACTACAGAAATTTACAGTGGTTAGGTGTGCAAATGACACGGTGACAAGCCAGATGAGATGCCAAGCCTAGTGCCGCTCATGACAAATATCGATAGTTGTGAGCAAGAATACTTTCCTCCAAATCAAGGGTTTTTTGGTTTCCATTTGAAGGAAGTGCTCATGTCTAGCTTGGTTAGCACTGCTCAAATAGCTCATGATACCCTCAGGAACTAGCAGAGATACCTTACCCTAACCGATGGTCAGGCTTAATTCGACGCCATTGCGTTTTGCGCAGGCTTAAGCTCGCTAAAAAAAACACACTGCTGACAATGATACTGAGAGATCACGCTGCCTTACTGTTCTTCTTGTAAATTTTGTCGTTGCACCGCTGGTCGCGCTCGATCTCTGAAGGCATCCTTGAACCACATAACCATGACTCAGCAAAGGAGAATTTCGCTTATGAATAGGGCTATGCAAATGCAGGCAAACGCGCATCGCTGCGAGTGACTCCAGACGGCAAACAATGCAGAACCCCTACCCCTCTTTATATATCGGTAAGGTCGCGAAGTGAGGGCATAAAATCTTGAAATATTCAAATTCAGTACGAGAAAACGGAGTATCCGCATAGTACGACAAAGTATTTATAGAGGTAGTTTTGTCTTTCTGGAAGTTCCCATCATGAAGCTCAATTTCGTACCACCCCTCTTCCTCCTGGGATTAACGAAGGCCAACTCTCCTGTTAACGAGCTCAGTGTGAGTAGTGCTGCCTCAAAGCTTGTAAGTAGTATTTCCAATTGGAATGCTGAGTCTGACAACATTCAAGGAATCGAAGTTGAGATTGCCTCTTTCAACACAGCTGTGTCTGTTTTGGCCGAAAACGCAGCTCTTTCTTTTGATATCGACACCGAAGGAACAGCAATAGTTACCTTTGTCAATACCATCACCGATGTTCTCTCTGCTCTCACCGCAAAGGCTACGATTTTCGCATCGGTGGATGCCATCTCGGTCATCGAGATTGATCTGATTTCACTTTCATCACCTGTTGATACAATTCTAAATTATTTTGTTTCGGTGACAAATGATGATAGCGAGCTGTACTCCGTATTTGAGTCAGCACATATTAAGATTTCAGAACAGTTCGCCTCGGCGAACTCTGCCTTCGGGGCTCCTCCGGTCACATTTTCGCTGTGTCCCACCTGCAACAGTTCCGCGGCTACTTCATCGGAGCAGACAGCTTTCTCGAAAGCAACGGCTCTATCTTCCTCTGGAGCCACTCTATCTTCTCAAGCTGTGTTTTCTGCAGCAACTTCGTCAAAATCAGTTTCGACCTTTGGAGCTTCTCAATCGTCTGTATTACTGCCGCCTTCGGGACCTTCGACCTCCTCAAGGGCGGCGTTTTCCTCTGAGATTAATCTATCTTCCAAAGCAGCAAAGTCTTCTGTAGCTCCTCCTAATTCGGGAGCAGCATCCTCTAGCGGAGTAGTATCGCCTCCTGGAACAGCAGTCCCGTCCTCAAGAGCAGCGCAGTCTTCTGGAGGTGGGTCAAAGTCGAGCCCCTCGTCCAACGCTGTATCTGCAAGTGAGACAAGTCTTGCATCCAGCAGCACAACAGGTCACGCTTCAGGAAAAGTTTTTGCATCCAGCTCAGGAACCCAGCCGCGCGGGTCCTCTGGTACGAGCTCTGGTTCTTCTGCACCCACGGAAAGTAGTTCTGCTAAGCAAGGCGGCACTGAGACCATTTCAGGAACTGAAACTTTTACCACGTCGGACTGCTCTTGCTCAGAGTCTCTCTCTGGGTCTGAAGTTGGAACTGTCTACAGGGGCCCCCAATCCCAGTCTGCCAAGGAGACTGGTGTCACTAATTCTGCAAAGCAAGGTAACACCGAGACCATTTCAGCAACTGAAACTCTCACTACGTCGGACTGCTCTTGCTTAGAGTATATCTCTGGGTCTGTAACTGTAACAGTTTACAAGAGCCCCGAATCCCCGTCTGCCACAGGGACTGGAGTCAGCAATTCTGGCTCACCAGGCGAAGTGAACAACGAGTCTCAAATTGTGACAAAATCAGCTTATGACACCTCTTGCACCGATTCGTCTAAAGGAGGAGCGCAACCTACTGGAAAAAACGACCACGGAAACGAGGGCAGCAATGTAGCCAATTACCAGAGTTTGAGCCCATCCAAGACTAGCAACAATGGTATCGGAGGCGGGTCAGGTATCGCTGTCGTCTCTACCTCTACCCAAACTGGTAACATGCCCGTTGAATCATCTGTAAGTGTTGTAAATGCTGCATCCAAAAGCCTTGCAACCTTCACTACGGTGGTCCTCGCACTTAGTGTCTTGTTGCTTTGAGTTGATATATTTCAGCTCAATCTGGGATATTCCTGAGTTCTCCTGATTCATGTTGATTCAACTGTATACTGTAGAGAAATAATTATATACCCATATGAAGCTTCGCTGGAATAATCGGTAAGGGAGGGATTAATATCAACTTTGAAGCAGCTAATAATCAGTCAATGTCCTCTACACTGACCGGAAGAATCTTTTACTACTTATTTTCTGGTCTCGTGCAACATATTTCACGCGTGCTAATGAGGAGGTAACTGTGACACCCATAAGCACGGCTTCTCCATGAGCGCGAAGTTGGAACTGTGCTTCCGACTGCTACCATCAAAGAAATTCAAATTGTCTCCCGTCCGAGCGTCTCGCATAGGTTTGTCGCTTGGATCGGTTCACTTAAAGGGGTTCTAAGACGTCGATCCCTGACTTCCCAGCCCTGTCAATGATCTCGCCCTTCATCTGACTTTAGCGGGTACAATTACGAATTGCAACCTAAAACTTGATTGATACCCCATTTGAATTGAACGAAAGAATCACATAACACGTACCTCGAAAAGTGTAATTTTGGCTTACTTCTAGTTCCCAGACCCTCTAAGTTAATCAAAGCTAGTCTTCGAGCACCGATTTCTATATTCGAGCGAGGGCGGTGACTGATGCACGTGCCTGCATAATCTTGCTCATCGCTAGCAATTGAAATCTATAACCACACCAGTGAACATCATATCCAGAACAACCTTAGAACATTGAAATATGAAATCTTATGAATCTCATAGCAGAGAACGGCTTGGGTATACGTTCGTAAATATAACGTCACGGTTTTTTTCTCAACGGTACGCAAAGTATCTGCATATTCCTGTCCTCGAGCTACAGAACTACCCTTGTGCAAAGTGGATTGGCGTAAGAACCCATGATTGCGCGCTGGCGTACTTCTGGTCATTTGAACGGTTCATCCAAATTTAAATCACCATAGAGGATACAGCACGTATATAAATAACAAACAAAGATTACTTGGCACTTGTCACTTATGTTTAATAAAGCTCGGAACCAAGGAAATAGATAGGTAAGTAGGCTAAGAATTAGACAGGTTGAGATCAGCTGAAAAGCAGAATTCATAGAGCTCGCGATGAAAATTCTAATGACTCAGCTCATAGCGAGTCCTTAAGCTCTTCATATTCGTGCTTGTGTGCCATCTTGGCCATGCCATACCCCCGATGGTCTGAGCTGGCTGGTGATCGAAGCGCATCGCTATGAGAACATAAGCGTGATAGTGTATTGTAGCGCAAACACTGTCTAGAATAGCGATGTGTACCTGTTATGGTATATCATCAGGGCTGGGTGTCAGGGTTCAGCACCTCTTTCCTAGAGGTAGGGGTAATGCAACCCTGCATGAAATATTATAGAATTGTACAGTAGGTAGGTACAAGGCTGAACAATGAGCGTTTCTTCCCCACGAATCTGGATCGATATAGACAATCTACTCAAACACGCATTGGCGTTCAAAGATGCAGCCATCTATCGCGTGGAGTTCTGTGAGAGTTTGGGGGCGAATCCGTTTTGAACCCCTAATCTATTTCCTTATATAGAGCAAGGGACTACATCCTAGTGAAGCTACCGCAAGGTTTGCATTCAACGTTTGTGACGAGTTTGTAAAAATGGTCTTTTATCAGAATATCCCAACTCAATTTTGCAAAAATGTTCAGCATCTTCGAGGTAATGAGTTTTACTTTACATTGGTCGAGGAGCTATATCCTGCTGAGACTCTTGCAGGTTCCGGCTGCTAAACTTTTTACCCTACAGCCTGCGCATCCTAATTGTCATACCTGAGTTTCCTCAAAGGTCAGTCTCTCCTAGCACCAAAGTCACTCGAAACAGTTTTTACTACAAGCGATTTGAAACTCAATTGATTATGCATACATACATTCGAGCTAGTAGCATGGCGAGCTTCACGCCAATATATGCAAAACAAGGTACTACTAAAATTCGAAGGATCAAAAGTTGTGGCGCGTTAGGTGACTTCCAGCCAGGGTCATATAGTATGCTAAGTAAGAAGGCATTCTGATGCTCAGAGTTTACCTTCGCTGCGTGTCTTGTCTAAAAATCGGATTCAAAATAGAACAAATTGCGTGTGAGTAGCAAGATTGGATCATCCCAGTACTTTGCCATCTTATCTCAGAGTGGAGATATTTTGCTCACCGCCCAGCGTGCCCCACTCGAGCGAAATGGGGGTTTGTTTGAATTTAATGTAGTAGATAAAATTGATGAGCTTGAAAGAACTGAGTAAAGCTGGCAGCATTCAATTGAGCTTTGAACAATCCTTGAGGAAACGCACCACCGCCAAGAGTGAACAATATTTGGCTCTGTGCTGTCTCCGAATTTTGATAGTAGAAATCTAGGAGGACAGTCATAGCTTGAGAATATATATTACAGTTCAGCGGTTCTCACCAAAATCCCTGGAAGTGTTTGAATGTACGCATTGATATCCAAATCAGTCGAATTGCGCAGTCAGACAATTGCTCAAACATATGCTTGGCGATGAGTGATTATCATGCAATAAACTACGAAAACACACCTGAAATTCAGATTCAACGTAGATAATATGGATCTAATGCATTACTGCGTATGTAATCTTAGAAAGAGCCAAACAATGACTTCGCTTTGAAAATATCGAGCCCATGAGCTCAAGAATCGAGAATGTTTGATCAGGAATACCCGACTTCAATAGGGTCGCATCACCTATACCTTGTATTACAAACATGCCATCGCTGCTCTTTCAGACAAGTAGTACCATTAGTTGCATATCCCAGATTAAACTGATGAGAATCCAGTGATTCAGCTTGTGAACTTGGGACTCTCGGAAGTACGTTCCGCTGCAAGCAAACAAATTTGCTCGACTCAACACTACCTGTTCAACTGAATTTACGTTGAAAAGGCTGGCACGATTCTTGATTATCTAGGTTACAATGAAACATGAATCCAAAGATGGTTGAATTTGCAGAACCCCAGACTACTCCTTTGAAAGGTTGAACCCTTGATTTCTAATTTAGGCTAATAGTCAAGTCCTCTTCTATGTGAGGGCCCTGCCCCCAAATTGGCCTATCTAACCAAAGGGATGCTACGAAATGCAAAGATAGATATATCGCTTAGAACACGGGCGTATTAGAAGTCTCAGTTTTGTATGGCAGGCTTGGTAAGTAGGGTGATGCGAGTGTATGGTCAGTTCCTTAAAATTAGCATGATTGTCCCAGGCCAACAAGATCCGATAGGTACCCTGACTATTTGAAGTAAATGCTTCTTGGCACTTCCTACTTATTTATTTTCGCAAAAACAGACTTACAGCTCCACGAGGTAGGATGTTTGCTCGGATCCGCCCTACCCATTGACGCATACTGTTGTTCCCCCTAATAACGCGTGCACGTCTAGACACCGTGCCCAGCTTGATTTCATACTCTCGTCCCAAAATGTATTGACATTGTGATGGTAGCTGTTGCAACTAGGCCAGACCCTTGAAAGCTTAATCAATCGAAAAGTTGTAATTTCACTTGAAATCATCCAGTTTGCATTGGAGTTCGACTTATCGTAGGGGCTATGTTTCTAATTGAATAGTAAGTTGGAAACTGGATTTCAGCGAATTTCACTTGCAGAGTCGTGGTTTTTTGTTGACTCCTTCAAGTCGCCTAAACGATTTGCACACCCAAATCAACTACGACAGAGCAGTTCAGTGCAAGCTGCTCACAGCTCTTTCTGAACCCAATTACTTGTAACAAGCACTCCATCAAGAAATATTCAAACGCTTTGAACTAGTATGATAAATCATTCAAATAAATATTTCAGATCTATATACCAGCATATCTGATGAGGTCGCGACAGTAAAATTTGGAGAATAAGAGGTATTTACTGCTGCCCCAGCCAAAAGCTCATGTCTCAAACACATTTGGCTGGTACGCGTGTCTCGCCTTCCAATCATCTGTTTAGTCGATGGCGATTTGGCCCTATACAAGCAATCTACTGCCAAGGTAGAGTTGAGATGGTGGGAAACAAGACGCGGCGCACGGGCTGTACCAAATAAGCGTCACAATAAATTAATCGACGGATCCAATCAATTGAGGAAAGGTTTTCAATGACCGTAAGATTTCGAACCATTCTATCGATGCATAGTATTGAATTATTTCTATGCGGATTATATTTCATTGGACGGTTTGTCAATCAAAATATATTATTATTATTTATACAAATCTTTTTTGCCATTGTACTACTTGATACGATCTGAAGTATAGGGTTGAAAGTTGCTCTTTCACAGAAGGAGCAAGTAGAATGATCCTACCAAACTTGCGAGGAGGCCATTATAAGATTTGCGAACAACACCGTTGATTATCGGTGTTGAACGCGTGCCTGTTACGCTTGTAGTAGCGTTTCCTGTCTTGTAACCATCGCTCATCACATGGCCTGTCGACTCCGATCTGATAATTTGCGAGGACCCCAGCGACTCATAGACTCCACCAGTCACAGCAGGCTTGCTCTCGCCTGAACTCTCATTAGAAGAGTCAGAGTCAGATCCCTTACTAGGACCAGTGGGTGTTGTCGTGTAGCTACCTGATCGAATTGTTGTGGATTTAGACGAATCACTCTCAATTCGAAGGTCAGTGGCTGCACCTGAAGCGGATGTAGGCGTCCCGATTACAACCGCCGTTGTTGAAACAGTGAGAAGGGTACCATTACTGGTCTCAGTAACAGGAATGACAGACGTGTAAGTTGTTGGCACGCTCTCGCTACAGGGCGTAGTCAATGTGCTGTACAGTTCTGTGGATTCAATGACGACCCCATCGCTCGAGTCGGTCAGCACAGAGCCTGTGCTTGTGTTGGTAACTGGAACAACGGAGCTGTATGTGACTGGCACGATCCCTGTCAAGGAGGCATTTGCCGTACTGTAGAGAGTCGAAGGTGTTCCGATAACAACCACACTGCTGGAGGTGGTAATTACAGAGTTTCCAGAAGTTGAGATGAATGGAACAGCAGAGGTGTATGTCGTCGGCACACTACCCGTCCAGGGTTCCGTCGTGGTGCTGCACGGAGTTGTAGGCGTTTCAACGACAACTAGGCTGCTCGAGGAGGTGAAAACAGAGCTTCCAGAAGTTGAGGTGATTGGAACAGCAGAAGTGTACGTTGTCGATACGCTCCCCGTCCAGGGTTCCGTCGTGGTGCTGTACGGAGTTGTAGGCGTGTCAACGACAACTAGGTTGCTCGAGGTGTTGAACACGATGCTGCCAATAGTCTGAGTTACCTGAACGGCAGAGGTGTAAGTTGTCGGTACGCTCCC
>BCGO01000005.1:0-88264 GCA_001599315.1 Starmerella bombicola | reverse complement strand
GCTCTAATGGTTCTGGCTCTAATGGTTCTGGCTCTAATGGTTCTGGCTCTAATGGTTCTGGCTCTAATGGTTCTGGCTCTAATGGTTCTGGCTCTGATGGTTCTGGCTCTAATGGATCAGGCTCTGGCAATAACGGGTCTGGCCCCGACGGGTCTGACTCCGGCTTCCACGGAACCGGCCCTAATGGTTCCAGCTCTAGTGGCTCTGACTCGGGATCGGCGGCTGTTGTCAACTCCGCAACGAGCCATTTCGCAAGTCGCGTTAGTGTCTTCGCTGCATTAATTGCTATGGTGATGTAAACCCTCCGGTTACTCCCATAGGCCTCCACAGCAAAGTCTCTCCACAAAATCTAAACATTAATTCTCCAATTACTCAGTATCGTAATATTCTTTCTCCAAAATTAATACTCAGTGCTTCGCAACTCGAACATGATAAGGTGGAGGAAGCGACGACCGCTGGAAAGCTTTTAAAAACCATTAATTAAATATATTATAAACGCTCGATGTGAGAATGATCTAGATAAATCTGGAAAACACGACTTGGCTTACACCAAAAGCTGAGTGTGCCGAGGAGAACTCGTCGGCCATTATATCAAGTGACGGATGGAGGGATGCCACCAATTCTGGATCATGCGAGATTACTCTAAACACGTTGCCAACTGTATCTGCTGCTGGAGCTCCAAGCTGAGCAAGATTTCGTGATACGAGCCAGCTAACTCCCACCGCCTCGAAATCACCTGCCATCTTAGTCAAGATGGCAAGCAACTCGGAGATGGCTGCCATGAAAGAACTAACATGAAGCACATCGATGTCTGATGATGATGAAACTGCGATTGCATTTCTACTTAGCTGTTGAACGGCACTTGAAACAGTAGGAAAGTATCTCTGAATTCGCATAGCAGCAAAGAGCCCTGCCTTCGAATTCCAGGAACTCACTTTGCAACATAATACTGAAGCTGCTGAACTCAGCACATCGATATCCTTGCTAAGATTTGCATTGGCACCTAAAAGTAGGGTCATCAACACATACATGAATCTCATCTCGTTGCCAGAATTTGCAGATTGTACAAACAATTTACATGCTGTCTAACTTCGAAATATATAAGCTTTTCTCAAGCCGCTGTTTACCAAAGTGCACCCAACGGTGGGAAGGGCTAGGACGAGTTACCATAGTCGCGTTCCTCGTGTTGAAACTATGCGCTCTTTTCGGAAGTCATTGGGCAAAGCTTGGAAATTTTATTACAAAAATAGTCCTATTTAGCAGTTCAGTGCTGTCGATTTCTGCATCTTCATCAGAATTTTGATGCGGCAGTTGCGTTGGGCATTTATGCCGCCTCACATCGAGCCCTTCTCTTTCCAACTTAGAGACGAAAATACCTTTTAGAAGGTGGCGGTCTAGCATGTGCCACATAGAAGCTAATTTCTGACGCAAATGCAGCAATGTGACAATAGATTACTGTTTTGAATTAGATTGGGGCCTCAACAGCCCATGACGATGGCGCGGAGAGAGGTTCACATGCACTCACATGCACTCACATGCACATTGTTATGCAGGGTTACGAAGGTGACACACATAGAATCCGGGGACTACGCCGCTGAACACATAATGCAGTCTTTGGCTGGCGCCGGGCCTGGCTGTTGTGGCGTAAGCCTATATGAGCTGGATTGTGGCGCATTCTTCAAAAAGTTGAGCACTGTTGGACAAAGCTCAAATGGCATCTTGTTGGGAGGTCAGCCTAGGAAGGGCTGGTCGATGGTGGAGTGTTGAGGCTACTAGTGAATAACTAGCATCAGATATATAACCACCAACCTATATACGTAATAAACCAACTCTTCCCCACCTCCCGGTGCCCTAAAACTAGAATGTCCTAGCTAGTGTCCCCTGCTCCAGCATCGACCCTGGAGTGGCATTACTGTGTCACATGACCTCTACCAGCTGCCACCTAACCTTTGTCCAACATGGAGCTGGGGAGGCTAACTCAGTGTTGGACTAGAGGGGTAGTTGGGTACAAGATATGTCCAGAGGTCCCCTATAGTTAGCTCAACAGTCAGCTGTAGATACACAGGTGTGATATGATAGTAGTGTAAATTAGCTTAATGAAATGGTATCGTCAATGATCCTTGATATAGCAATCAAGCAGGGTTAGGTCACTACAGTTCAACACTCAGTCATCAAGGGTCAGGGATTCTGTGGTAAGAAGAGGTTGATCAATTACATACTTAGACTAGAATTCTTATAGGTGATGTTGACTGATAGCCTCAACAAGAGTACGCGCCAGTTCGTGAATTTGGCTGTAAATAACAACCGTCTACATCACTCATCCAAAGCAAACTCATTCACAGAATTTGTATGTTGTGCGATATATTATGGGTTTAGTTGCTAGTCTTATGAATTTTACTGCAATCGCTAAGAAATAGACCTTAGAGAGAAGCAGTTCCTCAGAATCCAATATGATCTTTTGAGTCACTCGATCTATATAACTCCTCAACTTCGACACAGATTACTTCAACTCTATGTTGACTTTAGCGATCTAATCGGTGTACAGGGTGTGGCAAGAAGATCACCTTGGTAGCTCAACAGTAAGTTATAAGAACACAGGTGTGACGGTCTGGTGTAGAGAAAGCTTAATGGATTATCTAGTAGTGTTATCTTGTTATAGTAACCATGCAGGGCTAGATCATTATACTCAACAATCATTTATCTGGTTAAGTTAAATTATATGCGAGTGTATGACTTTTCCTTTCATGAACTGCAGCATTGAGGATAGTCAAGAAACACTTATTCCACACGTGTCAAGCAACCCTGGAAAATATTACGCGAGGTAAATGAGGATGGGCGGATTCATTTAGCTAGATAACCCGAATCATGGCACACAGAGCATTCACACTACCTATATACTCCTCACATCATGAATGGAAGTCTGCGCTGAGTTGCAGAAAATCTAGCGCCCTTCACGACCTTTTAAATGCCCAAATATTTAAAATTTTTGGTAAGCTCTATCTCATCTTGTTGACTCTCTTTGTATTTTTCAGATTATAACGTCTCCATTCCAAAGTACAAGTTGACTTAGAATCCCAGTCGTAATCATATGGGGCTCCCCAATCTTGGACTACCAGTCAGCGCACATCATCTTGAGAGTGGGTTGAACTTACTCTTCAATTTCATATCTTTTGGTTTTGTACCACCCCCGCGATTGCAGGTGTAACACAACGCGAGTCCGGGTGGTTCTGGCTAGAGCTTTGCAATGGCACTGCTGCTAAGCTTCTTTTGTCATCTCGCGCTTCGAAGAATGGTCACCGGCGTTCAAATAGTCTACGCTCAAAGGGTCTCAAATGGCTGCTTGCTTTCATTCTTTGTTATAATTTTTGGTCAATAATGAGGTCCCCAAGCAGAAGAAAGAATAGCGTTGAAAGTGACTTGAACCTACAATATTTTGACATCAGAGGGAGTGAGTGACTCTGTGGATAGGATTTGAGACGCGGTAAAGAATTCGGGAAGTGGAGGAAGGAATATTCAAGCTCAGGAAATGTGCAAGAAGTGTGCTAATTTAGCTGAGCCGGTCTAGAGGACTCAAAAACAGGGCAGGCCGCAAACACTCACAAAGTTTTTCACTTGAATCGAGACAAAGATACGCAAACCGTAGCTGCGAGATCGCCACCAGCCATACTCACATGATGCCGAATAACAATAGATATGTGGATTGGGTCAGGCCTGCACATTGACGGCATAACTAATCTGCGAATACGATGAAAGCTTCAAATCGGTGGATAGTCCCTTTAAGATCAGTTGCTCGGGTATAAATGGAACAAGTTGGGAGCTAAATCATGGCTACTTGCGTAAAGTTCCCTATCTTAAGCGTTCGAGTCGGGTCTGTTCTGCTAGAGATTTATCTCATCTCGTAATATGTTACTTCATAGGGTTTGAGTTCATGTTTCCACATTCATCTACATTCCCAAAATAGCCATCGAGTTATTGAGAACACCCCCCATAGAGGCACGTGGTATGTATTTGCGCTCAACCCTAATCTAATCGTGTACTTCCAGATCGGGCTCTCGCCCCTCAGTATAATTGGACTCTCAAATGGATGTGTTTTATACTTCAGCAACTTGATTCGTATCAGAAATGAAACAGTCATTAGAAATAAATCGTAAACGCTAACCCCTGTGTCTGACGTTTCTCGAAAGTGTGAGATCAAAGTATTTTTACCTGAAATATGCGATGGACATCTATGAACGAATTATACCCACTTCCAGCTGAGATGCTTGGAAAACCACAACCAACCCTTATAAAATTAAATCGGCATCGCTTTGAAAGCACCATAAGTTTGAGTCCTGAACCTGTTGCAGGTCCTCGATTCTCGGACACTCACCTTAAAAGGCTCGAACTTACCTTTGTCTCCAGTCATTTTGAGTAGCTGATGACTTTCATTCACTTGTGTCTCCTTGTAACTCAGAGCTTTGCGTTGGAGTATTATCTTCCGAGTCACTTGGGAGGCAAGACTGACTACTCTGAGCTCGGCTGGAGAGCGTTGTTAGGGCAAATATCCCCAGACGTGAAGCTCGGCCGACCGCCTACTGGACAACTCAATATTGCAGAAGAGCCCACTTGTTTCGAAAAATTTCCGAGATGCTCCACCACTTACTTTGGTAAACAAATAACTTTGAAACTGCCTGACTCTGCTCATCTCTGGATCAAATGGCACGAGGACGCAACTCCATTGTCTTGCGATAACCCTGAAGGATGTATTGTTTCTTCTCCTACTTCAGTCGCTGACTTGACTGCTCAAAGCCATGGATTCAGCCTCGCAGCTACCATAAGTGCTGAGTTTGCAACTAAAAATGATTCTCCTATAGTAAATGGCCAAGCGAGAGCCTTGAGTTTTCGTTATGCTGATACGAAGACCATCCCGAAGACTTTGGTTTCGACGAGGACTCTGACAGCCAAATGCTCACACAACCATATGTGCTACATCCAGACAGGAACGCTCATGTTGACTATGAGTGGTATGTGTGACTCAAAACCTCTTATCGTTTGCGATCATCTTCATTTTCCATGTGAAAGTTTCAGCAGTCTGGGGTTGTCTGTGTGCTCGCAATGGGATGCGTTTACAGAGAAACACTGTCATCGTGGAGTCCCCAGGGCGAATAAGGAGGTATGTTCTATGACCGTTGCTGTCACTGCTGACAGTAATAAACCAATAAGCTACCAGGTGTTTGAGCAAGTGCCGCTGTCAGGCAAGGAATCTATTGTGAAACGTGATAATGCTGTGGCCGAGAGCCCCTTTAGCGAGCTTCCAGATGGTTCATCTGGTCTTTGGATGGCCTGGAATTCCTGAGCCCATTAAATGCTGAAGGGACTGCATGTTAGGCATGTGATATTTCGCTTTCTCCTACACAGGATTCTATTCGTCAGTTGCTAAAGAAGTGATTGACTCTTTTCGTCTATATCATCAATATTTCAAAATTTCTTCAATATATAATTAAATAAGAGAGATTCAGGCCGCAAAGAGAATACTACAGCTATTAAGGCTGTGCAGGGTAAGAGCCCAGGATGCCCATAGGGTTCAGATTTTGAAACACGGACGTAGCGGCTTGAGAGTAATGAACCAGCGTTATGAGACACCTAGTTCTCACCAAGGCAGATGTATCGCTGAATACGTTTTGTTATACATACTTGATTGATGCTCACCGCGGCATGATCAATAACCTCAGCTTACTGAGATTTTTTTGCTAGTTTACTGTTTCGCCTAGGACTGTCAATGCTTCTGCGCAACCACGAAAAAGCCTTAGAAGAAATTACGCGGGTCTAATTTTCGAAATATATTACGCTTGGGCTCATAGCTTCTACTCCACATACTCTGCCTTTCAGTTTAGTGCTCCAATTCTGCCATCATGTATAGTGGATTAAGCTACGCAACTATCACTAGACGCATCACCTAGTGATGTTCGCGCTGATTGCGAGGACGAAGATTGAATGGAGCTTTCAGCTGCCATGATGAAATTTGATCTCGCATGGCAATGGTAGGTACTGATAACTAACGACACTCGAATAACTCTGAGACTCGATGTATCTAGTATAAACAGCCATTAAGTCACAGTACTGACTCCTTGTAGCGAACTCAACGTAGAAATTTCCTGAGGATTGTTGAACCCAGTGACATTACCGTATACGGCTACTGTTACAAATTGACGTGATCCACTATTACTCCATGCATGCCCACACCCACGTGTTTTCACGTCACTCTCACTTAAAACTTTAAAACCGTTCGCAAATTCTAAAGAATCTCTAAAACGTGTCGAAGGCCTAACTTACCCTTTGGCTAAATGCATTCGCAAAAGAGTTGATGAGTTGATAGGCTGGATGTCATCCTAGTGCTTGACGTCTGTGGACACTTTGCAATACTTGTATTTAAGCGCCTTCGTTCATTTGCTTTTTCCCTACTTACAATCAAAAATGAGTCCATGCTGTGAGTTTCGTATGACATGGCGCAACGTAGTCAATTAAGGCCTCTCTCTGTGTTTCTCTGGAGTTCCTGGTTTACCCGAACCTCCGAAAAGGGAGTTTTTTGGAGGCCACCCAACTGATAGCTGGCTCGGAACCTTGACCTTAGGGCAAGGAGAGGGAGATAACGAACTTGGGCCGGCATTTGCCATTCTGCCGCTGATAAAAAAAAACGGGCATCCAGGAAGTGCTTTAAATGGATGTAGTTACTACAGAAACCCCAATGCTGCCTCCCAAGCGCCGCAGGGCTAGTAAGGCATGTATAGGGTGCAGGAAGAAGAAGACCAAATGCAATTATGATAGAGAAAGCTCCCAATGCATTAGGTGTCGCGAGGAAGATATCAAATGCGTCATCTCGGAAATCGAAAATAGGGGGGGCTACGGAAACGTTCTTGCAGGCAAGGAAAAAAAAGAGAGAGAGCTCAATCAACAAATGCTTCCCTCGGATCCAAGTTCCCCTTCGGCAGATGATAGCGTTTTGAAGAACGAATTCTTCAACACCGGGGATGCTATTGAGATTCTAAATTGCGCTTCTCAAGGCACGAGGTCGAAGACGCGAACTATTGGCCGTCTCGCAAATACTTCCAGCGCCGGTAAGACCAGTGACTATTCGGGTTGCGGCGCATCTTCAACGCGGCGACTTCCCCTTCATGAAGCTGATATCGTAAAAGACGGGATACTGACGCCTGAAGATACTAGTAGACTTGTGGGCTTTTTCTTCGCTGAGATCGCGCCTTTTTACGCATCCTACATCCCTACAGAGTACCAGGAGCTTGCAAGAATAGCCGCAGAACCGGCACTCTTGGCAGTGGTGTGTACACTGGGGGCTCGGTGTTTAGAGGAGGCAGAGTTTAGTGAGCTTCACATCCGGCTTTGGGCATACTGCAAAGCGAAAGTCAGCGACATGCTTTGGGAGTGTCATCCACAACAGATAAGATCACTAATATTTGCAGTTTTAACCATAGCGGAATGGTTCCCAGGTGCTCTTCTTATTCCCAACACAGCTGCCCCTGGCGAGGCGCTGAAGCGGCACACTAGAATATGCTGGCCATTGATGGGCCAAACAGTGCGTCTAGCGAGGTATGCTGGGCTGCTCAAACATGATATACAGGCTACAATCACTTTGCATTTTACCGATCACCTTTTGGCGTGTCGCCTTGGCCAGCAACCAATGTTGCACCAGATTGACGATGACTCTGATAGCGAGTTTCCTGAGTCGCTTGTGCAGCGTTGCGAACTTGTAGATCGCGCACGACTCGACATTGTCAAACTATTACACATGGCCAACCGTTCCCTTTACAGATCACGCTCTGCAACGAGAGAGTTACTGACATCGGGGAAGTACACTCTGGTTCTGGAGCTTATGTTGCAGCTAGTCAAGAAATGGAGGCAAGATTACAGAGAAATCGTACAAAGCAACACCTGGGCTAGCCGTACTACGGTGTTTGAATTTAATCATTTTGAGCTGTATGTGTTCTCGATAGCTTTGATACCTTGGCAAGAATCAGAGACATCCGCAAAGCTCATAGGCATCAGAAACTCAAGTGTGTTTCTTCAAATTGCTATTGATGCAGCTAGCTCTATCATAAGGCACGAGTCCAGCTCAGACTGCCCAGTGCAGCTGAAATACTCTCCCATTCAATGGATCACAAGATTGCTCCACGCGTCAGTATTTCTGGCCAAGGCGCTTCTTTTGGGCACGATTTTCGTGACGCCCAGACAACGCCAAGATACAGTGTGCCTTCTCAGTACGGCAGCTGCGACCTTGGCCCAGCTGCCGCCGGAGGACCACCGCATATATTCCAGGCCCCTAGAGAAAATCTGTCGAAAATTTAGCACACCAACACCATTGTCTCCGGCGCAAATTGAGACAGCGAGCCACTTCTCCGACAACGCGTTTGAATATTTGCTGGACCAGGATTTCTTGGGTCCGATCTTAAACGAAAACTCGCCCCCGCATAGCCTGTTCGGATTTAATATATAATTAGCTACTCATTCGCATTTCCATCTGTCTAATTTATCTAAAATTCGAATAAATTTTCATTTTGGCTGGGATATGAATTCAGTTTCTGCTTTGGGGTAGCTGGGTAGTAATCGAAATCCGTTACCCCCCCCGAGCAAGCTTCAGGTTTAGGGTATGCGCTTTGCTTCGTGAATTCGACAGCCGAATATCGTCGAGCGCTCAGGCTGACAGGAACAACTGCTAGTTTGCTGCGACTCAAGAAGGTAGTATTGAGAGCGAAATTCTATCGCAATATAATTTAACCATTTTAATCTGGCCTTAAAACTCAAATAGATGGTAGTTTGTCAAATCAGTTMCCCTCCTATGAGCTAAAACCGCCACGCGAGCTTGAACACCCGCCCGTGACAATTCAATTCCCGGGTCTGCGGAGCGGGAACCCTCGAACTCTGCCCCTTGTCGCTTATCGAATATACCTGTTTATATAGAGAATAAATTGGGCGGTGAATTGAATCACAGAATTTAACTTGTATTCATGGCAACGCTTGTGGAGACCTTCACCCCTTCAGGGACACCTGAGCCCGAGCTATCTGTGACTTCCAAAATAAAAAGCTGGAAGTACAAACCTACACAAGTCAAGTTTGATCCTGCCAAACATCTGGCAATCGAGGAACCTGCCTGGAAGAAGACTTTGAGCGAGTTTGGGTACAATGAAGAGACCGACGGAATCTCGCCAATTGGCGCCACTGCCGCGTTCAGGGTTTTTACAGAGGAGGCAGTTATGTTAATGAGAAATGACCTTTTGTCTGGTGAAGTGCAAGACAACCATGTGTTCAGTTCTCAGAGGGCAGCCTACCAGGTTCGAGGGTATGCACCGTCCAAATCCAAGTTCCTTTATGATGCGTGGCACTCCCCGGAGGTGTTGGATGCTGTCTCTCGTGCAGCTGGGATTGAGCTTGTGCCGCTTATTGACTATGAGATTGGACATACCAATATCCAATTGGGGGCTGGGGGCCCTGACGGCGTTCGCGATCTCTCCGCAGTCCCATCGAAACCTCTGCCCTCCACCGAAAAATTACCGCCCAGCATTTACGACTCTCGGCCCGTTGACGATTGGCATTATGATGGCGTTCCTTTCGTTGCAGTACATATGCTTTCAGATACCAGCGGCATGCAGGGCGGCGAAACTGCCGTTCAGGGAAAAGACGGTAGGATTAGTGTTGTCCCTGGCCCTGCGATGGGCAAGGTAGTGGTCATGCAGGGGTCATGCTTGAAACATGCTGCTTTGAGGTCATTAAACTGCTCGGAGCGCATCGCGATGGTGACCAGCCTGCGACCTAAGAACCCTCTGGTGAAGGACATGAGTCACTTGCGCAACATCTGGCATTGTTCAGATCACAAGGAGATGGGCTATCAATGGGCTGAATATCGCCTCAAGGTTCTCGAAGAACGCATAAGGGCTCAGCGAAAAGGCCTCAGCAGGGACTGGGATAGGAAAAGCATGTCAATCTTTGCAAACTCTCTCATCGAGTATGTTGAGAACACCTTTGATGTTATGTGCAGAGAGCCCTGATTATTATTTACTCTGTGTATTCCAAGATATATTTAGTTATAATGCCGACATGATTTTGCCACGATTTTATACGACTCTTCAATAAGGATATGACACACAACTTTTGATAAAACTTTGATGAGACTTTGAATGAATCCCCAAAATTATAAATAAATTATTTCTTGTCTATGTCTATCTTGTTTGCTCTCTAGAAAGTCTTTTCTGGGTGTACAAACTTGAAGCTTTGGGAACAGTGCTGAGCTGTTCAATTTCGCCAACGCTGGAGCTTTTATCGTCGGGTGAAGCTTGCGCTGTCGCCATGGGTCCGAGATACATTCTTCTTCCGCCACAGTACCAACAAACAACGGATGCCAGAACAACGAACACGAAGAATACCACACAGTAGTTCATGTTCTCCTTGGTAACTGGCATTTCAGTCGGCATGAAAAAGATTATGCTGGCAAAAAGTGTCCAAAGACAAGCCCACCAGTTGACCCAAACTGAGAACTTTCCCAAGTTCCAAGGGCCCTTTTCAAAAAGGCGCGGGAACATGAGCTTGCCAAATATTGGAATGCAGTAGGACCAGTCCAACGCAACAGCGCAGACATTGAAAATGGCGCTGATCGTCTCTTGACTTCCAAGTGCGATCAAGTTGATAGCAATGCATAGCACAGTACACACTATGACTGAATTGACCGGCGTTTTGCTCCATTTATTTACTTGGTACAGCCAAGGTGACACTCCCGGGAACATTCTGTCACGGGCCTGGGCCCACATGGTGCGACTACATGCCTGGAGAGCACAGAGCCCAAGAAAGTTGATGATAATGAACATGAAGACAGCAAACGCAACCCCCCCTGCCTTTCCAAGTGAGTTGTAATATATTTGGATCACAGGCTGCGAGGCATTCAAAATATCTTGAGGGTCTCCCATACAGAAGCACAGCACGATGTTGTATAAAAAGCCGGTGACATATGTGAACAGCATGGCCATCGAGATGGCCCAGGGAGCCTTCTTCTCGGGCTCGTCCATCTCTTCACAGATGTGCGCAGTAGCATCATAATCTGTCATCGTCCAGCTTACGCTGAGAAAGCCAAATAAGAACGAGAACCCTATGGGAGACCATCCGCTGTTGGACTCAATATGGGTAAAAACGTAGCTCGCGTCGTGCTTGTTATGAGTGCATGCCAGCAACGCAACGGCGCCGGCGATAAGACATGCGTAGTGGAAAACGACGTAGGTCTTGGTGCATTTCTCGATATAACGAGTAGGAAGACAGCTCACTATGCCTTGAAAAACAAGAACCGCAGCCATCACGCCCACAACGTGACCTGTCTTCATGACATACTTCCCATCTGTGCCAATTACGGCACCTGCGAGAATAATCTGTGCCGCACCGTAGTCACTCGACGCCACGCCAGCTATCTGTCCCAAAAGATTCATCCATCCGTCAACCCAGCAGACAAACGGAGCCCATTTCTTGGGGAACACCCTGCTGCAAACGTAGTAGAGACCGCCTGAGGTTGGGTACGAGCTGACGAGTTCAGCTACCGAGAAGGCGATGCACAGGCACCCAGCACCTGAGATTGCCCAACACCAGATGACAGAGGCAGACCCACCTGCCATAAGAGGGTAAATGAAAGTCGTAGCGACCGTTCCAAACAGGCCACTCACAGACACAGCAAAACTGAACGCCGAAAAATAGGTAAATTCTCGACGCAGCTCGGATTTGTAGCCAAGGGCCTCCAGGCGCCGGTCAGTAAGCGTCACATCGGCATCCGAATCATCACAGTGCGACTCTTCGTCTTTCTTCAACCTCGTCATCAAAAGAGTCAGTTATTTTCGAAAACAGCTTCGCAAACAAAAGATAGCAGCTCAAATCCGAAAAACTCAGCGCCTCACTGCTCTCCAGGGCAAATCGCGGCCGCGGGGTTTAATGGGACGAAATGCGTATGTAATTTTTTCATCTACGCAATTGTGCATATATATGTACTATCTCCATGTGTCGCTCAAGGGCAAACAGGCGATGACGTAACAAAAAAGTCAATGAATTCTTAATTATATTGGCTTTTCATCAATACGAGCGTCAATAACCGGTGCAAAGACGCAGCTGAGCAGATAGGGGTTGGGCCCCCGCTGGAAAACACGCAACTTGTCAATATCCGACCGCTTATCTTATCTTCGAGCACATCTGTGGCAAGGGCTCAGCGATCACAAGCGTTGCTTGGGTGCCACATCATGCACATGCCCTACCTCGTCAGTTAGTCACTGCGTCAGAAGGGCCAGTCAGTGGATGATAATCAACTCAGGGCAGGGGCAGCGGGGCGCTGTGCTTCCGGGTTGCTGGCCCAATGGCTGGGGAGAAACGCCGTGTAATTCATACGCCCATGGATCGCGCGACTAACTCTGAATTGACATTGCCCTGTACTCAAATATGTATTAGAATGTAATTAAAAGCACTAGAGGCGCGACGCCGGCTGCCAGCTCTCGGAAGCCATCATCTCAGCGCAGCGCTCACCAACAGACAGAACCGTCAGCATGGGGTTCACCGTGACCATATCTGGAAACACACCAGCATCGGCGATGCGCAGGTTCTTCATGCCTCGCACCTTCAGATGAGGATCCACAACAGCAAACTTGTCGCTGTCCACGTCTCCCATCTTGGTTGTGCCTGCTGGATGGTAGACAGTGTGAGCTGCTCTACGTGCGTACTCGCTGATCTCGGCGTCCGACTGCACCTTGGGACCAGGGGCAACTTCCTGTTTCAGCCATCCTTTGAAGGGCTCCTGTTCAGCGATCTTTCGCGCGGCTTTGATGCCAGCAACCAAAGTAGCAGCGTCGTAACCATCGGGATCGGTGAAATACCTGAAGTCTAAGGCTGGCTTGACAGAGGGGTCCGCGGAGGTCAGATACAGTTTACCTCGCGACTTCGGACGAGGAATGTTGGGCGTCATACAGAATGCATAGCCCTCCTTGATGAGAGGGTATCCCAAACGAGCTGTATTCAGGGTGAATGGGATTTGGTAGCAGTGCATCATGATATCGGCAGCATTTCTGTCGTTGCCGTGCGAGTTCGGCTGCTCGTACCTCATGAAAAAAGCAGCATCAGAGTCCATAGTGGTCTGCGGCGGTACAGGCTTGAGCAGCTCCCACATGATGATCGTCTCAGGATGATCGAGGAGATTCTCGCCAACGCCAGGAATGTCTTTGACCACAGGGATCTTGAGGCTCTCTAGCTCTGACTGGGGTCCAAGACCAGAAAGGAGCATCAAGCGAGGAGTATCGATTGCGCCAGCACATAGCACGATCTCCTTGCTTGCTCTGAGATGAGTCTTTCTGCCTGATTTCAGCGTCACATCAATCCCAGTTGCAATGTCGCTCTTGACATGCAGTTTCGAGACCCAGGCTTCAGTCAAGATTGTGAGGTTGGGCTTTGGCTCTTCTCCTCTCAAAATAGGATGGATATAAGCTACTGAAGCACTGCTACGCTTGCCGTCGTCAGGGTTGTAGGATATCGAGAGGAATCCCACGCCGTTGTTCAGTTCACCAGTGTTTTTGATCAGCTGGTTGAAGTCAGACACAATGGGCACACCGAGAGCCTGGTGACTCGCAGATATCCAGTCCTTGCAAAGCTGATTTCGATGGCGAGCATGCACAGGCTGGACAGTGTTTCGCAGCTTGTCGCACAAGCGCATCATGTTGTCAAAGGACCAGCCCCTGCAGCCCTTTCGCTGCCAGCGATCCATGTCGTACTTGAGGGGTCTGAATGAAATTAGAGTGTTATGAGAAGAGCAGCCACCCAGAACTTTGGCGCGTGAGTGACGAATATGGCTGTTGCCCATAGGCTGCTCGACTGTCCCGTAGTCGTAGTCAAGGTCACCGCCTAGTAAACCCAGCCATTCGCGCAGCTGGAGCACCTCGTTCTTGTTCAAGTCGGATGGGCCTCCCTCAACCATGAGAATTTTGGCGTCTGGCAAATAAGAAGACAGCCGCGATGCTACAACACATCCTGCAGTCCCTCCACCAACAATAATATAGTCGTATTCAACTGAATCAGGCACCTCAGTAGCCATATGTGCACTTCCTTATTTTCTCGTTAATCTGAATCTCCAAAACTGCCGTGTTTCAGATTACTCGGAATCGGTCGATCCGAATGATAAATATCTCGAAAAAGGTTAGGAACCGACTGTATTATTCCACTCTCAGCATTCGACTTCCGCGTCGCCCTGAAAAAGTTGCGCCCTGCGGGCTTACCTGTCTAGTGACTAAAGGGGAATTCTGGGCTTTGCAATCGCGTCCAAAAATAAAGAGGGGCGATTTTTTCCAGCAGTGCCAGCGAGACCGCCCGGGCGCAGAGATCACAAGCTCAATGGGGAAAACCAACATTCTTATCAGCACGCGCATCAAACCTACTTACTCCCACTACGTCTGCAGGCATCCCGCAACCAGGTTTTGGACTGGGGTTCTGGACTGGGGTTTCGAACGGGGTGTCGAAGGGGGCGTATTCCGGCTCTCAACTTCTGTGGGTCAGGGCACCCCCCCGCCGCACCTGCACGGCGAATGTGTACTTTGGCGGGAGTTGACTAAGTCAAGTCCCCTTGTTCCACCTAGGGGAACACCCCTAGACCCCCTATTCCAAGGTGCACAGGTTTACGAGCCTGCAGCGTTGGAACATGACTTTTGAGAGAGAAATCTACACGTTCCATTCAGGGAATCCGCAGAAGACTCAGTCGGGACCAATTTTTGAGTCTGTGGACCCAGCAACTGGTGATGTCTTGGCTCATGTCCATACAACCTCGCCCGATCAATTAGAGGAAACCGTAAAAAGCGCTGAGGAAGCCTTCAAAATCTGGTCAAAGACACCTGCCATCGAAAGGTCTGCTGTTTTGCTGAGAGCAGCCTCAATTCTTCGGGAGCGAAACAATGAGTTGGCCCTCACGGAGACCCTGGATACTGGCAAACCCGTTTCGGAAACAAAATTCGTAGACGTCATAACGGGCGCTGAGGTCCTAGAGTATTATGCGCATCTCGTGGCTGGAGGAGGCTCTGGCTCTGGTTCTGGCAGCGGACTCCCTGGACAGTATATCCGTCTTCGGGCTGATGCTGTGGTGCACACAACCTATGAGCCAATTGGAGTTTGTGCCGGGATAGGTGCATGGAATTACCCAATTCAGATTGCTCTTTGGAAATCTGCGCCATGTCTGGCTGCAGGGAATTGCATGATTTACAAACCAAGTGAAGTCACTCCTTTGCATGCGAACACGCTTGCGCAGATATATTTGGAAGCCGGGGTGCCTCCTGGTGTTTTCAACGTCGTTTATGGAGATGGAGCATCAGTTGGTGCACCTCTGGTGGCTCATCCTGCGATTTCCAAGGTGAGCTTCACAGGTCAGGTTAGTACTGGAAGTAAAGTCGCCAGTTCAGCTGCGGCAGCTATGAAATCTATAACTATGGAGCTTGGAGGCAAGAGCCCGTTGCTGGTTTTGCCCGATGCAGATATTGAAGAGGCTGCTGATACTGCCATGGTCGCTAACTTCTACTCCTCAGGTCAGGTTTGCACAAATGGTACCCGTGTCTTTGTCCCTGAGTCTTTGCTCTCCAAGTTTGAGAAAACCATCTTGAAGAAGTGCAACGAGGGCATTCGCATGGGTCATCCTCAGGACGAACAAACCAATTTCGGTCCCGTGGTTAGTGCGGCGCACCGTGCCAAGGTTCTATCATACATCGACCATGGCAAAAATGTCGATAAGGCCAAGGTTTTGTATGAAGGGAAGCAGGAATTCCCTACACAAAATGGGTTCTGGGTGCCTCCTGTTGTGTTCACGAACTGTACAGATAATATGAAGGTTGTCAAGGAGGAGATTTTCGGGCCAGTGATGTGTATCTTGCCGTACTCTACAAAATCCAAAGACTGGGTCACTGAGCTTGTTGAGAGAGCCAACGATACCGAACTGGGGCTGGCTGCTGGTGTGGTAGGTTCAGACCTGTCTTTGGCTCAAAGCATTGTTCAACGCTTAGAGGCAGGGATCACATGGATCAATACTTGGGGAGAGTCTCCAGCAGAGATGTCAGTCGGAGGCTGGAAGATGAGTGGCCATGGCGTTGAGAATGGAATTGATGGCATCAAAGCATATACACGCTCAAGGAGTACGTTGATACAACTATCTAAGGGTGCTTGTAAAGACGTTTTTTCGAAAATATAAACTACATCTAGACGTATGCGACTCGCATATAATTCGGATAGATTTTATTGGTCTGCCTTAGAAAGGGACACCGCTGTGTGGTTGCGCCTCTACTTTCCTCATTTACCTCAACAACGTGTGAATGGGGGAACCATACCCCTAGGGCATTCCAATTAACCCGGAGATAACGCACAGAGCCGCAATTCAGCAGCGCATATATGACACTTCGGTTAGGGTAACTCTGCTTATCGGACGGGAGTCGATCGCTTATCGACAATTTCGATAAGGGTGTCATTAAACAACTTGGTGTATAAGAAGTTGAAGAGAATTGTGAGTTCCAGTAGTGACTTGTTGAAAACAAACTAGCCCCGCCTTGATGCCGCACCCATTGGACCAACTCTCTCCTGAAGAGGCTAAAAAGGCCTTGGAGATCCTCAAGGACGCTACCAAAGGGAAAACTCTCCATATCAAAACCCTGCAAACGGAGGAGCCTCCAAAGCATCTTATGATCAAATTCCTCGATGCTGAAGCTGCTGGAAGCCCGATTTCCCCTCCTCCTAGGATTGTCTATGTCGTGTTCATGGTCGTCGCAGACAGGCATGCATCTCAGATGTGGATTGATCTAGACCGCTCTACTGTTGTGAAACAAGAAGCGATTCCTGCTGGAAAGCAACCTATGATTGATATGGTAGAGTGCGGTGAATTGGACAAAATTCTGCTTCAGGCCCCTGAGTATCTCGATGCTCTGGCTAAATGTGGAATAACGGGTGACCTCGTGCAGTTAGTGAATACTGACCCTTGGGTTTATGGAGCGGATTTGCCCATTCACAAGCCCCGCTATGTCATGTTCTTGATGTTTATGCAAGATCCCAAATCAAGGCACAAAGAGTCAAATATTTACTCAAGGCCATTGCCATTCGTGCCTGTGTTAGATGTTTACGAACAGAAACTTGCTCGTATAGACTGGTGCGCAACCGGTGATGATAGTGACGATAAGGGAGGAATCAACTACAATACTCGTGGAGCCAATACTACCATCATTGACCATTTTGAGAACCGTGACTACATGCCAGAGCTTCGTGATACTCCGATGAGAAGCGATCTTCAGCCTTACAATGTCATACAGCCCAAGGGACCCTCTTTCAAAGTGTCTGGAGGCCTTGTAGAATGGCAAAAGTGGAGGTTCCGAGTTATGTTCAATCCTAGAGAGGGGCTCGTTTTGGGTGACATCCGTTACGATGGGAGAATGCTATTCTATCGTCTATCTTTGAGTGAGATGACGGTTCCTTACGGTGATCCGCGACCCCCCTTGCACAGAAAGCAAGCTTTTGACCTCGGAGATTACGGTGCTGGCCTATGTGCGAATTCTCTAGGGCTCGGATGTGATTGTTTGGGTGCGATTCACTACTTCAATGGGACGCTGGTTCACCCTGATGGTCAAATTGAGGAGCGCAAGAATGTAGTTTGTATGCACGAAGAAGATGACGGAATCCTTCTGAAACACACGAACTTCCGTACTGGAGTAGGCAGAGTTATTCGGCGTCGCACGCTGATCCTTCAGACTATTTTGACGGTCGCTAACTATGAATACATTTTTAACTGGCGATTTGATCAGATTGGGTGCGTAGAGCTAGAAATCAAGGCCACAGGTGTTATCTCCACCCAGTATATCGATCCAGGTAAGAAGAGTAAGTGGGGCACCGTTGTTGCTCCTTCAGTGATGGCAGCAGGCCATCAGCACATCTTCTCAATGCGAATTGATCCTGCCATTGATGGACATTTGAACTCTGTCAAAGTCTGTGAAACAAAGCTTGCTCCTCGAGATGATCTGAACCCGTTTGGAACCGGCTTCTTCAATGACCAGAAATTTGTCGAACGATCGACCTTCCTCGACTGTGACCAGCCGAAAAACAAGTATCTCAAAATCGTCAACGAGAACAAGATTAACCCGATCACTATGGAGCCTGTAGGCTACAAAATTGCTGCGAATCCTTCAGCCTTACTGATGGCACCAGAGGGCACTGTCGCTCGATCTCGAGCAGAGTACGCTACGCATCACTTCTGGGTCACAAAATACAAAGATCAAGAGCTGTTTGCTGGAGGCAACTGGACCAATCAATCTATCATTGAGACCGGTGGATGCTCTGATGCTGTGAAGCGAGACGAGATCGTGCGTAATGAGGACATTGTTGTCTGGCATTCGTTTGGATTGACACACTTTCCACGAATTGAGGACTTCCCAATTATGCCCATGGAACGTATAGTCGTTGGTCTCACACCCAACGGCTTCTTCTCAGAGAATCCAGCCATGGATGTTCCTTCCTCCACACAAGAATTCAACAGATCTGTGGAGGTGAAAGATTGCAGAAGCTGTCAGAGATTGTAAGTAACGTCACAACTCATCGAAAATCAAAAGCCACTAGTAGGTAGAAATAAGCAGTCCCCCAACAAAGATGAGGAGACCAAGTATTTTTAGCACCTTTCTTCTTTCAATTACGCGTGGTACAACATGCGCGCAAAGCGCTAGATGGCCTAAACTTGTACTTAATTTATGATCGCAACCAACTACAAACTGCGTCCGCCCATTGTTCACGACCTTTGTAATCGGCAAATGGTTGTGGCCAGGCCTCTATGCTCTGCGCAGTCATTGGCCCAATGCCTTCCTCTTTTAGTTCTTTCAATGGATACCAGTAAGTGTGTTGTGTAAGAATGAGGAATTTAGTTTTTGGAAGCTTCATGGGGACCTGTCTCTCAACACGAAGCCAGGCTTCTCTATCAAAATCGACGTCTGACTCCATAACAATTCCATTGGGCCCCGATCCTTTGTAGCTTTTGATAGGGTGGAACTTCTTGTCTTGAGACCCGAGATGGATGCCCCATGTGAATCTTTGAATGATTGATCCCGGCTGTAGTTTGTCGAAAAATTTGTTCATGGAATTCTTCAGTTTCTCTGCGTAGCCAGGAACGGGCGCATGGACATCGGTGAGCTTTTTGTTGAGCTTCTTTTGCCAAAGGAATCCATCAGATGTCAGTCCCCCGATGGCCCGTATGACGTACTCGTCGCAATTAGCATCATGCTGTAAGACTTGGAAATCTTCTTCAGTGTTCTCCATTAAAATGCGCAGCAGCTGCTCAGCGGTTAGTTGTGATGTGGACGCACTGAATGGCAGCTCGACATTTCTGATGGAGTTGTAAATTGCATCCCCTCTCTTCACGAAGTAACTTGGATACCTTTGGATAAGAACATCAAAAACAAGCTCATACAGCTCCTGCACGGCTTTGAGAGTTTCCTTAGAGCCATTGGCTTTGCAAGTTAGATCTTTCTCGCCGTTTAAAATGCGTGTATGACTTTCGGTCACCCACATGTAATCGCTATCGATGTGCAACCAATCGTCAGGACTCACCTTTCCAATGTTCATGATCATATGATAAACAGGCTTCATTGGCCGGTATTTTTTGGGCTCAATAAATCGCCAGTCATACTTTTCAGGAACCGGCTCCACTTGATATATACATTGGGCACGTTTCTCCTGCCTCAATTGCACTGCAATGTAAACTATTAGAGCTACGAGAACCACTCCTAAAAGATAGGGCAACATTCCTCCTGTACAGAGCATCTTTCCCTCTCTCGCTTCATATTACTATATAGTTTTCGGTTGTCGAACAAATTATTTAGAAACCAGGCCGAATAGGGTAAAATGGCTGCCAGGAGATCAAGATATCGCGGCAGTCGATGCAGGGTAAGGTGCATAATCTGGGGATTATGCAATTCTGAAAGATAGAGAAGTGAAGCTATTATGCCGCTTAGTATATAAAGAAATCGTTTCATTTGAGGAAAGAAACAAGGTTCCAATGATTTGGGTTTTACTGGTCTCTATTTTGGCGATTGCATCAGTTGTAGGGTGGTGGCTGAAGCCTGCCAAGTCTAGGTTTCAGTCCATAACGGAGTATGAACCGGTCAATCCAGTCTCGCCTAACTTCGACTGGGCCACCGAGACTCCACAAAAGTACAGGCCATTTAAGTCGACTTATCATCTGACCATGGCCGTGACTAGAACTAGCCGAGAAGAATGGCTGAAAATTGACAGTAATTATCTGGAAGCCATGAAAAATCATCGGAGAACTATGGAGGAACACCCCGACACAACTTGCATGCTTCAGACTTGTCCTGATACGTATATTGCTCTCCACGAATTGTACGATTTTGTCACTGACACTTTGGTGCAACGGTTTCCTCGATACTTTGTTCCGCAAGGGAATGTCTTAGAAAATAAAATCAGGGGTATGAAGATACCCAGGTATGCGACGGTAGAGATGGAGCCTAGAGAATGTTTGAAGTTGCTTGCTGGAACCTTACAAGAGGACGTATTTGTTTTGCAGTACAAGCCAGATGTTGGAGAATACTATCTCAGGGCCACGACTGGCCTTGCGGGCTTGGGATTCGAATGGAGGACCAAAGTGGGTCTCAAACTGTCTGACATACATGGGCCTGTGCCGGGCTACAAAGAAAAGTTGCAGAAATCAATGAATCGGTACTTTCATAAGATTACTCCGGGAAATTTCACGCAGAGAGTCACGTACGGCCTGATGCTGGGTTCGAAACACGATCTTTACTCTTCTGGTAACTTGTCTTTCCGAGACGGAGGAATAGACATCAACAATCTAGATTTCGAGAACGAGGTCTTCGTTCGCTTGGAAAGACAAGTCCTGTTTCGTCTCCCTGTAACTGATTTCTTGGGGTTCACTATTAGGACCTACATGTACTCTTTGGCAGAGCTGAAAAGAGAAGGGCTCGGGCCAGCATGCGCAGATGCTTTGGAAGCCTGGCCGGAGGATACGGGAGTTTATAAAGGACGGCATCTATGGGGAGATGCTGTGTTTAAATATCTCAGATCTTAATCATAGTCAAATCGTTCTGTGTTAAAATGCGGTTCTTCTAAGTTACCTCGATCCTTCCTCTCTCAGAGAACTTTAATCTCACTAGCTAGAAAAGTATTTTCTAGATACTTTTGTTATTTTTAAGCGGTTCCCTCCGGCCTCAAGCCAGTGAAAAAGGCAAGCCCATAGCCTGTGGTCTCGAAGGTGATAGTGGTTCCTTTTTTGAAGTAAAATACGTCACCAGGAGAAACAGAAACCTTCTTGCCGGTCTCATCAGCAATTGTGTATTCTCCTTCAACCTCGAGAATAACTTTCATCTCATCGTAATCATAAGTGTAAACTAGGGGCTCACCCTTCTCTTGCCTGTAAAATCCACAAGAAATTTGCTGGTCCTTTGGCGCGTCCGATACAAAGGTATCACCTAAGAAGGAGTTGTTACCAGGAGAGGGGATTTGAGGGGGCTTGACAGCTTTTCCCTCTGCGGCAGGTTTGTAAAGCATAGGCATTTTGAAAGATTTTTCTTCACTTGCGAGGCCAGATGAGTTGTTTATATACGAAACTTTGACGAGGCGTAGTTCCAGCTTTTATACTGTTAACACTCCTTAATTCAGCCTGGAACTTCGCTTGTCGATTACTAGCGGCTGTTGAATCACCCGTGCCCTTATCGCACGTTATGCAGCTCAGCTCATGAAGCGATAGCTTATCAGTCGAGGGTTAGGCCCAGCTGAGTGGCTCTGAGCTGCAAGTATGCCCCCTGCATGTCTACAGCCGTTGAAGGGGGAGGACAAGCTGTTATTAGATAGCTTTATAATTTCTCTTTTATTGAATAGAAGTAGCTTTCGGTTCTTGAGGCCTGAATGTCCTACAACTTAAGCGACCCGTCTGGCCCCAATCCTCTAACTACCAATGTCAACAGCCAGTTTACCGATACCGCCAATGACGTCTGGATTCAAGTCGCATCTGGATGTGTCTGGCCAATAATGCCTGGAATTGCACTCTTGTATGCAGGGCTTTCTCATAAACGGAGCGGAACATCATTACTATTTGTCAACTTCATGACTTGGGGAGTGGTTACCATCACCTGGTTCTGTTTAGGCTACAGTTTAGCAACAGCACCCAATGGGGGTCCTATGATTGGATCATTTCTCAATGGTGGATTCAAGCACGTCGAGGCCAGTGTTAGTCCAGGCTCAGCGGTGATAAACGAGGTCATATATTCGGTTTTTGAGTGCTACTTCTGCGTGGCCACGGTTTGCATTGTTATGGGAGGATTCAATGAGAGAGCAAGAGTTCTTCCTAGCCTCGTTTTTGCAGCTTGTTTTTCGGTCCTGGTATACTCGATCGAGTCTTACTGGGAATGGAGTCCCAATGGCTGGCTCTACAAGCTGGGAGCAGACGATTTTGCAGGTGGTAATTGTGTCCATATAAGTGGGGGTTATGCTGCTCTCGTGGTATCATGGTTTCTAGGAAAAAGAAAGGACTTTGATAGAGAGCGTAGGCTTACTCCTCGTCAACGAAAAAACGATACAGTTATGGTTTTTCTCGGGACTTCTCTAATCTATTTTGGCTGGATGTTCTTCAATTCAGGCACCGCGTTGAATGACACTGTTCGCTCTAGCTATGCATTCGCGAATACCAATCTGGCTGCATCCGCTGGAATGATAACCTATGCTTTACTGCATTATATTCGGAATCAACAAAGGTGGTCAGTCATAGCAGCCTGCGAGGGTGTGATAGCTGGCTTGGTAGGGATAACTCCAGCTGCTGGCTTCGTGCCCTTCCATTTTGCAATCGTTACGGGAATCGCAACTGCCGCAGTATGTAACTTGACCGACGGCTTGACACGACTGCTGGGCATTGACGAAGGTCTAGAAGTTTTTAATTTGCATGGTACTGGAGGATTCATCGGGAGTGTTTGCACTGCGCTTTTTGCCGCAGATTGGGTAGCGGCGTTAGATGGAAGTACGAAGATTGCAGGGGGCTGGATCAACGGGAATTATATCCAATTAGGATACAATTTGGCCGCGTCGGTCTCTGTTGCTGCATGGACCTCATTCATGACATTCGCATTGCTCTACTTAATCAACGTCATCCCTGGCCTGAAGTTCCGAATTTCTGAGGAAGAAGAAGAAGCTGGTTTTGATGCAACGTTTATGGATGAGCAACTCGAAATAATGGAACTCGTGGAGTCATTTTCAGGGATTTCACCAAAGATCGACGAGCCAGTAGAAAAGAAAAAAAATTAAATAGATTAGTGCGATGGCAATGCTATGAATTTGTGCAAATGGTGACACTGCTTAATTCAAGTTCGCAGATCATAAATAAAAGAGGGCTGAGAGTCTCATTTTGAATTCTAATGAATGTATTCAGAGACGAGGCAACCTCTTAAACAGTCTTTGGCCGCAATTAAAGAGCTCAGATGCGCCCTGTAAGACCCTGGGGCACTTCATCTAGATCAGCAGCGGCCGAAGAGTCCATTTGGTCTGGGTCGTATCCGTTCTCGCTGAGGTAATTTCTGAAATTGATGTCTTCCAGCGCAATGGCCTCCTGGCTCAACTCAGGGATGAACAAGGCGAGAATTGCTGAGAATATACAGAGAGAGCTCGAAATGTAGACAAGTACTTGCTGGCCATGAGAACTCTTGAGTCCTCCATAGTGTTTGGCTATGGCAGGGAAGGCATAGGTTCCCACAAATGCTCCAATCTTGCCCATCGCAGCAGCTATGGCGTAGTAACGCCCACGAACTGCACTAGCGGAAGTCTTGGAGCAAATAAGGCCGATGTTGTCACCAGAACCAAATTCACCTAGGGTTGAAAAGATTCCATAGGCAACAACCAAGCCAGCAATGTGCTTCTGGAGCTGTTCATACTCAGCGGCCATGATGTAGCCCACGATTCCTTGAAGAAACATTCCTGTGAACAGGGTAATTCTCGGGCCGAAGTAGTCAGACGCGTAGCCACCGAGGAAAGATCCTGGCAGGTAAAACAGCATGAACACGACTTCCCAGCCAAAAGAAGTCTTGATGTTCTCAATGCCGTCTGCGTTGACGGGAACCTGAGACTTGATGATGAGCGAGGAGTACGTACTCCAGCTGTAGCCTGAGAAGTCATAACAGAACCATATGATGCTCACGAGAGCCAAGCGCGGGAAATAGCGCTTGGTGATCAGCCACCAGGGCGTCTTTTTGGCATTTTGAAAGTTATTTTGTGTAAATTGATCGTCGTCTTCGAATTTTAGACGTAAGTAAAAAAGTGAGAGAGGCGCAATAGCACCAAGACCCATCAGAATTCTCCACGCGGCTTGCAGGCCGTGGGAGTTGCCCGGTGCCGCATATTTAGGAACGTCGCAAATGTACATCAAAAGCCAACAAATGAACGCGCTCACAACAAACCCGCAATCGATCATAAAATCGGTGAACCAAATGAACCACCGGTTCCTAGAGCCTTTAGACAACCGTTGACTCACCTCCGCGCATGCCACGGATCCAGCAGGGTACTCACCTCCAATTCCAATGCCAACCATTGCACGCATAGTAATAAGCATATCAAACATGCCCTTAGGCTCTTGAGGCATTCCAACACCCCATGATCCTGCGGCCAGTATAGAGAACACAATGAGAATGACAGTTGAAATGAGCATTCCTAACTTACGAGACCAGTAGTCCGCGACCAGTCCAAAGACAAGCATACCTACGACAGTACCAACAAAAGTAATTGCAGCCAAGTTGGACATGGCGTCGGAGCTGTCGTACTGGTCGGCTGTGTAAATGGTCTCTAAAATAGTTATTGCAAAACCTGAAGCGTTATTCACGTAGCCGTCACTGAACAAACCAGCGCCTGTCGCGATAATTGGCCAGTATTTTTCGAGACCTTTCAGTTCTTTCTTGTCAGCAGAGCGCTCTTCAACGTTGATTTCGCCAAACTTGTCTGATCGAGACTCACTAGAAGAGACAGAGACGGAAGTGAGAACCGTCCCACTGGTATGTGCGGTCTTGCCGGTGGGCGAGAATTCTAAATCTTTCCCAGGTTTCCGTCGTCGCCTGGTAGCCCAATCTGGGAGGGCTAACTCCCTTTTGACCATCGCCTTGTATTCTCTGATATTCATCATCGTTGATGGATATCAATCAACCAAAGATTATGAATCAAAATTTAAGCAATCTTAGAATATGGAACGCGCTTTGGCGAAATCGATAGCCTATATATATGATTAGGCTGGCTGATCGGAGGGCTGCGAGTCCATTGCCATGGCTGTGTGTAGCCGTGCTGCATAAGCAAAGTTTCGCACGTGTGTAAAGGGTTCGGCACAGAGATGTTCACGTGGACGCCAAAGGGAAAATCTATTTGTCGACAGTGCATATGAAACGCGCGAATATGCAGAGATTCGCAGGCTATTTCTGTTCACCAATACTTTCGAAGTCGCTTGAGCACATGGAATTGCAGATTTTCGGTAATAACACTAGACGATGCAAGATGAGAAAATACGTGGCTCCGAGCAATGCACTCAAAGGGGAAGCTGGCTTCAGGCGTAGGCACGCACTTTCAGTAATCTTATCTATCTGGCGACAAAACTCGGGCATAAAAAAAGGCACGTGACTCTAAAAGGACTCGCTCGCTTTCATCAAGGTCTAATTAAACAGATTAGAATTTCAAGGAGTAGTCATTGGTCAGAGAAAAATCGCAAAGTCGCGTTTGAACCTCGTTCCCAGATGCGCCCCCTCCCCTGTTCATAAGCCTGGAGGGCATAGAGTTTAGGGGCCTGGGGTAGAAACGGGGTATGCTAATCAGGAGGATCGTCACACGTGGGTGCTCCCGCACATTCAGTGGCCCCCCAAGCAGCGGTGAGGACCTACGTTGTGCACGAATGCTGAGCCAGAGTTCGAGGTTTTATTTCCTCATACGGTAATTTGAGAGGTGCGCTGAATAGACCGAGCCCGTTGAGGGGACCCCCCTTATATCTACCTATTCCAGTAGACTGTTGTGAGGTAATCGGTATTTGTTGGTCTTCTCTGCGCCTACAAATTCCACCTCCAGCAATTAAAATTGACGTAGTTTAGCTACGAGTTTTTCTTGCTCCAACGTTTCACGACTTTCCCTCCAGTTTAGCCGCTCCGGTTATTMCCCCGCCTCAGGAGTTAGGGATAGGGGAAGGTTAGGTCCCTGAATGGGGTACGCGCGTCATAGCCGTTAGAACTTTGCTCTAGAGGCCGTTCAGTTCCTCATAAACATGAGATGGGGTCTGTATACGTGCATGAAAATGCCGCTTTGGCCAGATTTCGATATAGTTCGCTCTAAACACCAAATTGTATTTAACGGCTTATATAGTGGGTGATTCAGTCACGCTGCATGCGTACAGGGTGGGAGCTCAATCTCTTGAAAATAAAAAAACGTGTCCTGCCAATAAGCGGAAGCATTCCCGATATTAAAGTCCACAACCCACACCGGCTGAGTTCTAAAAAACTGTCGCCAGCCTCCAGAGATCAATGTCGTCTCGTTTCAGGCCCTATCGAGCGACTGCCCGGTGCATCTGTCCCAGCCCTGAGGTGGCCCTATCCAGGAAGTTTCCAAATCTCCTTGACCTTGCCCGTACCCAAGCATAATGTCTAATGAATCACTGACGGTCTAATTCGATAGTTCAACCTGACTTTCTGTAGCTCAAACTCTTTTTTCTATGCCTATTTCTGAGCCTGTGGTTGCAGGTGGGATGCAGAACGGCTTTGATGCCTCACGCACTGAGCAACTTTCGTCTCGAGAGCGGAGCCTGGTCACTCGACGACAGAAGGTACTGGGAACCGCCTATAAGCTCATGTATGAGCATCCCGTAGAGTTTGTTCGTGCTGAGGGGGTGAAAATGTACGATGCTGAGGGGAATGAGTACTTGGACTGCTACAACAACGTGGTTTCTGTGGGGCACTGCAACAAGCAGGTTATTGATGCTGTCACGAAGCAGCTGGGAACATTAAACACACACACCCGATACCTTAGTGAGCCAATATTAGACTATACTGAGCAGCTTCTCAGCACGTTCGAGCCCAGCTTGAGTAATGCCATGTTTACGTGCACTGGCAGCGAGGCAGTCGATTTAGGGCTTCGCATTGCTAAGTTTTACACCAAGGGAACAGGAATAATCATCACAGACTATGCTTATCACGGTATAACCGCACAGGTGGCAGCTATCTCCAGCTCTATGGGAGAATTCACTCCTCTGGACCGAGATGTTAGAATGGTTCGTCCCCCATATGCATACAGAGCTAATCCTAGTGAGGATGTGGGTGAGCGTTTAGCCAGTGACATCGAGAAGGCTATTAAAGATATGCAGCGTCACGGAATCAAATTTGCCGGCTTCATTGCCGACTCTGTCTTCTCTACTGATGGCCTGTTGACAGACCCAGTCGGGTTCCTCCAGCCTGCTATCGCCAAAGTGCACGAGTATGGTGGCCTATACATTGCTGATGAAGTCCAGCCGGGGTTCGGTCGCACAGGCTCCAAGTTTTGGGGTTACCAGCGACACGGAATTGAGCCTGACATAGTAGTCATGGGCAAGCCGATGGGAAATGGAATGCCTATTGCCGCTGTAGTCACCAGACCAGAGCTTTTAGAAGACTTCGGCAACAAAGCGCGCTATTTCAATACATTCGGAGGCAATCCAGTCTCTATTGCTGCCGCTCAAGCCACTCTCGATATAATTATGGGAGGTGCCCGTGCCAACAGCGAGAAAATTGGCGCGTACACGCTCAATGGCTTCAGAACTTTGATGGAGAAGTATCCTCAAATTGGTGATGTTCGAGGCGCCGGAATGTATTTTGCCGTTGAATACGTCAAAGACCGCAAAACCAAGGAACCTGATAGCGAGCTCACTCGCAAAGTGGTTTCTGAGTTGCGTGAGCGTCGTGTTCTCATTAGTTCGACTGGAAAGCTCTCTAACTGCCTGAAAATACGTCCGTTGATCGTGTTCACTAAGGAAAACGCAGACCAGCTTTTGAGAGAGTTTGACCTGACGATGGAGAAGCTCACTAAAAACAGCGGGTCGAGTCCCGGTACTTCACATTCGACATTAACAGGCAGGTCAGCAGTCGTGTCTGTTGAGACTGCCGCAGGCGTTTTGGAGCGCTATTTCGCGATCTCAGGAGAAGTGGCCAAACTCAGGGGAGAGCGCGATCAAAACTTCTTTGTACATACTCCAAATCAGGATTACGTGCTCAAGTTCTTGCATCCCAGTGAGGATGAAGAGTTTAGCAACTTCCAAACGATGATGATGCATCATATTTCTCATCGCGCACCGCATATCCCCACGCAAAAGGTGGTCATGCCCAAGGTTATGACATCTGGAGGTACAGATTCTGATTTACGTGTCAACATTGATGGCGAAACGCGTACAGTGCGTTTGGCGACATACATTCAAGGAACTTTAATGGCGTCGGCTGTGCCCTCTGTCCAACAAAAGTTCAACTTAGGTGCAATTGCCGGTGAGATCACCCAGACGCTACAAACGTTCCATCACATTGGCCAGAACCACATTCTACTGTGGGATATCCAGCACGCATCTAATTTGCGAGAGTACTTGGATGAGCTAAAGCTAAGCGAGAGTAAACGGGCCATGCTTTTGCGCTGCATAGAGAACTTCGAGAAAACAGTTAAGCCAAAGTATCCTCACATGCGACGTGGCGTGGTCCACAATGACTACAATGTTGACAATCTTATCGTCGACGAGAGCGACCCTGACAAAATCGTTGGAGTTCTCGATTTCGGAGACGCAGTTTATACTCCTATCGTCAATGATGTTGGTGTGGGCGCCGTTTACCAAATGGGTATTACAGGAACAGAGTTGATGGACGGAGCTCTTGCATTTATCAGAGGTTACAACTCTGTGTTTTCTTTAACCGGGGAAGAAATTTCACTGATTTTCGACTGCATGCTCACGCGAATGTTCGTTCGCATCGTGCTCCACACCTGGCGATCTGAGAGGTTCCCTGAGAACAAGAAGTATATCTTGAGAACTGTGGACGAGTCCTGGGAGCATTTATCCCAGATGCTGGCTAACGAAGAGCAATACCGCGCTGCAATTAACGGGCTGCGTTAGCGCGCTCCAGAGTGAGTTCTATCAAGCTTACGAATGTCAGGTGAAGTTCTAAGAAAAATTAAAATTGTATCACTTATGAAGTCGTAGATGACGATGCTATTAGAATATTTGGGGTTCGCTGAGAAATCAGCCACCTTTTTGCAAGGGTGCCATTTCTGACTTGGGTTTTTTGTCAACAGGTGAGCCCTTCGTGGTGCTGCCTTTAGACTCGCCATCCTTGATTGAAGCCTCATCCGTTTCAGACCCACAACCACAATCATACTCATCGAAAATGTAAGTGCAATCATACTCTTTCTTGCCAAGTCTCTTGTTAACAACATTGTGTGCTTGGCAACCCCACATGACTGCATTCTGTCGAGAAGCCAGCTGCGGAGGATGGTTTTTCAGAAGTTCCTGGAAATGCTCTGCGCATTCCCTACAAGGATAGACACGAGAGAATATTTTTAGGTAAGTCGAAAGAGTCTCCCTCTCCTCTGCTGAGGGTTTCTCGGGGTATTGTGATAAAATTGTGTGAAGCAGTTTCCATCCGGCACGACCTACCTCGGCGCGAACTGTCTGGTTGGGCATTTTAGCCATGATGGGCTTTCCAGCAGCAATGGAGGTCAGTTTGTCACCATGGCTGCTGATTCCAGCATCAGCCTTTCGCGCCTCCTCTTCGAGGTACTCGGTTTCGTGCTTGCTTGCCGCCTCGGTCTCGTGCTTGCTTACCGCCTCGGCCTCGGCTGAGAGCGAGTCTTTGCTGTCCTGCTTCTTGGAATCTCCGTAATGCGTGAAATCCTCGAGACCCTTATTTGGGTACGGCGAACCGTAGGAACTCTCCGGCTCAAATTGGTTGATGGAGGAAAGCGTTGCGCTGGCCTGGAATGATTTGGCAAAAAGGAACAGGCCAACAATTGCTCCAGTAATGAGCACCAACGTTATTACCGGGTGCCTGCGGGACATTGTTTATGCGCAGTCAATATTTAAAAGCCAACGAGCCTGTTTTATAGTATTCCGCACTCGTTTTCAACACGCTTGAATATTCCCCCATGCAAAGGTTAGGGCGATTCTCTAATTCAACGTCACGTGCAAAGCTAAGCGTCGTTCAGACAAGAGCGAGGAGCATGTTGTACTCGATTAATCAACGCGGCTTGATGAATTTTAAAAAGGATTTGATTTCAGGGTTTTCTGCTTTTTTAAGAGGCTCTTATGGTGGCCTACTAGCTGCAATTGAGCTTATCCAACTCTATGACGCTTGAATTGCATGCACACCTCACTGACCTGCAGTGAAAATCACGGTCCCGCAAACATCTCATACAGAAAATGTGAACAACGTTTCCGACAAGCTGAATATAATACCATATCTTTCAGGATTGGTGGGTCTTGAAAGGTGCATGTTTGCAGTGCATTATCAGCGTGTTATCAGTCTCACGTGCAATTTCACTTATGCGGGAAAGCTGTCGTCATGCCGAGAAAGTGAAATAATGTGGGATAAGATATTCATAATATAAAACTTTGAATACCTGAATAGAACGCAATGGGCCGCAGGGTTGTTGTGATTGGTGGAGGGCCCGCTGGAATAGCTGCAGTCAGAGCCCTTTTGGGAGAATCTCCTGAGTTCGACATTCTTGTGCTTGAAAGTCGACATGACTTTGGAGGACTCTGGAATTACTCTCCAACAAAAGGCCCCATGTACCGCAATCTTGACGCCAATGTGCCAAGAGACCTATTGGGATTTGCGAATTTCCCATTTCCTGGCCACGACTCTGACGAGTCCTACCCAACACGCCAGGAAGTGCTAAGCTACATACGCAGTTATTCTATCGAAGTGACGCGCAACAAAAACGTTCAAGTTCATTTCAATTCAATAGTCACTTCTGTTTCCAAAGATATAACTATCAACAAGTGGGTCATTGTCACAGACAAAGAAGAAACATTCCTCAGTGACCTCCTTCTTCTGTCTACTGGACACTACGAGTTTCCATTATGGCCGCCGATACCTGGCTTGAGGGGCCATCCTGGAGCACTCCATTCTGTAGACTACGATGTTCCGGAGGAATTCCTCAACAAGAAGCTTCTCATGATCGGCAACTCTCGGAGCGGAACTGATATCGCTATACAGCTCATAAGCACCGTGACATCAATCACAATCAGCAGGAGAAAAGAAGGCCCGCTGGATCACATTTTCGATGAGGCTACTGGTATCGTGACATGGAAGCCTGAAGTCGAGAAAATAATTGGCCGAGCAGTCTACTTCAAAGATGGAAGCTGCGAAGTCTTTGACCGTATTCTCACTTGTACAGGATATTTATACGACTTCCCTTTTCTGAAGGATGAACAGGCTGCTGTTCCTATCTTAGAAAAGAATCGATCGAGACTTCAGGGGCTCTACAAGCACACCATTTTTGCTGAAGATCCGACACTTGCCACACTTGGAATGAATAAAGGAATGGTTCCTTTTCCAACATTCGAGACGCAGGGCGCAGTCATCGCTAGAATATGGAACGGGCGGTTGAGGTTACCTGAACTGAGCATCATGATTGAGGAAGAAAAACAAATTTTGCGCGACCGAGGAGTTGCAGAGAAGTTCCACGATCTTCCAATGCTGCTAGATATTGACTTCATGAAATTACTATGGGACTGGGCTGACGAAGCTCCCGGCGGGTTCATAGCGGAAAGATGGAGCCCGAAAAAGCTCGACAGGAGAAAGGATTCGCTGGAAGCCAAACTCCAGGAAGACATCGCGAATCTTCGCTGGTCGCTTGGGGCTAGAGAGAAGAGACTCAGCACCAATTAGTGTTGCGTATAGTTACAAATAAATAAATATCAGGGTACTTGTGCTTTTTTACTACCGCTCTAGTGGTGTCCACTTTAGGAACTGTTTGGCTCTTCATTAGCACCACTCGTTCTTCCATGATCCTTAGAACCCAAGTCCAGAGACTGCAAACGGTGCAACATGCAATCTTTAATTGAGGATTCCGCCTTGCGCAAAGCCTCGATCAATTTTGTCTCTCGTCCACCTAAGTCGAGCAGGTAAATGATCAAACCTTCTATCTCTTCAGGCCTTTCGTAAAAGCGCCATTGGTTCGGTGAGGTCAGAGCTTCACCATGTTGAAATAGGCTCAACAGCTCTAGCGGGGTAATAATTCGCTCGCCTTGAGACTGCGAGCTAGATTTTTCAGGCGGCCCCTCTACCTCATCCTCATTGGTTTCAATTTTCAATTTCACATCAGTCTCTTCGGGCACAGACTTTCTGGTTTCCAAGTTCTCTTTCTGATCGCTGTAGGTCGCCTCTACCTTGGGTTCTGAGGTGAGGTCCACCTCCTCAACATCCATTTTCACGCTTCGCACTCCACGAGTTTCCTCGTCTGTCGCCGCCGTTGCATCCGGAAGACTCTCAGTTTCGTCCTTTTGAGAAACGACAACGCTCCTCTCAGTGGAATCAGCAGGAGAGTCAGAAGCATTCATTACTTGAGCAAGGTATGCGGATTTTCGAGTGCTGCTCTCTGAGCTATCCTTTGTCTGAATGTGCCCTGAATTTGGAGAATCGTTTCCGACAGCAGAAGTCTCCGCAGAGGCATCTTGTGGCTTGTTTGCTATAGGAGAGCTCAGCGGCTGTTTGTCGGCTGGTAGTGATGCAACCTGAACTGGGCCCGATGTGGAGACTGGCCTAGCAGATTGGTCGATTTGGGACGGAGCGGGATCAGATTGGGGAGCACCTGCTGAATTTGGAGTAGGTAATGGAGCCAAAGTGGATGAGGGACTCTGGCCAGCTGACGTGTAAACTGACTGGGGCATTTGCACTGGAGTAGGCTGAGGCAATGGCTGTCCAGGGGCTGCTACAGGTGCAATTGAAGTTGCCTGAGCCGGGACCGAGACCATAGGCTGCAGCATCCCTGGCTGAGGTATAGGGGCAGCGGGATGTGGCGGAGGCGGGGGKGGTGGCATTGCTCCATACAAGTTGGAGGCAGGATAGCCAGGGACATAGGGGTATTGCTGGGCAGCGTATGATTGCTGCACCGCGACTTGCTGTAAGTAAGCTTGGTAGGCATCAGCATTAGCTGCCTGTGGAAGTGCAGGCTGCTGGTACTGTTGTATGAGCATCTGATATTGTTGCGTAGGCACAGCATAAAGCATGGGACCGTAGCTCGTCTGTTGAATGACCCATTGTACTTGGCCTTGCGGATGTGGATAGGCTTGCCCAGGATATCCTGCAGGTGCCGTAGGATATACACTTGGAGGTACTCCTGCGACTGGCTGAGACAGAGGTGGCGCCATGGTATATGAGGGATGAGATGCAGCCAAGGGAGGTACTTGCGGTGGCTGCTGCACAGCAAGCTGTGGTGGAAGCCCTGAGTCCGGCACCGGCTGAGCTTGTTGGACCTCTGCTTGTTGTAGAGATGCTCGCAGCTTTGATTGTGCTTGAACCTCTGCATCGAAATGTGCCTGAACCCGTGCTGAAAGTTGAGCCTGCAACTGAGCCTGCTCCTGAGCTTGTCTCAGACTCCTGTGATGATCTGAAGCTTGCGAAACAGATGCTTCCATTTTTTTTAAGTTGTCCTCTTCGTGAGGCTTTTTCAAGCCCTTTGCTTCAACGTTCGGATGATCTGGTTTTGCATCAGAAGGAGTCTCTAATCTGGCCTTCTTCTCCAATCTGTCTGGAACGACTGCAGCGGGTTTGGGAGCAAGGGGCATAAGCACCGATGGCTTCTTTTCCAACTCAGAAGAATAGCCTGTAACGCTCAACTGTGCCAGCTCAGATTGCAAAGAGCGTAGTTCGGCAGTTTCTTCGCCAGTGAGGCCCTGCATCACCCGATTTATCTCCGTCAACTCCTGGATTCTTTTTTGAATTTGAGAAGACCTCGTATTCTGAGCCCCACTTGGGGCCTCAGACAGATTCTGCTCCGGGATTGGTGTCGAACCGTTGGAGTTCGTTGATGTGGAGGGAGCTAGGGAGCCAGAGCGTCTGTCTATTTCCTGTTTGGTCTCTCGGCGTCGCTGGATCTGGCGTTTACGGATGTTCTTCATTTGATCTGCCTCTGCCTTGATCTGCTTCCTGTACGCGACAAAGCTATCTGAGTACTCGCTCGATTTGAGGCATTGTTCCAGGTCTTCCGGCGAAGGGCCCTGAACACAAAGTCGACCCATTGCGAAGGACTCACCAAACGATGATGACAAGCCGTTCCCATCTATCCACCAGTATCTGTTGAAAAAGCGATCCTTGCCAAGCAGCTTCATGCGTTGATTGTCAAGAAGAGCAATTTGATGAGAAACCTCTTCAGCCTCAGCGGCCTTAGTCTCAGTCTGATGCACTAAGTTGTCTCTGGTGATTTTGAGAGACTCAATGTCTGGGGGATCGTCATCGTGCTTACCTGGTCTCTTCTCAGCTTTTATGGGCGATGTCTCTAGAGTCCCTTTGACGTTCCCAGCTTCTGAATCAAATCCTTCTGTACCGGCCTCGGGAGTTCCTTCTGCGGTCGAGGCATGCTCTTGAGCCAGTGCGATTACTCGCTCAACAGAACGAAGATCCTCGCCAAGCTGCCTGAGCTCTCGAGCCAAAGGTCGCTTGCGCAGCTTCATGAGCTTGTCATATTGTGTATCAAGATAGTCGCGCAGCTGAGGGGAACTATACAACACTCTCACAAGCATCATGAGAGCATGCACTCGCTGCGAGAAGCTAAGTCTGGAGTAAGCCGCAGCGGCAGACGCGGGATTGTTGGGCAGAGCATGAGGAGCTAGCAATTGAACTATGCTGATTGTTTCACTTTGCCAGTCACGAAGATATCTAAGGTCAGCGAGAATTTCCCCAAGAAGCTGTTGCCACTCTCCACCCTCAAAGTTACGTCGCCCTATTCGCTGCATCCAGGTAGCTTCGTCCTTTCCGTCCTTGCTGTCACTTCTAACAGCCGAATCGCTCTCTGCATCACCCTCGCTCTCGCTATCATCACTGTGGGCACCATCATCATGGTCATCATGGTCATCATGATCCTCCTGATCTTCACCGTCCTGCAGATCACCATCGCCATTTGTTGTTTCGTCTATTTCATGTTCATCATCATGGTCTTGGCCATCTCCATCCATCTCATCATCCTCTGAGTCATTCCGAGTCTTAACTCTCTTCGGAGGACGCCCTGCTCGTCTTTTCTGTTTATGAGCTTCCAAATCTGCTTGCTGTGGAAGCGAGAGAGCCAATTCTGAGCTGCCTTCGGGCACGAAAAGACTCATGACTGCCTCGTGATATCGAGCTATCGGTGCTGAAACCTCGGGGGCAGCCAAATCATCGACAAATTGGTCGAAAGTCAGCAAATTTTCAGGCTCAAGTTCGAGAAGCTCTCGGAAGTAATGTGAAAACAGCCAAACTTCAATAAGATGGCTTATTTGCCCAGATTGTTCGAGCTCGCAGAGGCGAGGGTCTTGGTGCCAGACAGGCCATGGGTTCGTTTTGGTATGATTGTCTACGAAGTCAGCTAGGGCGTCGTCAGCGGCAAACCTCGCGATTCTGAAGAGATCGTCGTTTTTGTATTGGCTGGGTTCTGTGCAGGCCATCAGTATTTTGAGCAGTCGTTTTCGGGCCAGAGGGAGTTTTGATTTGAGCATTCCCCCTTGTTTGGAAAAGTCAGCGAGCTCTGAGCTAGCGGAGCCATTTATGTCGTCGAAATTGACGGTAACCCCCCCTGCAGGCGGCGAGGCGTCTGCTCTATCTGTGGGAGGCACCCACACTCCAGATTTTGCCTGAGCTACCTCTTCGGCCCTCATGCTGTAGAGTCTCTGAATTTCTGGAGGAAACTCTTTGGGCAGGTTGTAGAGTTTAGCATATTCTTCGCGCACGATCCAAGGAGCACCCACCCATTGTTCTCTGAACGCTGAGTGCTTTACAAAGGCTCGTAGAGTGAGCTTTGAGACAATCTTGCGATCCCGGACCAGCTGCGAGGAGTCTCCCTCTAAAATTCTTCGGCCATCGTCGACCTGATAGATGCCGTCCTCGGCTTTGATGACTTCAGCGCGGATCCTCTGATCATGGAAGCGAACCATGACCATCTCACCGACAAAAAACTCGTCTCGCAGCCATCCGTAAAGCTCATCGACTAGCTGGTCTAACCTTGTGATGGTGGCCATGTGGACTCTGGAGAGAATCGGCCGTTTGAGCGGCTCTGGAAACCTCTCGAGCACATTCTCGGTTTCTCTGAGTTCCCTTAGGCGCGCATCGAAAAAGGTCAGGCAAGACGCACCGCTAAGCTCGCATATGAATTTCTTCTTGAGATAGAAGTCGATGCGCTCCAGATATGCGTCGTAGGTGCAGAAATACTCGAGGGTCTCGGGGATGAACCAAACTGGCTGGTCTGGGTGTTCTGGAGTGTACTTGGGGGGCTCCACAGTGACAGTCTTCCGTTTGAAAAGCACCATCCTTGCGCCACGCCTCAAGTGTCTCGCAAAGTTGGTCCTCGCTGGTTTCTTCCGCTGTCCTCCTCAATCGCGCAGAGGTTGGCTGATGGCGAAATGTGTATCGCAACAATGTGCATATACGTAGGTGAATGTAGGTTATAGGCCTGACCCCTACCCACCCAATAACCTGAACGTCGGTAGGGAAGAACAGACGTTCTGAGGAACTGTGAGGGTGTGAACCCAGCCATTAGCGAACGAGAAGAAAACCCTGGGCTAGGTCAGTTTCGCGGCTGGTTCCGACATCCCTTCAAGGTACGCCACGGCGACCAGATTTAGTCTTGTGTCTGTCATGACACTAGTAGTGCTCACTTCCAACAATGATATCCAGCAGTTGCATGCTAGCCCGCCCCATCTGCATGTGTGCTTCTCTGTCTCGAGGTTGGGATAGCTTCTTCAGACCTTGCCCCGAATATTAGACTGCCCTGACAAAAGGCAGTTGAAAAAAAACCAGCACACTGAAAAAATAAATTGAGCGCTCCAAAGTAGTGTCTAGGACGATTTCAATTCCCCATTGAGGCGGCAGATTGTTCTCAGAGACGTACGATGGAGACACGAAAACCCCATCGCTCATCAAAGGACGCAGACGCCTCGAAAAGGGCCAAGTCTCATGCCAATGGCTACAATGCGAGGGCGTTTGCAGTCGCGAACCCAGGAAAATTGGACCGCCAAGCGCGAAGGTCCGTGGATGTAGGCGAGAAGAGGTTCCATGCTCCGATGGTGGACCGTACTCCCGAAGAAGCTCCTCCTGTCATGGTTGCAATTGTCGGTCCCAAAGGAGTAGGCAAAAGCACGCTCGTCAAAAGCCTGGTGAAACGGTTCACGAAGCATACCGTCAACGAGCTCAATGGGCCAATCACAGTTGTCTCGGGTAAGAAGCGACGCGTCACCTTTTTTGAGTGCGGAACAGATTTGAACTCGATGATCGATGTTTCCAAAGTTGCCGACCTCGTGCTTCTAATGATCGACGGGAACTTCGGTTTCGAAATGGAGACTATGGAGTTTTTGCAAATCGCATCTGTGCATGGGTTCCCTCGTATTCTGGGAGTTGTGACCCATTTAGACCTGTTCAAGACAATTGGACAGGCCCGTGCTGCAAAGAAGGCCCTTAAAAACAGGTTCTGGACTGAAGTGTACAAAGGCGCCAAGCTGTTCTACTTGTCTGGTGTCATGAACGGTAGGTACCCTGATAGAGAGATCCTCAATCTTGCACGGTTCATCAGCGTTCTTAAGTTTAGGCCCTTGAAATGGCGCAATGAGCATCCATACATGCTGGCAGACAGATTCACAGACTTGACTCATCCTCGGGTAGTTGAGTCGAATCCCAAGGCAGACAGACAAATTGCGGTTTATGGGTTCTTGAGAGGAACCCCATTGAAGAAGGGCCAGCCAGTGCATATCCCAGGCGTGGGCGACGTCGTCGTTGCTGAAATCGAGAAACTGAAAGATCCATGCCCGACTCCTCAGGCTATCAAGCGCGAAGAAGGCAAAGACGGCAAAACCGGACGACGACGGCTTGATGATAAGTTGAAGACTATTTACGCGCCCATGAGCGATGTTGGAGGTGTCATGATAGACAAGGATGCTGTCTACATTGATGTAGGCACCCACGCTTTCGATAAGGATACAAACCAAAACGCAGGCATTGGAGAGCAGATGGTGATAGATCTACAGCAGGCTCAAAGAGGCCTAGACGCCTCAGATGGAGCTGGTATCCAGCTCTTCTCCAATTCAGAGGCCATTCGCGATCTGGAGGAAATAGCCGACGAAGACCTTGAGGACGAGGACGAGATTGACAACGGCGATACCGGCAGAAAGAGTCTGCGAGTAGCAACCTCTCATGAGCAGGGTCCCCCGCGAAAAATTCAGGACCAAGGAGGTAGCGAAGAGTTTGCTTATGCTTCCGACTCAGAGCTCGACGAAGAAGACTTCGACCCTGAAGCCGCCAAGGCTGGCCTCGCTGGCGAGGATTTCGAGGGTGCGAGTGAGACCAAATGGAAGGATAGGCTCAAGCCTGCAAATTACAAACGCCATCTGTCCCTTTCCAAACTTATTTATTCCGACATCAGTGCCTTTGATGTTGTGCGCAGATGGAAGGATCCCTCGTTGGCTGACGAAGATGATAAAGTGACCGGCGATGAAGACGATGACTTTTTGAAAGTGCGTGAGCGAAAAGTCAGCGTCGATCGACCAAGACTTGTCTACGATGAACTTGAGATCAGCTTCTCCGGTGTTGATGATTTATTCTACCGAGAAGTGAAACCTGATTCTGCTCCTGACAATGAGAACGAATACGAAGACGAGGAAGGAGGCAGTGATTTCGAGGATCTGGAGAACCAGGATGACGATGCAAGCGACGAGGGAGAAGTCCCTAATCAGATAGAGCAGGGCGGTGTCAGCGATGGCGAAGCCGAAGGCGAGTCTATCAAATCCATCGAGCAGGTGCGGGCTGAAAATGCTCAAAAGAAACTGGCAATGCGTCTTCAATTCGATTCAGATGAAGACAAAGCTAGCGACGACGAGGAAAACCCCGAAATGGCATCCTGGTACGACAAGCAGAAGGCGCGGATTTCGAAACAGCTTGAGATCAACGAGGCTGAGTTGGCTGATCTTGACGAAGTCACAAGACAACAAATTGAAGGGTATCGCTCTGGGACGTACGTTCGGCTTGTATTTAATGACCTCCCCTGCGAATTTGCCAACTTTTTCGACCCAAAATATCCTCTGATCGTTGGCGGGTTGCTTTCCAATGAAACCAGATTTGGATTCAGCCAAGTTAGGATGAAGAAGCACAGATGGTACCCGCGGCTGCTCAAGACCAACGACCCAATTGTTGTTTCTTTAGGATGGCGGAGGTTTCAAACATGTCCTATTTATACTACTTCTGACTCTCGTACGCGAACACGTATGTTGAAATACACCCCAGAACACATGTTCTGTAATGCGACGATGTGGGGCCCTTTAGTGTCCCCCAACACAGGCCTTGCATGCTTCCCAAGTGTTAGTGAGCGAGATGCCAAAGCCAACTTTAGAGTCAGCGGCACTGGAACCGTCGAGGAGATCGACCAGGAGGTCGAAATCGTTAAAAAGCTGAAACTTGTCGGTCATCCATACAAGATCTTCAAGAATACTGCTTTCATCAAAGACATGTTCCACACTTCTTTGGAGGTTGCTCGATTTGAAGGCGCTCAGATCAAGACAGTTAGTGGAATCCGCGGCCAAATCAAGAAGGCGCTGACAACTGAGGGATCCTTCCGGGCCACATTCGAGGATAAAGTGTTGATGTCGGATATTGTTTTGTTGAGAGCGTGGTGGCCAGTACGTGCACGCCAGTTCTATAATCCCGTCACCTCTCTTTTGTTATCTGACAAGAAGCAGTGGGTTGGCATGCGACAGAGTGGTGCAATTCGGGCTGAGCGACAGCTCCCTGTACCTCAGAAGAAGGACTCTAGTTACGGACCGCCTGTTGAAAGAGAGACTCGACGCTTCAACCCTCTGCAGGTGCCGAAGCAACTCAGACAGAGCCTTCCCTTCAAGTCTCAAATCGCGACTATGGCTCCTCAGAGCCGACAAACATATATGCAGAAGCGAGCTGTTGTTGTTGACGGTGAGGAGAAGAAGTTGCGTGATATGATGGTGAAGGTAAACACTTTACGCAACGAGAAAGATGCGAAGCGTCAGCAGAAGAAGGACGCTCAGAGAGCCAAACTCGCATCGGAGCAGGCCAAACTCGCTGCTCGCAAAGAAGAGAAACGCAGAGAGCTGCGCAAGGAACATTTCGCGAAAGAAGGGCGAAAGCGGAGTGCTGAGGAGTCGCAACGCGCGAAACGAGCTAAAAGGTAGCTACTGTACATACCTATTTACGAGTTGCGAGAATGTAGACAGTGTTCCACTTCACAGTCACTTTGCTCTCTGCTGTTAAATCGGTGGCCTTTAAGATTTTATGGAGCACGGCATCGGCAATATCCGGTTTATCCGGGTGCGCGGCCTTGTAGTTGAAGTACGGAGACCAAGTTTTCAACATGCTTATAACATCGTCGACGCTAACATCGTTCCTGATCAGTTCGAACGGTTCCTGGGGACGAAATTTATCGAAGTGGTTTACTCTGTACTCCAAATTTGTGAACTTCGTAGGATCCATGGATTTCTTGATGTCTACGTATTCGCGATTCAGATACTCCCTGCCGCTGTCCCAATACGGGCCGCACTGATCGTCAGCGTAGGCGTAGTCGTCAATGATCTGAGCAACTTCCGGGTATTCCGGGAAGGCAAATGTCCAGTAGGAGAAGAGAGCGAGGGTTCCGCCAGGTTTGAGAAGGATAGCGGCCCTGTCCCAGAATTGAGGCCAGGAGAAGTAGTGTGCGGCCTCTGCAGCAGTTAGTAGGTCTACCGAATTCTGAGCCAGCTTGCTTTCGAGAGAGGATTCGTCGCAAACGGCGAAATCGACATTCTGAGCATGATCTTGCTGTAGCGCCTGGTCAATCATTGTTTTCGACGGGTCGAGGCCAAGCACTTTCTGGCAGTGGTTACCAAGCGCTTTAGTTGCTTGTCCGGTCCCGCATCCGAAATCTACAACGGTTTTTGGCACGGACTTGTTGTGCTTGAGATGGTAGTCAAGAATGTGCTCATAAAGACGTGGGGGATACGTAGGCCTGAACCTTGCGTAGTTTGCTGCACCGAAAGAAGCTTTCGAGAAGGTCGACATGATGAGTTCGCAAAATCGATTGCGATATTCGGAATAATCGGTGAAAGTTATATACACAAGAGACGCGTTAACCCTTGCCCTGATGCATACCTTGCTGAACAGAGTGACCTAGCCCTGATCGGTTGCTATATTTAGGATGATTAACTTTATTATTTTATTAAGCTTTATTTACACTACTCTCATATCACACCTGTGTATCTCCAACTAACTGTCGAGCTAACTAAATGGGACCTCTGGACATATCCTGTATCCCACGACCCCTGAGTCTAACATTACTGATATAGATTTATACATAGTGGCATTATTCCAGCTCGAATTTAAGATCATAACTTGGTCGAATTAATTGAAGTGCAGCTTGTGGCGTTACTACGTTGTGCAACAACTGTCCATCAGAAGATAGTACAGCCAATAATCGAGTGGGGAATCGTCCTGATATCCTTTAGACATGTGCCATATGAAGCACGCCCAGTTTATATAGATAATGGAATAAAGGAATGGCGATATTCACGAGACTCAATGGAATATTGTTTGGACGAAGCGATATTGGATCTCGCCTCCATTTCCCAGGTCACCAGTCTGACTAGAGGCGCCAGGGCCATAAAGCCGCTGTTTATTAACCAAGTTGAGCTCTACCAAATCGAGACCCACACGATCTGACATACAGCGAACGGGGCTCTGAAAGCAGGTTCTGCTGCATAGCCATGTTCTATCCCAATAGGGCGATTAATAGCAATTGACTGACAACAGGCAGCCCATGAGACAATTACGAGGAAAAGCCTGCCATCAAATCCGAATATGCATCTGTAAATGTGTTCAGCGAGCTTGTTCAGAGAGCATGTTTAGCGAGCGTATCCAGCAATCGTGGTCATCTAATTACAAGCTGATATCTCTGTCTTTAAACGTAGTTTGCAAGGTACTGGATAGCCTCGCCATATCCTGCACGCATAGTGATCGAGCACATGAACAGCTCCAAAGGCCTCACACCGGGAGACAGCTTCTGCGAGACGTCCTTGCCAGTTGTGTTGAACAAGCCGAACTCGTAGCGCAACTGCTCCTCGGAAACGGCGCCCTCCTTATCGATCTTATTACCGAGAACGACAAATGGCGTCGTGGCGAGCTCTGGGATATCGAAGAGAGCGTCGAGCTCCGCCTTGGACTCGGCAAAGCGCTCGGGATCGGCTGCATCGACTATATAAACAACGCCGCTGACCTCAGGGAAGTAGTCCTTCCAAACACGACGGGCCTGCAAGTGCCCCCCGAGGTCGAACGTCGTGAAGCGCACATTTCCTATTTGCAACTCCTCGCTCGTTGGGTGCGTTGTCGGCAGAAAGGCGGCCATGCGGTCTGTCTTCAGGACGTGGAGCAACGTCGTCTTTCCGGCGTTATCCAGGCCGAGAAAAAGCAGCTTACCGTGCTTGTTGTAAAGACCAAGGCTGTACAGCACGTCGTAGAACCAGTTGACAATAAACATATGCTTAACAAGTGCTCCAAACGGTGGTGAACTTCTTACTTCGTTGTCGGTTAGTGAGGTGGTGTGCAGGTGGCTGCCGAGCACAATTTAGAATCCCCTAACCCACGCACATGCACTCGGAGCAGATGAGTTCGAGCGAGTTCGCGCGGGCGTAAGAGAGGAATAAAGAAGACTGTTTTGTTTTTTAGGGAGTGGCGAGGGCCAGAGGAGACTCAATTTATGGCGGGGTCATACGTAGGCATCGGTTTTGGAATCGTTAAAGAGCAGCTGACCAAGCTCGAACGGAGACTCGGCTAGGTGTTAACAACTACTTGGACATATAGAATTAGGGGAGTACTTCAGGCAATTTAGATAAAATGAGACTTGAGATTTGAAGATGACTGTGGGATGCGTCCGGCTAAGTTCCAGTGCAGCGACAAACTGGCTCGTCCAGATCCATCAGTCAGTCAGATTCAATCCCAGTATGGTGCCTAGCTATTAGGTCTAATAACGATCATTGCCATTTCCGTAATTATTGTTGTTGTAGCCACCGTTGAAGCCTCCATTGTTGCCGCCATAATTACCGTCGTTGCCTCCATAGCCTCCGTTGCCGAAATTTTCGTTACCATAGCCACTGTTCGAGCCAGAGTTGGGCCCGTATTCATTGCGGCCCTCATTGCGGCCCTCGTGGCGGCCTTCGTGGCGACGGCTCTCGTTGCCGAACTCGTTGCGGCCCTCGTTGCGGCCTCCAAAGCCCTGACCTTCTCCGTGATTAGACCCACCGAAGTTGGACCCGCCAAACCCGGATCCTCCATTCTGTCCTCCGAAGTTCGAGTTGTTCTGGCCTCCGTAGTTGCCATTCTGGCCGGGGTTCTGGCCCTCGGGGTGGTTGCGTTTGTTCAAATATCCGTCAACCATTCCGCCGATTCGCTCACCAATCGACTGGTGACCACCATTCTGGCCATTCTGGCCGAATCCCTGGCCGCCGAATCCCTGGCCACCATATCCCTGGCCACCGTATCCTTGGTTTCCCTGATTTCCCTGGTTATGGTTGCCAGACATGAGACCGCTGATCATGCTGCCGATTCCGCCGCCTTGACCTTGGCCTTGACTCTGGCCATTGTTGTTGCCGCCAAGAAACTTCTGCTCGAGCTGCTGCTCGATAAAATTGCCAATTCCTCTCTCTCCACCGCCGTTCATGATGATCCTGAGCCTTGGCGAGATTAGCAATATATACCGGCCGGGTAACGTGATCCTGACGATAATTCAAACCCAAAAGTCACACGTCGATATCGAACGAAAACGCATCATGCATGATAAAACCCACAGTGAGTCTTCATGAATGCTGATAATCAACGGGTGAGTGATTATGCTCAGAATCCAGCAGTGTGTAAAGATGTATAGACAGGTTAAATAAATAAGTGAAACAGGCGTTACTTAGCACAAAATAGGATGTGAGACAAAGTGGATGGTACTGTGCAGTTGGCATAGAACAGTAAGTGCAGAGCAGTAAGTGCAGCACAGTAAATATAGCACAATAGGTACAGCACAACAAGTATAGTATAGTAGCGAGAGTTAGTTGGCAGCAGCTGCAGCACAATAAGTATAGCATAGTAGGCGAGAGTTAGTAGGCAGCAAGTGCAGCATAGCAAATACAGCACATTAAGTATAGCACAATAAGTATAGCACAGTAGGCGAAATTTAGTCGGCAGCAAGTGCAGCACAGTAAATAGAGCACGGTGGGCTGAATTTGGCAGCAGGTGCAGCACAGTAAATAGAGCACATTAGGTTTAGCACGTAGGTATAGCATAGTAGGTATAGCATAGTAGGTATAGCAAAGTAGGTATAGCAAAGTAGTCATAGCATAGTAGGTATAACATAGTAGGTATAGCATAGTAGGTATAGCAGAGTAGGTATAGCATAGTAGGCGAGAGTCAGTTGGCAGTAGCTGCAGCACAATAAGTATAGCATAGTAGGCGAGAGTTAGTTGGCAGCAGGTGCAGCAGAATAAGTATAGCGCAGTAGGCGAAATTTAGTTGGCAGCAAGTGCAGCATAGTAAATACAGCACATTAAGTATAGCACGTAGGTATAGCATAGTAGGCGAGATTTAATTGGCTGAAGGTGCAGCACAACAAGTATAGCACAGTAGGCTAAATTTGGCAGCAGGTGCAGCACAGTAATTAGAGCACATTAGGTTTAGCACGTAGGTATAGCATAGTAGGCGAGAGTCAGTTGGCAGTAGCTGCAGCACAATAAGTATAGCATAGTAGGCGAGAGTTAGTAGGCAGCAAGTGCAGCATAGCAAATACAGCACATTAAGTATAGCACAATAAGTATAGCACAGTAGGCGAAATTTAGTCGGCAGCAAGTGCAGCACAGTAAATAGAGCACGGTGGGCTGAATTTGGCAGCAGGTGCAGCACAGTAATTAGAGCACATTAGGTTTAGCACGTAGGTATAGCATAGTAGGTATAGCATAGTAGGTATAGCAAAGTAGGTATAGCATAGTAGGTATAGCATAGTAGGTATAGCACGTAGGTATAGCATAGTAGGCGAGATTCAGTTGGCAGCAGGTACAGCACATCAAGTATAGCACAGTAGGTATAGCACAATAGACGAAGTGGTGTTTGCACTGTACATTGAGCAGAATAGTAGGTATAGTAGAATGGTTGAAGCACACTTAGTATAGCACAATAGGCTATGTGGAGTTGGTTCTGAACAGCGGGTATACAGCAGTGGGTAAGCTCAATGGGCAGAGCACAGTCGGCACAGTACAGCAGGAATGGCACAGTAGGCCTAGTACAATAGGCGAAGCACAGGTACTGTACAGTAGGTATACAACAGTGTGCATAGCACAGTAGGCAAAGTACAATAGGTGAAGTACAATTAATACATATTGAATCCCCTTTACCTCATTTATGCTCGCGCCAAGCATTAGCACTCGTAGCGCAGCGACTGAACCAATCGATAAGTACTTCACACACGCTCAGCAGACCCAACCTAAATATCAACCCATCGTTTATCAAAAAGCTATAAACAACAATTATTCATCTCACAATTTCAAGGCCATTTACCCCCCTATTTTATGACTTTTCACAATTTTGTTGACTGGCGTTGTGTGATGAAAAGCTGACTGTTAGGGTAGCGTGTCACACAACGTGTTCTCACCCATCGATGAAGGTCGACATCAAAAAACAGCTGGAGACGCGCAGCTTCCGTGTGAAAGGCATCGATGTTCACCCAACGGAGCCGTTGCTGGTGACCTCGCTGTTTACCGGCACGGTCCAGATCTGGAACTACGAGACCCAGCAGCTCGTGAGGTCCCTTGATGTATCGAAGTCTCCCGTCAGAGCCGTGCGCTTCGTCGCTCGGAAGAACTGGATTGTCGTCGGTGGCGACGACATGCACATTCGCGTCTACAACGCGTCGACCCTTGAGCGCATCGCTCAGTTCGAGGCTCATCTCGATTATATCCGCTATATCGTCGTTCACCCAACGCTGCCTGTGCTGCTTTCTACTGGTGACGATATGATCGTTAAGATGTGGGACTGGGACCAGAACTGGCGTTGCACCCAGACTTTCAAGGGCCACACCTCGTACGTGCTAGGCTTGGCCATCAACCCCAAGGACCCGACTCAGTTCGCTTCTGGGTCCATGGACCGCACCGTAAAAGTCTGGAGCATGGACTCCCCGGTACCAAATTATACTCTCATTGCTCACGAAGAGCGTGGCGTCAACTTCGTTGAGTACTATCCTTTTGCCGACAAACCATACTTGCTCACAACGAGCGACGATAAAACGGTACGCATTTTCGATTATCAGAGTAAGCAGGTCGTCGCCACGCTGGCTGGACACACTCATAACGTGTCATTTGCGGTCTGGCACCCGGAGCTCCCCATTATCGTCAGTGGCAGCGAGGATAGCAGCATCAAGCTGTGGAATGCTAGATCGTACAAGCTCGAACACACTTTGAATTACGGCATGGAACGCGCGTGGTGTGTTGCCACGAAGCCCAACTCTAATCTGGTGGTTGCGGGCTTCGAAACTGGTGCCATGGCCCTCCGTTTGGGCAGAGATGAGCCGGTCGTGTCTATGGACCATAGTGGTAAACTTGTCTGGGCGCGCCATTTAGAGGCATTCAGCTCCGCTGTCAAGGGCAATACTGCGGAGGATGGCCCGTTGCATCTCCAAACAAAGGATCTCGGCGCAGTTGAGATGCAGCCGAATCTAGTCTCGCATTCCCCAGATGGAAGATACGTTGCTGTTGCCGGAGATAACGATGTCGTTGTATACACCGCACTTGCGTGGCGCAGCAAGTTCTTTACCTCCGGAATTGACTTCTGCTGGGGCCCGGACAATAGCTGCGCCGTCCTAGGAAACAACGGTGCTGTCCAGGTCAAGCGAAATTTCAAGGATGCATTTGAGATCAGCGTGAATGGCGCTCTGCGTGTGTTCGCTGGAGAATTTCTCGCCGTGGCCACTGAAGATGCTGTGGCGTTTTTCGACTGGACTTCTGGTGCTCAACTTGCTATACTTGGCGTTTCTGCTCGCAATCTTGCCTGGGCCGATGATGGAAACTTTGTTGCTGTCATCACCGAAGACGTCACCCACGTTTTGCAGGTAGACTTGCAGCGTATTGAGGCCGGTGTCGAAGCTGGTGAGTCTGAGCTCGAGGAAGCCTTCAGTGAAATCTGTGAACTCTCGCGAGAGCCAACTCGATCGGCCATTTGGATTGGTGACTGCCTCGTCTACACCACAGCTTCCAATCGTCTCAACTATCTCGTCGGCACGGAGTCTCATAATATCAGTCACTACGATCATGACATGTACGTGCTGCGATACCTCACTCGTGATGGCGCTATCTACCTTTGCGACAAAGATGTCAAAGTCTACATGCAGCAACTGTCGGTTGCAGTTGTTGAGTTTCAGACTGCAGTGCTTCGAGGTGACGTCGACGAAGCCGCGACCTCGATACTGCCTCGCATCCCCGAGTCTGAGCTCAATAGCATCGCGCGCTTCCTTGAAGCCCAGGGACTCCGTGAAATGGCCCTTTCTGCCACCCGCGACGATGCACACAAATTCGACCTCGCGCTCTCGCTGGACAAGCTGGATCTTGCGGCGCACATCGCAGGCCCCGAAGAGCTCTCAAAATGGAGACAGCTCGGCGACCACTACCTCGCAAAGTGGAACGTCGATGTGGCCACTGAGTGCTACACCAAGGCTAAAGAGCTCGACACCCTACTGCTAATCCACACATCCACAGGCAACAAGGCAGCTCTGGCGGACTTGGCGAAGCAAGCCGAGGCCGAAGGAAAGACGAATCTTGCCTTCAGCGCCTTCTGGGCTGTGGGGGATACTGCCGCAGTAACATCACTGCTCAATAAATCCGGTCGCCACTCAGAGGCATCGATGTTCGCCCTTACCTATGGGGTACCATTAGATGACAGTTTCGCGCAATGGAAAGAGTACCTCGTCAACAACGGTCGTGGTAAGATTGCTGATATGCTTCAGATGCCAAAAACTGAGACAACCCTCGTAGATTTTGCCCCCACAAAGCCCACGGAGACTTCAGAAGCTGATTTGAAACCACAAACGGAAGATGCCGAGTCAACAGTAGAGACTGAAGCTTCTGCTGCTGCAGAGGAGAAAACAGAAACAGAGGCAGATACAGAGAAACTTGAAGCTGCGAGGGCCGCAGAGCCTCAAGAGAGCGAAGCGCCTAAACCCAAAGAGACCCCCAAAAAATCTAAGAAGGGCAAAAATAAGTCTGCTGAATAGACTAGTAGTTACTCAGATAATCAATCATGCACAGACACCATAACTCTGGCTTTGCATGGCTCGCTGTATTTTGATTGCGTGACACTCCATTCGTCGTTGCTGAGTCCCACTGCCATCAGTTCGTCTGGGCCGTACGCGAGAGCTGTGCAAGCCAAGGGAAATCTGATCTTCGTCTGCAACTTTCGCGCTTTCCAGTCCCATATATAAACAGCATTGTCGCCTCCTCCAGTAGCCAAGTTCGAATGTGATGTGGCTAATGAGTATATCGGTCTGGGGAGGAGTTGGGGGCCGTGACGATTGCTCTTGAACACAAATGACTCTGAACTTGAGGAATCTCCGGTTGAGGACTCTGTGGTCAGCGAAACCACGGTGACGTGAGACTCATTATCACTAACAGCATAAGTGTGGTTTTCTAACCAGAGTACCTGCAAAGGCTGCGCTTCCAGCAAACTGTGCGTGTGAAGAGCTTGTTTCAGGTTACGAAGATCAAACACTCTAGATGAACTTCGACCTACGGCACAAACCAAGTTATCAACAATATCGAGTGATACTGCGCCCACAGATTTGCTGACGGGCTCTGGGGTTGGCGACCTGGGGTCGAACAAGTTGATGCTCTGAGCGGTCGCACCAATTGCACACTTCTCATATGCGGCCAAACTAAGCACAGGAAGACCTACCTCATACTTGTCCACAACTGCGATTTCAGCGTCAAAAGACGCCTGCGAAATAATGCCCTCTCCTCCACCCACCCACAACCTAGAGCCAGTCCATGCGCACGCAGTAAGCGGCCTGGAGAATCTGGTTGACGCATTCACGAACCCGACTACATTTAAAGATCCGTCCCAGCTTGTACATGCTAAAAGCCCTTCCTCGCTATATTTTAATTGGCTAACTGTGCCTGACACGTTTATATCCTTCAACGGCACCCAACGCATGGCTCTGTTTACTCCTGCGTAATGGCCTAGGGTATTACCGGCTATGGGGCAAGGGCACCTCATCTTTTTCAGGCTCACCTCACTGTGGTGAGCTTCATAGGTGATGGTGAGTGTCACGTGCTCTCAGCCAGCTGCTCCTCCGATTGGACGCATCGCACGTCACAGTCAGCAAAATCCCTTCTACTACATTTCCATCTTCCATACCAATTAGAGAGTAATGTTTGCGACGAAGCTTGGACAGGCGGTTGCCCAGAGCTCGAGGATGGCTGCGCGTCCTCGTACTTACGCCACTCTGCGTGAGATTGAGACTCGCCTGAAGAGTATCAAGAACATCGAGAAGATCACCAACACGATGATGATCGTCGCTTCGACTCGCATGTCGAAGGCTCAGCGCGCCATGCAGCGTTCGCGCGTTTACGAGTCGGCAGCCGGAACTGTGTTTGAAAAGAGCGAGGCAAAGCCCCTCGAGAACCCTGAGAAGTCGCTTCTCATCGTTCTCACCAGCGACAAGGGCCTCTGTGGTTCCATTCACACCCAGATCGCGCGCCGTGCTCGCGCCTACCTCGAGGAGAATCCGAATACAGATATTGTTATTGTTGGTGACAAGTCGAAGGCGCAGCTCCAGCGTACTAACGCCGACAAGATCAAGCTTTCTTTCGCTGGCCCCGGCAAGGAGGCTCCAACTTTCAACGAGGCTGCCCTCATTGCTGACGAAATTGAGGGTCTTGGTGTCAAATACGACAATGTCAAACTGCTGTTCAACCGTTTCGCCTCGTCGGTCAGCTTTGACCCCACATTCCTCGACGTCTACACTTCTCGCGCAACCGAGGAGGCCCCGAAGATCAACCAGTACGAGATTGAGGACGACAACGTGCCCAAGCATTTCTCCGAGTTCTCGCTCGCTAACTATATTCTCTTTGCTCTCTCCGAGGGCCATGCTGCTGAGATCAGCGCTCGTCGTAATGCAATGGACAACGCCTCGAAGAATGCTAACGATATGATCACAAAGTACTCAATTCTGTACAACCGAACCCGACAGGCCGTCATCACCAACGAGTTGGTCGATATCATTACTGGTGCTTCCTCGCTCGAGTAATACGAAGGATAGAATTCGGCTCGGCAACAAAAGTATTTCCTTAGAAATGAATATGAAGCTCATAGATACAAACTTAACTACAAAATTTCGGGCAGACTGAGTGCTTCACTCGATCGATACGGACACAAATGGAGTCATACTCCCGGCCCTAAGTGGCATATATGTGACTGAGGACCATCAGATTCCCAAGTAGTGTCAAACTCAACTCGACTAAGTGAAGTAAGGTTTTGAATCTATTAGATAGCTAGTCATGATTTGGCTGCATAATCTTGGTGGTGGAAATTCGACACTTGTCTCAATGGATACTAAGGCTAGAGTCCATCTAAGAAAAATCTAGCTGACTGCTGCAGCATAATTTAAGACTGATAACCCGCGTTGGGGTCGAAGTGGATGGTACCGAGAGGCGTCGTGAGTCCATTGGCAGCAAAGATGATATCGGCAACGACCTGGCCAATAGCATCGCCCAATGTAGTCGAGGCCAATGTGAGAATATCGGTGGGAGCCGTGCCACACTTAACTTGTTGGAGGGTGCCATCGAAAGCTTGCTTCAGGAATTGGTAGACATCGGGCAAGCCAATGTACTCGACGGAGATGTGATCATCACCCCTCCAGGGCACCCACTGGATATTGGCACCGCCAGCGCATTGCTCCTGAACGTATTGCTGGACAGCAGCGAAAGGAAGAACCTCGTCAGTCTCAGCATGGAAAATGTACCTAGGGAACTTAGGAACAGACAAAATTCCAGTGCTCACATTCTTGAGAAGAGACTCGCGAGAGCTGATATCCAGAACATAGGGATTGGTCCAGAAGTCAATGTCCATTTGAGTGTGCCATTCTGTGTGTCCCATTGTGAGGACCTCGGTAAAAATGCAGTTGTTTGGGGTGTACATTGTGGTAAGTGCGTTCTGCAGCTTCTGGTTGAAATGCGGCCAAAGGTTTTCCTTGGCGGTAGGATAGCCGTTGAGAAGACCAGCCAGAGCACCGACAATGAATCCAGAGAACATGTCGTCAACGCGATCAAGCCAGTCAACAGTTTGCCTGATATCAACAGGGGTGCCGCCGTGGGCAACACCAACCACGTTGATCTCAGGAGCGTAAGACTCATGCAGATTGGCCATCCAAACGGTGGCACTGCCTCCACCACTATATCCGTACATTGTTGTCGGAACGTTGGGGTCCAAATCGAGGTAAGAAATTGCAGCACGGATTCCATCAAGACCAGAGTGACCCTGAGTGTAGCCCTCAAGGAAAGTCGAGTTGGGTCCCTCATGATCAGGAACAACTACATACCATCCATTGAGAAGGGCGAACTCGATCGTGGCAGCAGTGTCAAGGATAGCAGTAACACTGTCAGGACTGAAGAGGCCCTTGATCAGAGAGTAGCTGGGGCTGCAGTTGAGTTCAGCAGAATCCTCCCAAACCTGATAGGAGAACAGTCGCGGCTCTTTGCAAGGAATCAAAGGCTTGAAGATGGTGGCGATAGTATGGGAGGAGTTGGAGTACGTGCCCTCAGTCTTATAAGCGATTTGGCTGACCTGAGCCAGACTGAGTTTACCTTCAAAGTCCGGGTCAACGATCCGCGAGTTGTAGACTTGTCCATTGGCCATTTGATCTAAGCCACTAGGAGCGTCGTAGAAACTATCATCCAAAGGGAGAGGCATGAAGATACTCGGTGTGACAAAGTTCGTGGCCGGGTAAGCCATGGCCGTAGAGGCCAAAACGGAAAGAATAAGGCCCTGCATAGTACTTAGAGTATCGATACTTCAGTAATCTGTCAAATCTTGACCTTTTATAGATAAGAACTGTAGAATATGCGAACCCCGCTAGTGCACGAGTATGCACCCCGGGGGTTAAAGGGTACGATATGTATATGCAACCTTCATGCCGGTCTCTGCATCCAGAGAATGAGTGTTTATGCAGTGGATTTCCACATCATTGGCGGATGCGATTGTAGCACAAGCCTGAGCTTATGCATAGCAAGTACATGAGCAGAAAGCATGACGGTAAGACTTGACTATATTATATACAGTATCCCCACTATAGAGCCTCCTCATCGATATTACAGATCAAGTGTGAGAGATCGTCTCGACGGTGGAAATCGGCATTCGTTCAATGGTTCTGATGACGTAAAGCTGCATGCAACATTAGCCGATTGAGCGGCCTTATCTCCACTCGCGATGCATCAGACAGCTTTAATTAAATACAGATCTAATCTCTTCTTGACCAGTGGTCCTATTCATACACCATGATTCTAGCTATTGCTCCCAACAGGATCTTTGTCTTCTTTTCCTTTTACAGATGCCCTAGCCGAAGTTTTCCTCGATGATGGGCTTCCGAGAAACAGGAATATGCGGGATTGAGCATGGACAGTCTTGGAACGAAATACCCTGACCCTGCGTGATTGCGCACAGACGAGAAGTGTACTTCACGGTGGGAGCTGTTGACGCACACGTCAGCCTCCTTGTTAACACCGTCATACAACTTACTCAAGCGCGCGGTCACGTTCTTTGAGAGGGTTTTACACTCTCAACAAGAACTCGGCACAGCCTGACGCTTTGGACCCGTTCCGCGGATGGCTTGATACCTTGCCCTTAACGAGAACTCCACCTCTTTATGCGCGTGGGCAAGTTGCAATGGTGCCGCTCCCCGCAGGCGAGGGCAAGCGATTCAATATTCGACATCGTGCATAATTGTGGACATAACGAGAACTTGATGAGAGTCCTGCTTAGCTCCAAAGCGGCCCAAAGACAGAGAGGGGCGATGCTGTAGCCTGTATTAAGCTCCAATCCATAACTGTTGTCAACTCTAGCAGAAAGATAATAAAACGGTTAGGGTTCCTCAATGATACAGCGCGTGGGTTGCGTTAACTTGCATAGGTGCGCTGCCCAGCCGGATAATTTGAGGGTACAATCATCATTCGCCTTACACATTCGCTAGTGAAAACCTCAATGTGGGATGACACTCAAGGACTGAAGAGCCAGCTTGAACAGTTTGCTCATGAAGTTCAAAAGCACGACTTACAAAATGGGCACAAGAGCTCAAGTAGATCTGACAATATAGATTAGCGCTGATCTAGCATCGGCCCGCGATCTTGAGTTCGTGCAAAAACCGCGCAAACCATTAATGCTACATAAGCCTTGAGAACCACGTTTATTCTGCACGCTGGTAGCACGAGAATAACGCCGCCGAGACTGGGTAAATATTCAATGACCCGTGAGAACCCGGTGCATGTTTAGAGGAGTCGCCAAGCATATCGCAACACCAGTGTAAAGACAATAATGAGCTGGAAGCTCTTGTAACACTCCAACCAGAATGTGGGCCTCACAGGAGCCTCAACTCTGAATTCATGCTCTAAGGAGCCAGATGAAAGCTGCTCGAAAATGGTGTCCTTTTCCTGCCACTTTCGGTATAGCCACTGAGTGAACTCTTCTTCTGTCTGCTCATAAGGAATCTGGGAAATGGGGATCTCTCTGATGTGGAGTCTGACGGTAGTCGGACCCAAGCCCCTCAAGAATGTTCGCTTCATCGAGAAGTGAGACTCTGCGGCCAAATCTTCTGGAGGCTGGGGCTCATAAACAATCGTCACATCGTACAGCACTGGAATGCTACCTTTGAGTCCTTGTAAAATCGCTTGCAAGCCTTTGACTCGAGGAAGAAGCAGGTGTTTCGGGATCATCGAGCGCGGGATGTGGGAGGCGTTTGCAAAGGCCTCTCCTTTCGCCTTCGTGTTTTTGTTGACCACAGTGCCCTCAGGGAATAAACTCAACCAAAGAGGCCATGACTTGTCCTCAGCAAAATACGCTGTCGTTTCCTGAATAAGCTTCTTGTCGTCAGCCCAATGCCGCGAGAGGAAAAGAAATCGCAAACGGGACATGGCCCATCCAATTGCAGGAACTTTCTGCAAGGACTTTTTCAAAGTCATAACTGGCGCCGTTTCGAGACCGGCGGTGTATGCTAGCCACCAGATAAACACCCAATCTGTATATATTTGATGATTAGCTGTGACCACTGTTCTTGGAGACAGCGTGGATTGCAGAAGACCGTGTCTGTTGAGGCGGAATCCCATGTTATCATGCTTGCAGTAAATTCTGACTTTTGTTGGACTGGCGATAGCAACCAGAGTAATAAGAATAGAACCAAAAACACCCTTGTACATATCCATCCAAGCTCTCCACAAAGACGGGGCAAACAGAGAGAGCGGCGCACCCATTGCGAAGCTGCTCACGTCGGCTAGTGTTGCCAGAATGAAGCCAATTAAGGCCAGCAAGTTCTTGACTCGAGCAAACATAAGGAATAGCCTGCCCGCGCGACTCTCAGGTGTCACGTCTTTTCCGTTTATACTAATTCGAATGGCGACTGCTTGGCGTAGGTGAAGCTTTGTTTCATGGCGAGTGCAACCGCTGAGATCTGGGTACGGGCACACTCCTCCTTTAATTTCGGACCTTACCCCGTTGCACCGTTCAATCCACCGCAGTTCAAACCCCTACCCTCGGAGACGACATATGGGGAGCTTCGCGGGCGGAGCACGTGCGGGCTCGGTCCGAGAGGCTGTGTGAGTCAAGCGTGACTCCCAAGTGCTGAGACGTTGTGCACATGGAGAATGCTCCGTCGAGGGAGGGAGTAGAGAATGGAGCATTGCGAAGCTGGATTTGAGCGTAAGAGCGTATAGTTTTGTAAACGCGTGCATGAATGCTTGAAGTTCGGGCCATCATAATGGGTGTGCCGTGCGTCCGCGCGGCGAACTCCACGTTGTGAATGCGGGACCCGCGAACCATTTAACCGAGTATTCAGCGTCGGGATTGTTTTGTCGCGGCCGTGTCTCCCCAATTGTTGGCCAATCCCTAGCTTGCCCGCCTAGTTCGGTACGATTACTGCACGATGGGCCCCACCCCAGCCCTGCTCGACCTGGTGACCTGGGCTGGCCATCCTCCCCACCCCAGCCCTTGTCATAGGTCTCCAGCACCGTCTTATCTACGTCGCCCCCTTCCATCCTTCTTCTACCTCCACCATCCGAGAGCAATTCGCGCCTCAGATTGACACTCAATGCGTTCACAATTCAAAGACGACTATCCGTTCGAATCGCGCAAGGCCGAGGCGGACCGTATCCGCCAGAAATACAACGGCCGAATCCCGGCTATCTGTGAGAAGGTGGACAAGTCAGATATCGCGTCCATTGACAAGCGGAAGTTTCTGGTGCCAGCAGACCTCACAGTGGGTCAATTCGTCTATGTCATCCGGAAGCGTATCAAGCTTGAGCCGGAGAAGGCCATTTTCCTGTTTGTGAACGACGTGCTCCCCCCAACATCCGCTTTGATGAGCAACATCTACGAGGAGCATGCTGACAAGGATGGCTTCCTTTACATCACATATTCAGGCGAGAACACCTTCGGCAACTAGCTGCCCTTCACTATTTTAACGTATTATGCTAAGTATCTATTCATCAGCCATAACGATTGCTCATCTACAACTTGGCACCCTTGCATTCGAATTCGGCACTCATAGGCACAGACAATCTGAGATGATGCTGGGTTGAAGAACGACAGTTTGCATATTGAGCGGGAAGCGACAAGTGAAGCATATCTGTGGAGCATATCTGAGACTACGGATTGGCGGTTGAGCACTGCAATTACCAGAGCACTGCAATCACCAGAGCACTGCAACTCCTAAATGCTAGCATGGGCAGCGCCCTTAAACAACGAAACGTCTATATTTAGAATCTAGGAAAATGCTGTACATTTAAGGAAGCTTGAAGCCGACCTTCTCGGCGAATTTCTCAGTGCTGAAGGACTTAGGGCGCTCGATAGGGGCGCCGACAGCACGGTCGATGATGAGCTGGGGCAGAACGCCAAGTGCGCGGGCAACGGAGAAGAGCACAGTGTAGTAGCTCTGCTCAGTCATGCCGTAGTACTGCAGGAGCACGCCAGAGTGGGCGTCGACGTTGGGCCAGGGGTTCTTGATCTTCTGGTTCTCGCCGAGAACCTTGGGGGCAACCTCGTAGATCTGGCTGACAAGCTTGAACAACGGGAAGTCCGGAAGATGCTTCTGAGCAAACTCGCGCTGGGCCATGTAACGCGGGTCGGTCTTGCGCAAAACGGCATGACCGTAGCCGGGAACGACACGGCCAGACTTGAGAGTGTCCCAAAGGTACTTCTCGATCTCGGCCTTGCCGACGTTTTCGCCGATCTCGGAGCGCAGCTTGAGGATCCACTCGAGCACCTCCTGGTTGGCACGACCATGCAGAGGACCAGCAAGACCGTTGAAGCCAGCGGCGAGCGAAAGGTAAGGCGAGCTGAGGGCAGAGCCGACAAGATGGGTGGTGTGAGCGCTGACATTACCGCCCTCGTGGTCGGAGTGGATGGTGAGGTACAAACGCATCAAATCAGTGAACTCGGCGTTGTTGTAGCCGAGCTGCTTGGCGAAGTTTGCCGAGTAATCGAGCTTGGCATCGGTAGCACCCAATACGCCGTCATGGAAGACGTTACGGTAGATGAGCGCAGCGATGGTGGGCAGCTTGGCAATGACGTCAAGCGAGTCCTCCAGAGTGTACTTCCAGTAGTCCTTCTTGTTGACGCCCTTCTCGTAGGCCTTGGCGAACTCGGACTCGGACTCGAGGGCATTAACAGCGATCGAGAGCTGAGCCATGGGATGAAGGTGCTTTGGCGAGTGGTGCAGAAGATCGACAACGTGGTCGGGGAGAGAAGAACGCGCGTGTAGCTCAGCACTAAGCGCACGAACCTGGCCCTCGGTGGGGATCTCACCGGTCAAAAGCAGCCAGAAGAGACCCTCAGGGAGTGGCTCGTTGGAGCCAGGGGCCTTGGGCAGCTTGGCACTGACCTCGGGAATGGTGTACCCTCGGAATCGGATGCCCTCCTCGGGGTCGAGCACACTGCCCTCCCAAACAATGCCGATAATACCACGCTGGCCGCCGTAAACCTGGTCCAACTTCACCTCCTGCAAGGTGTCGTTGCCGTGGGCAGCACGCAAAGCCTTAATCTGCTCAATCTTCTGAGGCAGGCTGGCTGCGAACGTCTCGCGGAGGGTCGGTTCCTTCGTGGAGTACGCGCGCAAGGCACGCTGGAAAACACGCATCGTGGAGGCGCTCTTCATGGTGGAGGAAAACATCGTGACTTGTCTGCAGAACCGGTTTCAAGGTGGGGGGTGCAAGAAAGCCTTGACAAAAAGAGTTCCTAAGGAGTAGGGGTGCCTCATATATAACAGCGTGACCCGGCAGGTGATACTTCTGCACCCTAATTGAGTCGCAAGGGCAAGGCGCGTGATTGGTCGCAACTGGCTCGGGACGAGCGTTCGAGGGTTGGGGCTACTGACGAGTATGACGTTCGTCGTCGCCATAGGCGTTGATGAAAGAACCCTCTCGCCCTGTATTCTCTGGGGCAGTCGCCGGCTGCACCTCCTGCAGCCAAAAAGCCGGGGTGAATAAAGAAATGACGCAGCACCGCCGTCAGAGGGCCCTGCAGATAAGGAGGGGCCGCACACGATTTTGGGGATTTCCTTGTACTTTTCCGTCCTTTGGGGATTGTGGCTCTGAGTTTTTCTGACCACCCTTGGCCGACCTAAAAATCCTCACTAAGTGTGACCACCGATTTGGCCAGGGTTCGTGCGCGACCTGGCGTTCCGTTCTAAAGGTGGCACTGGTTGGTTCTATTGGCTCAGTGTTGCTGTTAATATTTGGAGCGAGTAACGCCTCCTGTTGAGAGCAGTAGTAGAGAGTAGCAAATATTGTCGGATTAGAATATTGTGATATATGATTAGGCTGATAATCGATCTAACTTGAGGCTGCGGCCGCTTCTCAACATGTGCCTTGCAGCTCTAATAAAATTGACGCGATGTGTATTGACCTCTCTTCGGTGGTCTCTGCTCAAATTTAATTTGGTTGAGCTATATTCGATGGTCCAAGCTTTGGATTGTGGGTTCAGCAGCAGACTTCAAGCAGACCCTGAGCCGCGCCGTAAGTGGTACATCAGTCGAGATAATCGTATCGTGGCCTGAGCTTAGCCGTCGGGAATTCCATCAATTGAGGAATTTGTGAAGCGGCGTCAACAGAAATTCACGTGTACCCCCCTCCAAAGCTGATCATTCCACTGGCCCACGCACTCGCCGGTGAGAACTCGCCCGCGTCATGGCTGAAACCAGTACCAAGATTTTTGTTATCTAGAAGCGCAGAGATTACTCTGTTTACACTCAACTTGACGGTCCATACTTAAATCGCTCATCGGTGGATTTGGTATCAAAGGTATAGCTTTATGAACTAATTAACACCTTGGAGGGCGGTGCATAACCCTAAGAGTCGTGCATAACTTAGGGCGATTTGCATTGGCTTGTGCTCAAAAAAAAAACCGACCGGTTCGAGAACGCCAGTTGGCATCAACGACTTCTCAGCATTTTGAAGGTTGAGATGGTATTTTTCAGACCAAAAGTCTCTCCCGCTTTATGATTGCAGAGAATTCCTGCCTCGTGTTTGAGCTGTCCAGCCTTGACCAATGAGAACTTGACGCCAGCGCTACATGATAGTATAGCGATTTCAGCACACAGTTATAGTAACTCTAAGTCTTTTCGAAAAATACTCAACTAGCGGCTCCTCTATTATTTCTTGCGAAGCCTAGGCTCGTAAATCTCGAGGAAACTCACTGTTCAACATGAGTCACGACTAAATTACAGAAATCGTTATCAAATTACGACTTTCGCTTACGGCTTCTTATATGGACACGCCCCTTCGCAAATCCGTCAATTACTAACAACACATTATCCAAGCACCAACATTCGACGAGATTCACAATAAAGGAAAGCTTTCTGGAATTTTCTCGTTTCAATGTAGATTCCTCGGCGCTCACTATTAAGCACTTTCTACTAATAAGTACTTTCTAATCCGTTGAAACTACTGGAAACTCCAATGTAGAAACTTTAATTAGCCAACTGAATAGCTGGTGACCTACTGCTAATTTATTGAATTTCTTAGGCTCCCTGATGTTTAGGCTAATACTATTGCCAGCTCCTCCATCAAGCAGGGATTCTCTTCAAGTGCCACCTGACCTCTTTCCAGCGATATGTGTCGAAAACATGATAAGGCTAGCATACTTAGCCACTATCTGAGGTTGGCTGAAGATCCACATCGGCAACAAGCAGTGGTATTCTGCTCAGTGTAATGCCCAATTCGGCCTCGCACTCTGTAGTCAGTCCGGATGTAGGGAGAGGTGCTGATTCAACTATTCCGAAGATGGCTCCACAGCCAGCTTCGTTGGAACCGAGTAGAGGAACAGCTGGAAGGACGCACAAGAGAGCACCAAGTTCTATGTCGGAGTCGCCATTGCAGCAGGTAAACGTGGAAACTGCGCCTCATTACAAACTCAAAGTCGACACGCTTTATGAACAGCTCTTCAGCATTGAACCTCATGATGCCGGCTACTGGATTGAGTTCTTTCTTTTGCCTGTAAATAAGCAGCGGCTTTCCAAGGTTATTAGAGCAGCCGCTCCTCTGGATAAGCACGAAGAAACCGTGCAAACTCTAGTTATGGCCGCAATCGCGAATTTGGAACCTCACCTTTCCAACAGAATAATTGTCAACGCTTTGGGCATTATCGAGGTGGTCTTCGGGGAAGCCCTTGACCTATCTGCAGGCACCCCTACCACGTCCATTGTGCATGTTCTGGTCGGCATTGATAGAGCTAGCAAAGTATTCGACGATCTGACTTCCAGCTTGTTGAGGTTCCTCAACCACATATCTCCAGAGGTGGTTGATGCTGCGATTGGTGCAGTTCTGGTTATTGCACGCAGCTCTTGGGGCACCCAGCTGAACACTCTTTTTGCGAGCAAGAACTTCTTTGCTGCCTCCGTCTTTCTTATTGACAAGTACGTAGACCACGATATTGCCCTTCGAGCATTTTCCGCAATTGGAGTCTTAACTTCTTTGGATGTGTACGACGTTTACGACAATGGGAGTTCCATCTATCTCCAAAGAATAAACGACTACGTTGATGAAACTGTTATGGCCAAAATAATCGCGCTCGCTCAGCGGAATTTGTCAGAGAACAACAAAGCCAGTGTCTCCTCGCGGGCTGACGGGAATCAGAAGCTGTCTTCGTGGTTCTCTAACTGGTTTTCCAGCAAACTGGAGCTGACGGACGCTATTGCAGATGTGAACCTTCACGAAAAAAATGCTGAACTCGTCTCCCTGTCTTTGTATTTCTTCATTCTCCACAACAGCATGTTTGCGCAGGGGTTTGCGTCCTCTCCTGCTTTGATCACCCTCATAATCAACAGCGTCACGGTGTTTGAAAACTCTATGAAATCCCTCAAGTGCTACGACCAAACGTGGCTGATTCTCCTTGTACTAAGGCACTTGATGGAAACCGAGTTTGACGTGCTCGTTGACAACGCTCAAGCCGTTCCCATAAGACTCGAGGCATCCAAGCTGGCCTTGGACTCCTCGCGTCGCGTACCCTTAGCAGGAATTTTGGATCTTGTGCAGGTAGGATTGAGGGCTGTTGGGAGTCATAAAAAGCCCAACACCGATTTACTGGAGCAACTGGCTCGCCTTGAGAAGCTGGCTTGTAGAAACATTGTGCAATCCAAACATTCTTGGAAATATCATTGGCCCCACCTCTGGAAAGCCAATTTGGGCCTAATAAAACATCTCTCGGTGAAGTCCGTATCACCTTCCGCGGTTAATGAGCTTCTCAGCTCTTTAGTAGGGCTTGCCTCGCACAGAGACATTCTCGACGAGGAGGACTGGACTTTTCTCGTCTACAACATTGTTCAGCATGCAAACTTGATCAATCAAGTTGCAGAAGTTTTCCCTGAGCTGGCAATGAGTCCTTGTGTAGTCGCTGCTAAGGCCATGATTGTTCAGTATGAAATCTCTAAGGACCACCCAGACTTGGCGATGGTTGTGAAACAGGGCCTTCTTGCAGCTGGAACCGGCAGTGCTATGTTGGAGGACACTCAAAGATCTCACAATGCTGCTACAGATGCCATCACTAGAAAAGTTGTGAGGACTGTGGTTTCCACAAAGAGCACGTAGGGAAAGCTAGGCCATCACGCAAAAAAATTAATAGATGCATGTATTAAAAGTCTAATTTACAACTATGCGTGTATTCCCAGCTGTATCCAGAGCTTGGATCTATTAGCTCTGACTATTTACAGCGAGCTCCATGATGAGCCTTGTGGCAAGTCTGAGAAACGGGTATGCTGAAAAGGTGTCATCGATTGCATGGGCGTCAGCCGTTTGCTGCTTAGGGTCATCGAATCCATCAAACTTGAAATCAACAAGATAGTTATTCTGCTCAAGCTGGTAAAGCTGGATTCGCATTCTGAGGTCCTCGGAGATAGGGGGACGTCCAGGAGCTGCGGCAGATTCGCTATGCCATCGCACAAAAATCGTCCAAATGTCTTCGTCTGAGGGCATGGTCCACTCAGCTCCCAAAGCCTCCAGACCACGATATATCTCGCCCATTACGTCTAGCGGATACGAGCGCGATCGGATGCCGAAGTGCCAGCGCATCTTGGACTTCTTTATCGACGTGGGTGAGAGACGTTTTGACATTTGCACGCCACGGCTTTGCATATATGCGAGGTGGTACTGTGGTAAGCTTTGAGGTAGCACAGCAATGGCTGATCCTGTGAAACCTATGGGCCCAAGGTGTGTCTGATCAAAGGAAAATGTGGACGGGATCCCGTTTCGACCCACAGATGATGGCTTGAACTTATGAGATTGTTCCCCAGATGAGGGGAGGGTGCCATTGCTGTCCTCGCTAGGTTGGCGCCGAGAGTTGTTAGCACGGACCTCAACAGCCTTTCTCGACATGTATTCATCCAACAAGCTGGTCGTTCCAGAGTTCTGAGAATCCCTCACCAGCTGATATGCGTCTCTGATTTCTGCTGCATTGGCAACGCTCTGCTTGCCGCTATCTTCGTTGGCGACTGCATCCAAAATGTCTAACCTCGAGAATCCCAGCTGACTGCTGAGGAACCTGACGGCATTTTCGTCCACTGGTTCACTTGCAGAGCTCGTGGCTTCGGGGAATAACTCAGGATCAAGATTTGTGGTGAACCAGGGATCTTTGATTAATTCATCAACGGTGATGCGGTCCATGGGGTTCACGATGAGCATCTTCTTCAGCAAATTGCGAGAGCCTGCACTCAGAAAGTCAGGAATATTATAGACGCCCTGGCTGATACGATGAAAAAGCTCCGGAATGGACTCCTCGTCAAAGGGGAGTCTTCCCACGAGCATGACATATAGAATGACACCACAGCTCCAGACATCGACCTCGGGTCCTGCGTACAGACGTCCGCTAATAACTTCCGGGGCGGCATAATTTGGGCTTCCACAACTTGTTTTGAGAAAGTTTCCATCGGTCATGATATTTGACAATCCGAAATCCGCGATTTTGATGTCCATTTTGTCGTCCAGTAGCAGGTTTTCTGGTTTGAGATCACGATGCACAATTTTATGCTTGTGACAGTACTGGACAGCACTGATGATTTGCTGGAAAAACTTGCGAGCTTCGTCCTCGTGCATTCGGCCCTTCTGTACAATGTGGTCAAACAACTCCTTGCCAGCAAACTCGAGCACCATGATGATTTCGTCCTTGCTCTTGATAACTTCGTAGAGCTTGATGATGTGACGATGCCGGAGCAGCCTCAGATAGCTGATTTCTCTCTCGACTCTGCCTTGCATGTCAGCCTTTTGCAGTGTTCGACGATTAATGATTTTCAACGCAACGCGGGAGTTCGTGGCCAGGTGATAAGCAAGCTTCACTTTGCCGAAGCTGCCTTCTCCCAACGTCTTCACTATCTGGTAGCGGTCTATTCTTTGAGCATCTGTGGACATTGTGTATGCAAAGTCAGAGCTCCAGCCCAGAAGAAACAGCGCTTAAGGCGGCAAGCACTGTCGAGATTGAGGTAGTGGGTGTTGCCCAAGACGCTGTGCTTACAAACGATCCCTTAGCCCAGAAACTACCACGCTACCTCAGCGACCTCAGGGCTGGGAACGGCCTCTCTCATTTGTTTCTATGCAGCGTCTCCGCAATTTCCCCACCAACCCTGAGGTGCTGGTGCGATAGCTCGCATGAAAAGCCAGGGCAGAACAAGCTCAACAGTTTCAGACGCTTCCGCAACTCGAAAGACGTGCTCCATGATAAATGACGGAATCCGCTTAAAGTAGATGCTCATAATTGTTTAAATAGGAATGCCTCGACGGCTCCGATGGGGAGAGAGTCCTTGGACACTCCAGTCTGATCCCAAGCCCAATAGTATACAAACCTATAACAAAAACATATAAATTGGAGGAGCCTACGAAGGTGTATACGGCAGAAGAGGTGATGACTCGTTCGGGTTGACCTCGCGGCAGCAAATTGGGCAGACATTGCGCCTTCTCAGCAGCCACTGTGATACGCAGTGGACGTGGTATTCGTGCCTACAGGGCAGCGTCATGACCTCACAGAGATCTGAGAAATCCTCTAAACAGATTGAACACTGTCGCTGGTGCCAGATATTCTCGCTGTCGGGTTTCCAAATCCGCCGTGGGAGAGACCACACCGAGCGGGGCGACGACCTCCTTCTGGCCTTCTTGCCTTGCGTGTTGATGAAGATGACTAGCAAAACAACACAACACATTATGACAGGCCGCAGCAACAGTAAAATCATTGCCTGAGCGATGCTGGGGTCGAATTCTGTGGACAGCGTCCAGACGCTCGCTTCCTGGTCAACGCGCTCTGTCACTGAGTCGTAATCCCGCTGGGTCAGTATCATGCTGGGAATAATTAGTTTGACATTGGGAATAGATTCGAGACCTTCGACTGTTTGGCTGCTTGTTGGCGACTCGCTGATAAGAACCGCCCTCGCTCCTCGTGCCTGGCAATTGGCTATTTTCCGATATAGATTGCAGTCGCCCCTCTCTACCAATGCAATGGAGCCTTGTAGGTCAGTGTGCTCTAATTCTCTACACCCCCTCGGGTCGTCCCTGGAGTCTATTTTTCTTATCAAGCCCGATACCCGCGATAGCGGGTCCTTGGAGGTATTCAAAGGCGCATGAGAGGCCATTGATAGCTCGTAGGCCTTCATGGTGGAATTCTCTATTCGGACAAGCCCGTATAGAAACATGCCTGGCAAAATCCCAAAATTGGGGTCTGGCATTTGCGGAATGGCATTCGAATACCTCCAATGCACTTCTAACGATGCATAGCCTAAAAGCAGAAGAATAGTTAATGAGAGCGCCACCGTGTATTTGAGATGAAGAAGCATGGTTCGCCCCAACAATCTCAATCCCAACGCGCCTTAGATGTCAAGGGCCCCAATGCGATATGCGCTCACTAGCGAGAGGCTCCCAATCTCAGAATGGACTTAGCAGCTCCCATGCAATGGCTGAGCAGAGATGACATACCTCTATCACCTGAACCTGTTTTGTGGTTGTGGCGCACTTGGTGTAAGCCCTATTCCTTCTTTGCATCACCCTACACCCTAATGACGCAGTGCTTGATGAAAGCCCCTGCCCCGCGCATTTACGCTAAATCTGCAGAGAGGCTGATGAAAACGCAAAATAATTAGATGAGTCTGACTGGGTTAGTTAAATTTATTTTTCAAATCTGCTAGTTTCGACGCTACGAAAATTCTACTAATATACTCTTAACCTCGAACGGTTTCAACTGGAATGGAATCCGGTCAACCGTCTTTTCGTCACAAGTTGTCATCAGCACATCCAGCGATTTGCCGTCAGACTCATCCTCGAGAATGTTGACCTCTGACGCAGCTTTCACGGGCAGCAATGAACTCAACTGGCCTTTGGCTTGGCCCCCTAGCGCTTCGTAGACCCGGACTATCACTCTGCGTCGGTTGCTAGATGCATCTGCATCCGCCCTCTTGACAGCAGAGAGAATAATGCTGGGGTCGCCACGTACAGCGAGTACATTAGGGATGCACCTCGAGTCAGCGACAATCGATCTTTCTGTTTCAGATTCGATTTTATCGCCCTGCGTTGTGTGATACAACCTATTGAACGACTCAGCTAGTCTCAGAGTATGGGGACCCAATGGCCCTTTGTGGGGAGCGAGAGCATACCGGAATTTATGCAACCCCATATCAGCGTGTGCATCTGGAGATTTTGGGGACCGCAGGAGACTCAGTCGCATCAGATTCCCGTGAATTGAGTATCCATACTTGCAATCATTCAGCAACGAGACACCATAGCGCCAATCACTAAGATCAGCAAATCTATGGCCGCTCACCTCGAATTTGGCTGCATCCCAAGAAGTGTTCGTATGTGTAGGACGTCGTTGGACGCCGAAACTACATTCATAGGTGGCAAAGTCGGACATCACGGCGACAGGAAACTCGACCTTCAGAAATTGATATGTTTCGTGCCAGTCAACATTTGTGTCAAACTCAATATGATCAGCGTGAAGCACTACACGCTGTTCCAGCCTCGATTCGTCGCCAAACCTGTAAATGACTTCCACGGAGGTTTCATCATATTGGCACCAAGCAAATGGCTTGATATCCTTTCTCTTCTCAGTGGCATATTGTTCCGTGTCCCAAGCTGGAAAGTTGAGCGGCTGATCCTCGAAAAGGACAAAGTTGTTTGGGCCAGATCTAGTGAAGGCAAGAACCTCGCGATCCTCACTTTTGTCAAATATGTAACTAATCTGACCTTTGAAGAATTTCACAATGTACGACTCGTTTTCAATCCTCATATTTCTTGGTCTCTCAAAGAGTTCCTCCGCAGATGCCTTAAGCACAGTCTCACGCGGGAGCTGCTGTTCGTTGTCTGTAGCTAATGGAGGCTCGCATGCCTTTGATTCGACCTCAATATACTGGTCTGAGTTTCCTTCCACGTTCTGTGAGTCGTTAGCCTTCGCTTCATCGAGGACGTGCAGTGCCTCCTTGACCAGTTTAGAGCCTTCCTCCCAGATTTCCCGATAAATCTGTCGCGCATCCTCATAAATCATCTCAATTCCTGAACCAGGAAGAACGTCATGGAACTGATTCAAGCACACCTTTTCCCAAAGACTCTCGATTGCGTCGAAGGGATACGTGTACCTATCAGTCTGAAGAGAAGCCGCGGTTGCTAAAAGCTCAAGATCACGCATGAGAATCTCGGATCGCCTGTTTCCGCGCTTGATAGCCGCCTGAGTAGTATAGGTTCCGCGGTGGTACTCGAGATAGAGTTCACCTTTCCACGTTACAAGATTTTTGCCATTCCTCGAACGCTCAAGAACTGTTTCGAAAAATTTTGTTGGAGTGTAGGCGGCTCCGCTGGCTACGGAAGGCAGCAGGTTCGACTTATTGCTAATTCCACGACATCTTCTCAACTTCTCGATCATCTCTGCAGTGGGTCCTCCACCTCCATCGCCGTGGCCGTACAATAACAGTGCATGCTGGCTAGTATCCAAGTTCTTGTGCTGCTCAAGGGTTCGTTTAACGTCTCCAAAATGAGCCTCTGCTGTGTAAGTGTTCGCAGGGGGCATGTGGCACACAACTTGCGAGCCATCTAAACCAACCCAAGAAAACGTTGACAAGGGGAAAACATCGATGTTGTTCCAGCTCAATTTCTGGGTAAGAAAATATGGCTGGTTAGCAAGCCTGCATACCTGAGGAAGCTGTGGAGTATAGCCAAATGTGTCAGGAAGCCAGAATACTTCGGACCTTCTGCCGAATTCGCGTTCAAAGAAACGCTGTCCGAGCCACATTTGGCGAACAAGAGATTCACCGTTGGGCATGTTGGTGTCACATTCAACCCAAGATCCGCCAATAGGAATGAATCTTCCTTCCTTTGCAGCAGCTCTCACTCTCTCGAATAAATCAGGATGATCTTCCTTCAGCCATTGAAACTGCACAGCCTGGGACGCTGCAAACACATACTCAGGATATTTCTTCAAGAGTTCCAGCTGCGAGGACCAGCTTCTTGCAATTTTGCGACGAGTTTCAGCATAAGGCCAGAGCCAGGCAGTGTCGATGTGACAGTTGCCGATTGCCCATACCAGCTCATGGTCTTCTTGGACTTCATAAACCTTAGCCGAGTCAACATCCCTGCCAATAAATTCTGTGGCGATTATTCGGCACTTTCTGCTGCTTTCGTCGACATTGTCCCGATCAAACATGTTCATGATACGGTTAAGCACGTCTTGGGCTTTGTGCTTTTGCCATGATTCTGCGGGGAATTCACGACCTGCATCACCTATGAGCCAATAGTCTATGTTCAAAGCTCGCGTTATCGAGTTCGGAACAAGGAGATCAGCTCTGTTCAAGCGAAACTGCCTGTTTGGGTCAGGTGGAGAGCCGGCTCCAGTGATGTTGTTGCAGCTGGTCTCGATATAAAAAAGATGCCATTCGCCATCGTCGCGCCACGCCTTTTGAATTTCAACTTCTGTGCGCTTATGCTCCCCACTCAAGCCTTGGATTGGAACGCCCTGCTCAGAGTATAGAAACCCTTCGTTCGAGGAGTCGAAGTCAAAGATGGGCATCTCGTCGTACTTCTCTTTCCAGTCACTTGGAATTTTCACCTCAACTTTGAACCAGTGAGTGCTCCAGCTGGGACCAAACCAATCGCCCTTGCTTGCAGGTCTCCATTGCCCTTCTGCTTGCTTCATTGCATCTTCGAAGGAAGGACGCTGGAGATCCGGCACAGAGTACACGTTGAGTTTGATGAAAGAGGAGGAGTCAATTCGAGTTCGGTCGAAGTAACGAGGCAGATTGAGGTCTCTATACTGGCCGTTAGCGTCATTGAACTGCTTAATCCTGCCTTGATAGAGACTCTCAACCTTTTTGGGAACTGGTATGTAACTCCTTGTTGGATAAGTCATTGCGTCAATATCAATCGAGTCTCAATACTTGGTGCTTCGCTTCTCTCAATTGATATAGACAAGTCTAAGAATTTCACACTCGTAGCTTACAGGTGGCTCAAATCACTGATATTTAAGGTTCCTGTATTGCGCCGTTGGGTCCTCGAATAGGCTCGACTGCGTGTTGGATCTGGGTAGGGGTATTGCCTTCCTAAAACGGTGGCCCTCAGCCCCACAGATCATGCGGCGGGGTACTCGCATGAGATGTCCACGTATCAACGTTTTATCATAATTAGAGTAGCATTTAAATATACAAATGATCCACATTAACAAGCCAATCTCCTAGTGTATTTAGGGCCCATAGAGTCTGCCTCAGAATTCAGGTTGTTCAGATATACGCGGCTTTGTTCAGCATGCTTGGCATACTCACCTTCGAGTAGCCTGTTCTGAACCACAGCTTTGTAAACCTTTTGTAGAAGGTCATAGTCAATGCCAGCATTGACCAGAGCGTCGACGATCCAGCCTGTGGGGGCATCTCGTGTATAGTCAACAGAATACTGCTCCAACATGGGCACCAACTCAGAGACCGAAAAGATGGTATCTGAGGCCTTGAACCGTGCACCAAGACGCGTGATAATCGACGCGATATGCGCATAGTGGGCTACTTTCTCACGGTCGTCCTGAATTCTTGCTTTTGTCAGAAGATTGGTCCAGCATTGACGAATTTCTAATGGATCACGGAAATCAGCAAACTCAAATATACTAAAGCAAACCTCATACAGCCCGTTCGGTTCAGCCCAATCATTGAAGAGCTCGCTTATGGTGTAAAGGTGAGTGTTCAGCTGCTTCTTTGCCTCTTTGTCCTCGTCACCTAGCTTCGAAAGGATGTCCGTCTGTAACAGGGCCAGACCTAGATATGCACGGACCATTGTCGTCATGTTAACTGCCTGCTGAGTATGCTGAGGCTGCGCTTGGCAGTAACCCATTGCTCTGCTCAGAAATTCAACTCGTTGCGACAGCAAGGGCACCAGCGGTCCACGAGCAAGATCCAGTAAAACATCGGCAGCCGCAAGTAGATCGCCATGGCGCTGATGCCACTTCCAGAGAAGCATGGCAATTCTCAAATCACCCGCGGCACCAAGTTGAAGGTAATTCGACACAAATGGGGTATCAAGCAACGCGATCTGGTCCTGTTGATTGTGAGCTAGGTACCAGTCATATAATGCAAAATGCCAGACTTCGTCTGGATTTTTGAGCATAATTGCATGAGCTGGATCGTTGGAGGTAGCGGCGGCGAGCTCGGGGCAATGGTTCAAGACTTCAGTGAAAATAATATCATACACTGCCATTTTGGCTTTGAATTTGAGCTCGCTTTCACTCACCGGGCGCGAAACTGCATTGCCAGGCCCGGTGGGAATGGCACCCATTACAGCGTCAGAATCTTCTATAAGTCTTCGCTTCGATGCTGGTTCATCGCTCGAGGTGGATCCGTCACTCAGGCGCTCATTAGTCCTTTGTCGAAGATAGCCCACAGCAAGATTGGCTGGATCTTGCTCTGCAGCAACGGAAAGACTGCTTTGCACAGCTCCAGTGTAATATTTTAGTTGAACATAGTCCCGTACAACGTCCCTGAGTGTTTCTAACTGAATGTTGGATGCTGCTTTGCGTATGAGAGAAACACTGCAAGCTAAACTCGCAGTATCTATGTGCTTGGGGTTCTGCTTGGCGTGATATATGCATTCCAATGCCTTGTACTCCAACACATCGCCCGTAGAGCAGTAAGAGGAACAGCGGTCCTGGATAACCGAAGTGAGAGCGTCAACACTGTCTCCCTTGTTGAGAATGTGATTGACCAGACTGTTGACGAGCTCTCTAGCGACGTCACTGTTCTTAGCTGTAGTGAAAAACTCGCCAAAAGTAAGGTTTCTAAACTGCTGCATATGCGTCTTGTCGAAATAAGACAGCAAATGTTGAGTATTTTGCTGCGTAAGGACAAGCTTCAAAAATGCGATTCCTTCTTGACAGCTCTTAGCCAGCCTACCGAGAGCTTGCAAACCTTTATGCTCGCCTTGACTGAGTAGAGCAGCATCATCGCCACGAGGATAATTACTACTCCGTTCACTCAGTCCCTCACTGAACGATCGGTTTCGGTCTAAAAGTTCGACAAGGTGAGTGAAGTCCTGATAAATAGTGTCCAACAACTGGGGGTCGGGTGGCGTGTCTTTTGGGCCTAGAATCTTAGCTGCCCAGAGTGGCTTCATTAATTTTGCGATGTACAGAGCTAAGCCATCGAATGATGAGCTCAATCGGATTGAGGCATGCCCCAGAAATCCAGGCTGCATTTGGTCTCGTCTGAACATAGGAAGCCCACCAAATCTGAAAAAGGAGCTGATAGCATTCTCTCTGATAGCTCGACTACTAGATTGCGCTGCCAACTGTAAAGCACCACAGCAGAGTTGCATAGGGCCATACACCTGAGCAAGTGCGTAAGGAGCATCGGCATTCTCGAATCTCTCGCTAAAAGGACGCCTGTGGATCTTGAATAGCGATGTAGGAGTCAAAACCAAGTCAGAATGTTTTGATCTTTGGATGAAAAGAACCGGGCCGTCGATCTTAAACCAGCCGCTCAGCTCAACGAAGCTGATGGGGACCCTCATATCACTTTGGTGAGCAGTTCTGTAATCATCCACAGTAGAAGCCAAGACTTGATTGTCTTCTGCGGCAGCGTACGTTACTCTTCCATCAATCACGAGTATCTTTCCACGAATTACCCGAACATTGCTTGCGAACAGCTCTTCGCTCGACGCTTGGCTTTTCGGGGTCGACTTGCCATTTGCCAGTGAACTTGAAGCCTCAGGTTTGATGGCTGCATTTGGTTGGGCAGCTGTCGCTTGGGCTTTATCGTTGGGAACTGGGGGTCGCTGTATGTATGCTGCGTGCAGTTGAGACCCGGCACGTCGCCAATCACCAGCGCGAAAGTAGATTCGATCGCCAGAATCAAGCACTGCTACGAGTCTTATGAAGGTACTTGCCTCTAGAGGAACGGCCGAAATCCCAGCAATCACAGAGTTCTCTCTGTTGGGCTGAGGCGCAGTCAAGTGGAGTGCCGACTTGATTTGATGGAAAGTGAGATTTCTCGAGAGAGTGATGGATGTCCCGGCTGCTGAAAATTCGTAAGCATGAATTGACGAGTTCGAGGTGAGAGCATAGAGCATTGAGGTCGAGTCGTCGATCACGAAATCAAGGATCCTCTCTGCATTCGGCTTGGATGTGGAGGATCCAAATAATCCTCCGAAAATGCCTCCGTATTCTCCGTGGCAAATTCTTTGAGTTTTTGGGGTAAACCAGGTTTCTTTGGCCGAGTACCTGAACTCCCAAATGGTCGTTCCTGTCTTTTCAGCAGAAAAGAAAATGCGGCCCTCAGCTGTGCCTCGAATCAGAGGACTTCCAAGTCCTTCTACGGGGATGGAAAGGTCTGTATCAAAAAAGTTGCTTTTGTCATTCACCACGTAAAGCCGGATCTCCTTTGTAGTACTAACAGCGATCAGTTGCTTGACTTCGTCACTGAAAACGCGTCTGTCAGGTTTCAAACTCGCAACTGAAACGACACTGGCATCAGAGCTTTGAGGGCTAAACTCTCTCACCTCATTGGTGGTGAGATTCCAAAAGACGGTCGTCTGTCCCGAGAACCATATCGTGTTGATCTCAGCGAGGCAGCCCGTCTTCACGCTCGGCTGGGCAGCCAGGGATAGAACAGCTGTAGGGAGAGTCGACTGTGATATCTTGAAGGGAGCATAAACCTTCTGGTTATGCAGGTCTGAAGTACAGTGACATTCAACCGTGCGAGAAGAGACCACAGAGTCCAAGTCTGGAAGCTGCTGTTCTCGAAGACGATATGCGTCGAGAAGATTAGCGGCAACGGAAAGCGGCCAAGCCTGGGGCTGTGTCGCTAAGGACACCCCAATAGCACCAAGCTCAACCTGTTCACGCTTCTCATGGACCAGGCCTGGCTGTTGGACTGGAGCAGGTAGAGCCATGTATGTATCTCACTGTTTACTTTGGCAGATTTACCAGCCTTAATGAAAGGATCACGGGACTTCGTCACGCTTAAAGAGTATCGCCAGCCCAGCCGTATCATGTGGTTCATATTAGTAACGAGCAGAGCGACGACTTGCCGATCCGTCTAGGAAGACTATAGGCTTTTAAGAAATGTATAGAGCTCAGATATGGCTTCTACTGATATCCTGATATGGCTTTTTTCGATTTCTTGAATCTTTCAATGCAATCTATGTATTATCGTTCTCAGGTACGCATTACCTAACTGTAGATATGAAGCGCTAAGTGACACGACGCAAGGTAGGACCACAAGAGCTGCACCGAGTTTGTTTACGTGAATCGAGCAGGGACTACCTTGTTTTAGCCTACTTTGAGCATTTTTGTGCACCACTAGCTGCCTTGTAGCCGATTCGGCTGTAACACGTGATTAGGCCAGGAGTTGAAGAACCAAACAATAACAATATGGGTGGGTAGGTACAAACAAGGGTAGTAGGCAACTTTATCTACAGTTGATTTACCAGACAACTGGCCGAGGTCTCTCAAACGAAGTTCTTTGAGAGCAGCCGAGCGGTGTCTACAAATTTTGGTTTAGCCAATTTGGAATTGAATCGCAATCCGGAATATGCTCACCTTGGATATCACGGATCCGCAGAGCTCTGCTCATTTGCGAGATATCGCGTTCAAAGTGAGGGCATCAAAAAAGACTGTTGTTGTTGCAGGTGCTGGCATATCTAGCAACGCGGGAATCCCTGACTTCCGCTCCAAGGATGGCCTCTATAACCTAGTCAAGCAGCAATATAAGGATACCTTTGTCAAAGGCAAAGATCTTTTCGATGTTATTCTCTTTCGAGACGAAAGAAGCACAGAAATATTCTACAGTTTCATGGCAGGGCTCAGAAGTGCCACACTTGAGGCTCAGCCGACTCACACCCACCAACTGCTGAAATTGCTCAAAGATAAGAAGAAGCTTCTGCGCTGCTATACCCAAAATATTGACGGCCTAGAGTTCCGAGCAGGCCTTGGGTTCAACGATACTGTTCAGCTACATGGCGATATACACAAGCTGAAATGCATGAACTGCTCTCAAACCTACCCGTGGTCCCCAGCGTACGCTGAGGAGATGCAGGAAGGAGACGCTCCAGACTGCGAAAACTGCATCAATACATCCTTGGCTCGCTCTTTGAGTGGGAAAAGAAGCACCTCAGTGGGTCGATTGAGGCCCGATATTGTCCTCTATGGAGAAGATCACCCTACTGGCGATGATATAAGCCTGAAGCTCGCAAAAGACTGCACTAGAGCGCCTCAGCTTCTCATCGTCATGGGAACTTCCCTCAGGGTTGTTGGCATAAAGAGGCTTGTTAAGAGTTTGGCTCAGGCCACCCATGCTGCTGGCGGCATGGTGATTTTCGTGAACAAGACTGCTGTCAGCAAAAGTGAATGGCACAACACATTCGACTATCATGTTCTGGCTGACTCCGATGCCTGGGTAGCCAACGTGAGATCGCATATACCATCTTTCTTCGAGATCCAAACTAAGCTTAATGTCGAGCGTAAGAGGAAGGTTGTGCTAGACTTGGAAGCCAGGAAAACAAACGCTACAAAAATCGCTGATATTGGTCCAAGCTCTCATAAATCAGAGGTTCCACAGGTCAATTTCGCGAAGCGAACCAAATCAGACCCGTATGCTGATAAAATACAGCAAGATCAGCTTCTAAATAGTCCTCAGAAAGGAGATGATAAATACGATCCCTCAGCATCATGGCCTGAGCCTCCTTCAAGTCCCAGCACAGAAATTTTGGATCTTCCAGACGAGATACACCCCCTTAAACTTGAGCAAGCAATGTAGATTCATATTTGTCAGATATCTGCTAGCTGGACTTCTTATCGATAAATTTGTATAATATCGAGTTTTACCCAGCTGGTCCTGATTAGGAATTGTGTGGCAGGGTGCAAGCTAATCATTCAAAGCAGATATCAATTCGTATTTGTTGAACAGCTGTTAACTGAAGCTCCGACAAATACTCTCGATGGTTTGTATTGGCTCCTTAACATCGAATTCTACACAGTGGGTCTTTATTAAGAAACATGGGGCAGGGTGCAAACTATTTATTTGTACTTCCATTCGAGGCTGATGTCAAATCTGATTCGTTATATAGCTGTTGATTGAAGTTTAGACAAATAATTTTGATGGCTCGTATCGGCTTCTTAACTTCAAACTCTACACAGTGGGTCCTTATTAGGAAACATGGGGCAAAAGGGTACAAACCAATCTCTTGAACTTCCTTTCAAGGCAGATGTCAGAAAGACATCTGCAGGTGTGTGCGCGAGTTCTATTTCCCAATCATTTGTCTGCGCTGTTAGAACACAGAGCACGCAAAGTCAAGTCCGAAGCTGGTGCTGGAAAGGCTGAGAACGTCAAGCAATCCCAGTCGCAGGCTTGTCCAAAATGTTCAACAATACTCGTACCAGGTATCACGTGCCACGTGCGAGTCAAAAAGTCCAGAAATGGCAGTTCCGAAGAAAGTAAAGTTAAGCCGCAACCAAGAAACCGAAGAAGTCGAGCCCGAAACCTGAGAAAAATAGTCACTAGAAAGGCGAAGTTCGAAGCAAGGCTCAAAGCGAAACTTGGCGAGAATTACACTGAGACGACGGAGCTGAGGTACTTGGAATATCGATGTGCCGCATGCGACGGAACACTCGTGATTGATGTGACCCCTGCGAAGAGAATCAACTCTGTTAAAAGCAGCAAGTCAAATAGTACCAACTCCATGGTATCAAATGAAATTCAAGGCAAGCCGTCTAAGCCTCAGCCCACTATCGGTGGTCTAAGCTTCAGTGACTTTCTTCTTTAACCTATGTGCTACATTATCATGCGATAAAGCCGCAAAGAGAAATGCAGAAAAAAAACTCAAGTGGCTGATTGATCGAGAGATCCTGGAGATGCTCCGAGATTTTCTTCTCTAGTTCGCGTTCTCTAAAGGATCTTGATTGAGTTTCGCCAGAATAAAGGAACGCAGCTCAAATTAAATTTCTGCACTCCTCAAATATGCTCTATTCTTACTTAGTATAGCCATGTCTAAATCGCTCATGGAGTTTGCGGTTGTGATGTTGGGCTCGACAATGAACTCGCTCTCTCATTGCTATCACTTTCTTTGAAATAGTTTAGAGTACTCTCTGGGTGTTGTTGCATTCAATTGATCAGTTTCTCAGAGAGCTTTTTTTTTGGACGCCTTAAACCGCGGAACAAATCCAATGCGCAGCACCTGCAACAACGTGGCTAGGGTGGAGGTAAGGGCGTAATGGTGTTATCTTCGATTCGCCATGGATTTCTCCGCCGCTGCGGTTCGATTCAACTATGATACTATCTATATGGACTACGGCGACTTTATAGAGCATACATGATTCAGCATTATAATTTCGAGCAAATCGGGAACAGCTCGGATGAAGTTAGGGTTATATCGACGCTCACAAAACTAACATACTAAACTAGATTGTGAAAGCTTGAGCGCAGCAAATATGATACAGACTGGGGCTTCTTCTATTTGCTTAGGCTGATGTGTCGCCTAGAGTGTCATTGAGCCTGACTGTCTTGTCGCATACACTTCAGTGCATTTGACTCACTGATCTGCCTGCATGCCTGGGCAAGGTAGAGCATGCAGCTGTCCGAGCAGAGCGCAAAGACTTGAACAGCTGGACAATGAAAAATTCCTAGCTTGAACCAACATATACTCTGAGTTCAGCCACACTGGATTTCAGTTCTGTTTACCTCTGGAACAAGAATAGAAGCTGGTCGTGTTTTTGCTGGCTTGACGCGCGGATAGATAGGTAGGGAATAAAATATACTTATTGAAAGTTTGACTGGCCAAGACACGGCTCAAACAGCAAGTACCCCGTTCAATATCTCCAGCAAAAAGATCAATTCCAACTCGGTTGAGGTTCACATAAGGCTAGAAATTCTTCTGAATCTAACCGACTCTTTGTTAGGTGCCGCGCTATACACTGGCAGTGCCTTCTTCCTTACCCTGAATCCCTGGATATATGGCTTCCTTCTATCATGCGAGTAGGGTCTCGATCCGAGGAGATTGGGAACACAAATCCCGCATTTTGCTGAAAGATGCCATCAGAGACTGGGAGAGGCGAAAGGCAACAGGCGCGGAGAAGGAGAAAGCCCAGCATTGAGAGAGATGAAGGCCCCCCACTAGTCAAAGCGAACGATGCGGAGTCCGATGGGCACAAGACCAAGAGAGGCACAAGTGCAATATCCAGTTCAACTCAGAAATCCAGAAAGCAAAGCAAAAAGAAAAGCTTCTACAGCCGCAAGCGATTCCTTATTATCGCCATCACCGTCATTGGGCTTTTTATCACCCACATAGTGGCAAATAACGACACAACATCAGAACTGGCAGAGGCCTCGCAAGAATGGCTTCTCATGTATAAAGAGAAGCTCCCCACCTCTTTAGTCGATCTTTTGCAGCAGGTCCAGCAATCTGACCGAGAAAGAGACCTGAGCAATGACTTTGCGGTAGGTATGCATATGTACGATGAGGGATTCCGACCCAAGCACCCAGTTATCATGGTTCCCGGAGTCATCAGCAGCGCGCTTGAAAATTGGGGACTTCACGGGACAGAAGAGTGCCCGAGCAAGGCACATTATAGAAAGCAAATGTGGGGTGGCTTTTACATGCTCAAATCGATTGTGCTGTCCAAGACCTGTTGGTTACGCCATTTAGTACTCGACAAGGAGACTGGCCTGGACCCTCCTGGGTTCAAGGTGAGAGCTGCTCAAGGAATTGAGAGCGCAGACTACTTTATCACAGGGTATTGGATTTGGAACAAAATCATTGAAAACCTGTCTGCGCTAGGCTACGATCAGAACTACATGAACCTAGCATCTTACGACTGGAGGCTTGGTTATCCTGATCTGGAAAGACGCGATGGCTATTTCTCTCATCTCAAAGCACTCTGCGAGGTCAACTTGCGCCTCACTGGCGAGAAAACATCTCTTATCAGTCATTCCATGGGCTCTCAAGTTGTATTCTATTTCCTCAAGTGGGTCGAGGCAATGGGCCCTGGCTACGGCAATGGTGGTCCCTCATGGGTTAACGACCATATAGCGCACTTTGTAGACATCAGCGGGAGCTTATTAGGAACTCCAAAAGCTCTTGTTGCCCTGCTTAGTGGAGAAATGCGCGACACAGTTACCCTCAATCAGATTGCTGTAATGGGTCTCGAGAAGTTTTTCAGCAGAGATGACCGGGCAGAGCTGGTTCGATCATGGCCTGGGATTGCGTCAATGCTTCCGAAGGGGGGGAATGTCATCTGGGGTCATAGCGACGGTGCTCCAGATGACCCTGCAAACACAACTGAGTCTTTCGGTAATTTTCTAAGATTTGCCGAGCAGGTTTCGTCTCTCAGTGAGCACAATTTGACTCTTGAAGACTCATTTGATCTGCTGTTCCAGGAGTCTCCTTCTTGGTTTACCAAGAGAACTAAGTCCATGTACTCCTTTGGTCTAAGCAAGACCCGCGCTGAAGTTCTCAGCAATGAAAAGGATCCTTCAAAATGGTCAAACCCTCTGGAAGTCTCGCTTCCAAATGCTCCGGACCTCGAAATTTATTCACTATACGGCGTCGGTAAGGACACTGAGAGAGCCTATTATTATAGAGACTCGTCAAATGATACTACCACCCCTCTCAATGCAGTGATAGACTATGAAAGTATGGAGAAGGGCTCAGTGGTGACTGGACCGGGCGATGGAACCATTTCACTCCCTTGCCATGTTATAAACCATCGCTGGAAGGAGAGGGGTTCGAAGTTCAATCCTGGAGGGTCGAAAGTCAAAGTTGTAGAAATGCTGCACAAACCAGACGTTTTCGACCTCCGAGGAGGTACGCAGACTGCTGACCACGTAGACATTCTCGGCCGTACAGAGTTGAACGAGTTGGTGCTCAGAATTGTGAGTGGCAATGGATCTGATATAGAGGAAGTGGTACACAGTAATATCGAAGATTGGGTGTGGGGCCTGGATCTAGGCAGCAATTGAAATTCAGGAGCTCAGGCCTTGGCAAATCCACGCTCATATCGTGTCTAAACTTAATAGAGGTCTTTGACGTTCAAGCAGTCTATATGTATCTATACACATTATGGAATGCGTTGTGAAGAAGACGCCGATTAAAGTAATATCACTATAGCTCCTTACCATAGTTGATTTTCTTGCCTGTCTTGGCAATGGTGTCATGAATCTTTTGGTAGTCAAGACTGCCATCTGTCTTTACGAGAGCCTTCTGCTGGTCGAGAGAGACATCTGCTTCTTTGACGCCATCAAGTCGATTGAGAACCCGACTGACTGCATTGACGCATCCAGAGCATGTCATTGTCACACCAAACTCAAACTCACTCATTTCAGCCGGTTTGAAGATGATAAAGACGGGCGTCACTTGTGTTGTGCAACGGTTTTCTGGTGTTCACGTGGTCCGATGTGTTCATCATACCATATCGACCCTGAAAGCGCGTGGTTGGTGTACGATAGCATTAAGCTGCAGGAAAAAACAATCATGCGCCTGTCTCATGTGAAAGTTAATTTCATAAATACAATTTTCGAATTCCACGTTGAATCAAAGCAAATCCGGCAGCCTTGTCAATAGGGTAACTAATTTAACGATTCTCTGGCCCGCTGGAGCGCTTTGATTGTGATATCTACCCACTTTATGAGGTTCTTATCGTCACCATCTTCTAGGCTTTCAGCGATTGCTGGGAAGACCTGGCCAGCATAACCCGTGTAACGCCCGGGTGCATACACTATGTGCTTGAACCATGGCCTCTCATCGAGGCCTTCTTCGTGCAGGAAGTACTGATCAAGAGCCTGCAACTTGGAATTGATTTTGCGCTCCTTGTATAACAGCTTGAGTTTCTTTAGATGATTCCAGAATCCGCCATGTCGCTTCACGTGCTTCAGCTCTCTGTGGACAGAGTGAGCGCTGTGAGCAAATTCCTTGGCAGCATGACTGAACTCATGAACTTCGTTGAACAGCAGTCCAACCTCTTCGCTTGCAGGACCTTCGTAGGAACCCAACAGAGCTTTCAAGTTATGTCTGATTGACCAAGCGTAGTCAACCACACCGAACGGGATCAAATCTCTTTCTGACAGCTCAAGGGCAATCAGAGCAATGAATTTGGCAACAGCCTCGTGGTATATAAGCTCGGTATCACCGAAGTTCTGCATCCAATGCAGAGAATCATAATTGGAGTGGTAGTGGTATACTGGAGAGTCTTGGCTAGGTTCAAATCCGCAGTCAAGAGAGGGAATGCCTAGATGGTCCTGAAAAACTGTGTAATCGCTTCCTGATCCAAGCGGGAGTATTCTTGAGCTGCCGTCACTTCCCCAGTGGTCGGAGAGGAGGCTGTCATTGAGCATCACGGTTCGGCTTGCCTTCTCAATGACCGGGCGTAGAAGTGGGTTGGCACTTGCAGTGAACCTCGTGCCCGAAAAGGCCACGTCGCAATTTAGATACGCGACCGCGTTCTTCTGGAGGTGCTCAGCATACTGCTCTCCCCACTCAGTGGATCCCAGTAATCCATACTCTTCACCGTCCCAAGATGCGAAAACGATCGTCCGCTGGGGTTTCCAGCCTTCTTCGACGAGTTTTCCAAAAACGCGAGCAATCTCAAGAAGAACAGCAGAACCGCTGTTGGGGTCAGCGCCGCCGAGGATCCAAGAATCACGGTGGTTGCCGATTATGATCTCTTGCTTGGACTTACCAGGGATGACACCAATCACATCGTGATTGGGGCGGAAATCATAATCCTGCTCATTGAATACATTGACCTTCAATTTTGAAGGGCCCACATTATAATCGACACCGTGGAGTGTACCTTTCCATTCTGGAAATTGAGGTCCGTAGCCATTCAGCGCTTTCAAAAGAGGCAAAGCATCAGTGTAAGAGATAGGGATGGAGGGGATGGAGGGAATTCCCTTGGGATCTGTGCGGTTTGTGAAGTCGCCTGGCAAAGAGGGGAAACCTGGGGAAGTAGGATCGCCCGGCGCATGAGAGAGATCTTGGACGCTGCCTCGCTGCACAGATTCAGGATGGCGAGCAGGTCCCTTGGGATACGCCTCGTAGCCGTTGTCCTCTGTTATTTCACCATCCTCCGCTGGGTCGCTATAAATCAAAACTGCAGCAGCCCCTGCTTCCTCTGCGAACTTGACTTTGAGCCCACGGAAAATCCCTCCGTACCTCACCAAGACAATCTTTCCCTGGAGACTGATCCCTTCGTCAGCTAGCCTGTCGTAATCTGCTCGCAATCCCATGTGAGCATATACAAGGTGTCCAGTGGCGTTTCCAGAAGCTGAGTACCCATGAAACGTGGGAATTCGGTCCTCTCTGCCAGTGGTGGGGTCTTCAAGAAGGGGAGGCTCCTCCAAGGAAAGCTCGTAGTTGACGCTGTGGTCAGAATTGAGAAGCGCAACTCTGTGGCTAATCGGATAATTGAGCCAAATATCGTAGGTGTCGATACGAGTGTCCAAACCACTCTCATTGAATGCAGACCTCGTCCAGTTGACCAATTCCATGTTCTGAGCAGCCAAATGAGGACCTGAAGTGAAATAGTGTTCAATGTTCTCTTTGATATGAGTCTTTGAGACAAGCTCCTGCGCTCGAACTCTCAGTTGTTTGCCTGAGGTGCCGTTTCCGCTGTTCCTGTAGTGAGCGCCAAACCATCCAACATGAGGAGGGCCATGAGGGGGGCCATCATGACACCCAAGTGGAGGCCTGTCCATCTGGTGGTCGAGGTGGTAGCCCATGCGGTGGTCCATCTGATGGTGCATGGGAGTTTCAAGACCGTCGTTCGCGATCTCATGAGGGAAGTGAGCCGAAGAGCCACACTGGTGCTCACTCGAGGATATTGTGTCAACTGGAGGGGTGACACTGTGAGGCTTGTGCGCAAAGTGCCCTTTTCCGAAAAAGGCTAAGGTCCGCATCTGTAAAAGCACAGTGAGGAGAACTATCCCACCTAGTACTAGCTTCACGACTGTCTTCAGCCGAAGGCGCAGACTGCTTGAGCGTCGTCCTTGCCCGCTCTCGTTGCCCAATAAAGGGTCCACATACTTCTCCATTTCTGGGTCAAGTTCCGCTGAACTCATTCGCGCTTAAACCGCTTTTGTAATGCGTCGCCTTGCGTAACGCTGAGGAGCTTGCGCTGCGGTTCTTTCCTCAGTTGCCGTCAATCGGAAAGCTCTTCGCAGTCTGAGGTTTAGCACGTTAATTCGAGGTAAGAGAGATCACCGGGCAACTCGAGATCTCCGCACGTGCATAGAGCTTTCTGTGGAGCTAGGGTTGAGATGGGTTCCGCCCGCACGTGGCTCGTGGTCCAGGCTCGCGGTATCACCCGCTGGTGCTCGGTCAGCGTCAATTGTGACCTCTGTCTCGGTGTATTTGAGTCTCGTCTGATTTCTGCAGCTCGTTCTCGTGCAAAGTAAGCCACCATTCCGAGCTTCATGGGCATTCGTGTGCTAGCAGTATGGCATCAGGTGACCCACTACCATATCTTCACTCGCGCATCCGTAATTTACGTATACCCTACTCCTGATAAGGTGGCCCCGCGAGAAAAAGCACCGTCGATTAGTCTAAATATAGATCTGCCAATAGAGAGATCCACCATTCGCACTGCTAAGGCCCTGAAAGTAAGAGTTTAAGCTGTATTTAACGGTATGACATACATAAGAACCTCTGTCCGATTTATGGCCCCAGCTGATCAAGTATCTTCAGGCGTTCCACCGGCCATAAAAAAGGCGGCACTCTTGCAAATTGTCAGCCGAATTGGTGTGCATTAAGTGGATTAAGCTGGAATAGCGTGACTTATGAGTCCATGCCATATGGGTGTCTGTTCGGTTTGCTTGAAGTTAAGCGTTGTTAGTAGATGTAACGACCCGTCTGGCTGAGAGAATATACGCGCAATGTAGTACTTGGCTTTCATTTCTATCGGGAACTTTCTGTAGGATCATCAGCAAGGCATAAATAAGGCCATATGGGTGTTTGTTGTTCGATGTGCTCAAACTTAACCGCTGGTAGAAGATGTAACGACCTATCTGGCTGAGAGAATATACGCGCAATGTAAAACTTAGCTTTCGTTTTCTATCGGGAGCCTCCTGTAGGGGCGAGGCAGGATTTGGAGAAGCAAGGTCATATGGGTGTTTGGTGTTCGATTGCGATGTGCTTGAAGGTGACCGTTGGTAGTAGATGTAACGACTAGTCTGGCTGAGAAAATATGCGGTCAGTGTAGCACTTGACTTTCGTTTACTATCGGGACCCTCCTGCAGGATCATCAGCGAGGCAGGACTCGGGGACACAAGGTCATATGGGTGTTTGGTGTTCGATGTGCTTGAACCGTAGATAGTCTGGTTGAGAGAACATACGCGCAATGTAGTACTTGGCTTTCGTTTCTATCCTGAACCTCCTGTAGGATCATCGGCAAGGCATGAACAAGGTTATACAGGTGTTTGTCTTGATTGATGTGCTTGAAGGTAACCGTTGGTAGTAGATGTCTGGCTGAGAGAACATACGCGTGATGCACTTAGCTTTCGTTTTCACTATCGGGAACTTCGTGAAGAATTAATGGCGATGCAGGACACGAATCGGGAATGCTCTCTGGTAACTTTATGTTGACTGTGGGTTCCAAGATCCTATGGTTAATACTTTGACCTTCTCCACGGGGACGAGCTTCGAATAACCAAGGCGGTAAATAAGGATGAGTCTCTAACTCATGAAGCCACTGAAGATCGCTGAGACACATGTCATCAGGCAGCTCGGCAGAGCGCCCAAACAACCCACGTTGTAAGTTGTTCAATTCGACTCCCTGGAATTCCGAGAGAGTAGGCCACCTAATCCGCATTGCGTTCCCGGCATCTTGAAGGTGGCCAATGACCCTTCGTGGAGATGTCGCCGACGCCTCCACGACTGGAGGCTTCTTTTTAGTTATGGCACTGAATGTCGACTTTCAAGACCAAATACACTAGCTGCCTAGCAAATGAAAAACACGATTCGTCGTCTTTTTCAAAGCTTTCTCCAGGAAAAATGAGCGCGGATGGCGGTCCTGAGACTCAACGAAGCCTGTTCTGGCCAACTACGTCCATATATGCTTAATCACGATTGATGTAATCACAAGTCAGGATCTCGTAGCTCATCTTCGAGGGAAGCAGTTGGCACTTTAGCAAACTAGATATATACAGCTTACAGCACGCTTCCAAAAGCCAGATCCAATAGTTAATATGTATCGATGGCCTTAAGTCGCGAGAACTTCGCGCTTCAACGCCCTAACCGCATTTATCCGCTCTGGCTTCAGCAGATCGCAGTGTCAGCTTGTATTCATGGATGCCAGCCAATTTCAAACCATAGATTTGGTTGCGGATGGCGAGGAGCACAACAGAGTAAGGCTGACACGCTGTACTAATAAACTGAGCAGGAAATACCTTGCGACGGTTGTGACTACATGGCTGATTCAGGCTATTTCAGGCGTGATCATAGGCAGCATCGCAGTTTTGTTGACAATCGCCTCTGGCTGGCTATCTGACCTGCGCGAGGGCCATTGCAGCACTTCTTGGTACCTCAACGAGTCTACGTGCTGCATGCAACAGAGCGGGGAAACCTGTGCTGCATGGATAGAGCACCCTTGGTATATTGCGTGGTTGTTTTATGTTGTTATTTCCGTGGTATTTGCAACAGCAGCAAGTGCTATAGTGACAAGTTTAGCACCCTTGGCTGCTGGTTCCGGCATCAGTGAGATCAAGTGCATCATTTCGGGGTTTTCTGCTCCTCAATTTCTTGATAAGCTCGTACTCTTCGTCAAATGCATTGCACTGCCTCTCACAATCGCCTCGGGACTGAGTGTTGGTAAGGAAGGGCCTAGTGTTCACTACTCTGCGTGCGTTGGTCATCTAGTGTCATCGTTCTTTGGACCCCTTGGCTATAAGAATTACACAGATCTCATCACTGCTTGTTGTGCTGCAGGCGTTGCAGTAGCATTTGGGTCCCCCATTGGCGGCGTTCTGTTTGGTCTGGAGGAAATGGCAGCGGAAATCAGTCTAAATGCCATATGGAGATCTTACTTCTGTTGCCTCGTTGCTACTTCCGTTGTGTCAATCTTAAATCCCTTTCGCACTGGACAGCTGGTTTTGTTCAGTGTAAGGTACGAAACGTCCTGGAACGCCTTCGACCTTCCGTTCTTCCTGATCCTTGGAATTGCTGCTGGCCTGACAAGCCATTTGGTCGTGAAATACAATTTGCGCATCACCGCCTTACGGAAAAGGTTCTGGGGCGCTCAGCATTTTCTCTTAGAAGCGGCCTTTCTAGCTTTGCTAACTGCTTTGATCTCATATTTCAATCCATACCTCAAAATGGACATGACTAAAAGCATGCAGGTTCTGTTCCATGAATGCGAACATGGAGGAGAACTGCATGCAAGTTGCGATGCCTCAAATAAAGTGGGGGTGATGTTTTCCCTTGCATTTGCTTGCATTGCAAGACTACTCCTCCTGTTAATCACATATGGGGCTGGAAAGGTTCCTGCTGGGATTTTCGTTCCGTCTCTTGCCATTGGTGCACTGTTCGGGAGATTGGTTGGCACTTTCGTCTGGATGCTTTACGATAGGTTTCCTAGCTCGTGGTACTTCAAAGCCTGTTCGAATCTCGAAGAGGGCGCTCTGTGCGTGAACCCAGGATCATACGCTCTTTTGGGCGCGGGAGCTTTGCTCTCGGGTGTCATGCACATTTCGTTGACTGTCGTCATCGTCATGTTCGAGCTCACAGGCGCGCTACATTACGTGGTGCCGACCATGATAGTTGTGGGAATGACTAGATTCGTTACTTCTCAGTTAGGTGGGGAAGGTATTGCTGATATGGCCATAAAACAAAACAGATATCCTTTTCTGGAACGAGAGCCCCACAAACTGGGGTTTCAGGACAGTAAGGTTACTTCCTTGATGATTCCACTCTCTGAGTGTAAATGTGATCGTGCTGGAGAGGCGCCTTCAACCACCGCTGCTAAGCACGTAGATCACCCATTACTGGACGCAGAGAATCGCCTTCTGGCCTCGGTTAACAGTACTGGAGTCAACCGGAGCCCGATTGTCATTGACGTCTCTGATACGCTTGACAAAGCGTACATGCTCTTTGCCCGCTTGGGGCCCCATACGGTTTATGTCACCGACAATGGCAAGCTGGCTGGCCTTATAACTCGGAAAATGATGAGCGAGCTGCATAACAATGGAACTATGGATTTCACGTCAACTGAGGCCCGTATAGGCTCGAAAGTCTCAGAGATTTGCGAACTGGTTAGCTCAAAGCTTAATGCTCTGAGGAGTACATTCTCAGGACGAAGAGCATGAATAATATGTGTTCTAGGATATGTTTCTTAATTGCTACAAACGCTCAATTTCGACTTTGAATCCAATGAAACTTTTCTCCACCATTTACATGCGTTTCTTAGTGTGCGAGCGAGTTCATTACTAAGGAATCTCAAGTTCTGGAAAATTAAGCCCAGGATAAGGGCTTATTCTTAGTTCCGTCGATCTAGGAAGCTTTACAATTTACGATATTTAGAGTATGTTGCTGGCTCGTTTAGGGACTACAACTAAGCTCTCGAGGTTCTCGCTTCTTTCAGTATTCTCGCCGAGAAATTCTGCTCCTTTGCGAAGCTCCCTACCTGTTTTGCCTAAGCTCGCGGCTCCTACTCCTATAAGATCATATGCTACAATCAATCAAATTCTAAGGAGAGGGAACTTCAAGACTCTAAAGAAGCGCGAGAGCTCTTTGCAATCAAAGGCCCCTGCTCTAGAAGAATGCCCTCAAAGGCGCGGTGTTGTTGTTCGAGTTATGACTATGAAACCCAAAAAGCCCAATTCATCTAACAGAAAGGTCTGCAGAGTAAAACTGACTAGTGGCAGGATGATCACAGCATTTATCCCTGGCGAAGGCCATAACGCCCAGGAACATAGCGTAGTGTTGGTGAGAGGGGGCCGAACTCCAGATCTTCCGGGTGTCAAATACAAGTGCGTCAGAGGTGCGTTGGACCTGGCCGGTGTTGTCAATCGTAAGACTTCAAGATCTAAATACGGCATGAAGAAACCTACACCTGCTAATGCTTAAAGTTTCGACCTGATTTAAATGCACATAGACGCACGTAAAGTGATGTTGGACTCTGTGAACTTGGATGTGCGCAAGTCCCTTTAGCTTAAAAACATCGAACAAATAGATCTCGAACGGGCAGTGGACATCTCGTTCTCGGTTAATGACGTTGCTGTGTCCACTCCTAATCCCAAAATTTCAGATTCAAAAGCTCGCTAGCGCGACCGTTTGGGTTGAGTGAATCAAACTAACAGTCACGCAGTTTAAAAATCTCTATACTAACTAGCTTATTTTCTCGAAAATTCCGGGGGATACAGAAGTAGAAAACCTGATAGAGTGGGGCAAGCGTGGGTCACCTCAGATCATCATCACCATAACCATACCGAGAGCGCAAGAAAGGCTCCTACCTATAGAGAGTTTTGACCCCGAATTCGACAGAGTCACACTTTCAGGACCCGTGCCAGAAGAGTTCGGGCCGCTTATAGGATGTTCTACACTTGCTGAGGTCTCTGAATATTGAGGAGTGGTTCGTGAGGGAGAGGCCGATTTTGGTGTTGCTGCACTATCAGCACTTCCTCCCGAGGAAACAGCCTCAGAATGGTCAGGGACACTTGTTGAGTGTACTTGGGTGGTAGGGGCCATTTTTCCGGTTCCGAGGGAGATGCTCAGTGGGCTGTAGAAGGGTGCGGTTGTTGCTGTTTCAGTTGGCGATGTTGCTGCTTCCGCGTCCTTCGATACTGACTTGGGGCTGGAGGAAGCCTCATGCGAAAGCAAAGACGCTGTTGAAAGCTGTAGACTCTCAGTCGAATGTACTGAAGGATTTTCAAGGCGCTGCGAGGAAGCCTCCTGAGCGGTGGTCAGGCTCGAGCTGAGAGGTGCAGCGCCCGAGAGGCTGAAAATTGAAACGGCACCTGTAGAAGAACATGGAACTTCTACTACGACCAGACTCTGCGTGACATTTCCAGATGAGGTCACGGTTGTGTGAGAAGTTGTGTAGCTACCTGTCCCTGTGGATGTGACCGTCTTCACTGGCAAAGAAGTAACCCAGCTAGGTTGGCTCCAATCTGGTACCGTTCTCTGTGTTGGCGTTCTAACAACAACAATTGATTCGGAACTCGTAATGATGTGAGAGCCGCGTGTTACAGTCACAGGAACAACCGTTGTGAAGGTAGTTGTCACACTTCCAGTACAAAATTCTGTTGTAGTACTGAGATCTGGAGTATTGACAACTACTACTTTGCTCGAAGTGGTGAACACCGATCTTCCACTGGTTGAAGTCACAGGAACAGCAGTTGTGAAAGTCGCTGGTGTGCTTCCAGTCCAAGCTTTTGTCGTGGTGCTGTAAGGAACTGTGGGGGTGTTGACAACTACCACTTTGCTCGAAGTGGTGAACGCCGAGCTTCCGCTAGCTACAGTCACAGGAATGGCAGTCGTGAAAGTTGTTGGTGTGCTTCCAGTCCAAGGTTCTGTCGTGGTGCTGTACGGAGCTGATGGGATGTTAACAACCACGATGTTGCTCGAAGTAGTGAGCACCGAGCTTCCGCTAGTTGTAGTCACAGGAACAGCGGTTGTAAAAGTTGTTGGTGTGCTTCCAGTCCAAGTTTCTGTCATGGTGCTGTAAGGAGCTGTGAGGGTTTTTACAACCACGACGTTGCTCGAAGTGGTGAACACCGAGCTTCCACTAGTTAACGTCACAGGAACAGCAGTTGTGAATGTCGTTGCCACGCTTCCAGTCCAGGGCTCGGTTGTAGTACTGAGTTGTGGGGT
>BCGO01000004.1:1274887-1295844 GCA_001599315.1 Starmerella bombicola | reverse complement strand
TTATTTCTCCATGATACGGCTTATTTCTCCATGATACGGCTTATTTCTCCATGATACGGCTTATTTCTCCATGATACGGCTTTGTTGGACAATGTCAGGTGGCACCTTGGTTAGGGATGTCAGATGAGGCCAACAGCCAGTCCTTGGTCGAAGCAGGAGCTGGGAACACTATCTTAGGCAATAGGGGTGCAAGGGACCATATAGTAAGAAGTAGTTAGTTAGGAGTTAAAGAGAGGAAGGGTTTATATAGCTGATGCTGACTGATCACCAGTAGCCTCAACAGGCTTATTTCTCCATGATACGGCGGTGCGTGCTCGGCGGTGCGTGCTCGGCGTCTGTGAATTTCTTGCATTTCAATCTTACAGTTATGTCTGAATTGATCCTGGAAGCACTGTTTATAGCTCTCACACTCATTCCTGATGTTCGGTTCAATATCTACTTGTTGAGACTCCTGGGGATCAGTCAGCATCAGCTATGTAAACCCCTTCTCTGCTTAACTAATAACTACTTCTTACTATATGGTCCCTTGCACCCCTATTGCCTAAGACAGTAGTCCCAGCTCCTTCATCGACCAACGACTGGCTGTTCGGCCTCATCTGACATCCCTAACCAAGGTGCCACCGGACATTGTCCAACATGGAGCCCTACGTAATTTTTGGCAGAAAAACCACCAAGCTTGGTCTATATTGATACTTTATTCGAATCACTTTTCGTACGCTCAACTCAACTCTGACTAAGATTCCTTATAGTAAACTCCCCTCTTTTTGTGTGAGTTTCCACCATCGGGACTAATTACCCCACTGTCGGAAACATTCATTTCTTCGGCATATTTTCGTGCGTCATCGATTATGCAGGTCGATTCTATCTTCGATTACATGTTTCTTCTTCGATATCGCTGTAAGAAACAAGAGATTCCCATTCTCTTCAGTGTTGTTGCGAACAACCCAGGAAATGACACACAATACCTCAACAATGAGTCGTTATCTCAGTGTTCGATTTTGGGTACGGATGTGCAAGACTTCCGAATACGAGATCTCGCGAAATCGCTTTACCCGTCATTTGTGGATGGCGGTTTATGACATCACAAGTGTTATCGTGCATATCATTCTGTGACTGATGCGAATGTGGTTAGGGTGCTACACCCCACTATGATCAAGCAGGCATCTTCCATCTGCAATATCCTTAACATCCGTGTCGCAATACACGGAGTCTTTTCTGTATAGTATACCGAAAACGTCTTGTGCGTTTTCACGGGACTAGGTTGTTCCTGGAGTGTTCCTGCTATCTCTAAAGACAACTTGTGCTACTCAATTATCGTTGTGGGAAATTATGCTATTCAGCATAACCCTAATCACTTTACCCTTCCCACCAGAGCTACTCATTCTCCACCAATTTCAGTTCTCACCCTTCTTCATCCAAAACAGGTAATTCCAGCTCTGTGACCTTATCCCCTAACATCGGGAAATCACAATCGACGGTAATACCTAAACCATTTAAGAGTTGGTTTAACAACACATCCTCCAGACATCATCTCTACACATCAACATCTTACCAAATGCCTGAAGTATATGACGACGCGCAGCACACCACTGCTGAACCCTCAGACCCACCTCAGGCGGAGCCCTCTGATGGTACAGACAAAATTCGTCCGCCGAAACAAACCAAGGAACCTCGCTCTGGTACCCCCGCACGGAAGAAGGGGGAAACTAGCCAACCCGAGGTCTCCTCCTTACAGCTCTCCCCTACGAGACCTGTTCTCCATGATGTCTCTCTTGAGTCCTATAAGAACGCCGCTAACCGTGTTACCGCCTTATTCAAGTCGTGGAAAATTGTGTCCAATGGTTTTGACCTCCAGTTCTGCCTAGCTGAACTTGACCGAGAGATTCTGCCTCTCTTTCCCGCGGTTAACTTTCATGACGTTCCCACTGGCTCTTTACCTTCTCTAATCGCTCAATTCAGTCGTACCACTCGCAACAAAATTCTTGCAAAGATTTCTCGAGACTACGCAGCCGAGCTCGACATCACTAGCAGTGATGATGGTCTTTATGACATCTTCGCCTGCTTTGACCGTGGCCGTCCTTTTGCTCATCACATGGTGGATTATTTCTCCACTGATCCGTACCCATCTCCTCGCGGACCTTCCGAAGGCCTCGCACATTACATTCGCCGCGTCGAACAGACAATCCGCATGCATCAACTACCTGAAGATCCGCTTGTGAGCAGTCATTTTGCTATTGCCCTGTTCAAAGGACATATTGATCACTACAGTATTGGTCTCCGAGCTATCAAACCCTCGTACAATACAACAAACTTGGCTGCAATGTCTTCCAGGGAGGTTCGAGCCTTCTTCAGGAACAAAGACGAACTGCGCACAGCTGACCGCAACCTCACGGACACTGAATCCAGCGGTGTTTCTAACGGTGAACGCAATCCCTCCGGATCCGGCTCGGTCAACCCGTCCTTTACGCCACGTTGCGACGGTAGGAACAATTCCCGATCTAAATCTCCCAAAGCCAAATCTAAGAAACGGTCTCCAAAGGGGCGTTCTGAATCATCTTTAAATGATACGGCTTATTTCTCCATGTCCATTTACTAGCATTAATCTTTTCTTAGCCTATATCTCATCTGGTCAATCACTAACTTTGCCCTCGACCCTTCTGTACACACCCTAATCAATATACATATAACCATTTATCCAGCTTCTTCTCAGAAAAAAAAGGGATGGCTCGACTGCTGCATAGATAATAATCAAGCTAGGATATAATTTGCTGCTGAAGACCATTTATTGTGCGGAACTTCAGGGCGGTGCTTTGCAAGTCCACACCTCCGTTTTCTAGGACCCCAAAGCTTGAACAGATGCATGGTATTTAGCATCTATTGCTGCTCACTCTCATACATTTAACGCTGTTAAGAGCGAGATCTTGAAAACTGCACACTTTACTACCACCGGAATATTTGTTGGTGTAAGTCTTCAGCTATAAGCATTCTCTCGCATCTCATAAGACATTAAAACCCTACTGCAAAAAAAACCCCACAGCTTTAAGCGCAAACCTGAGATCTACTCCCAATGATAACGACCCATGCACACCGCTATATGGGTGATTGTTAGATAGAGCTCCAGATAGTTGATAAGAGAATTTGTGGTGTTACTTCCTCTCATCCGTTGAGCAGATCAATGCGAATTTCGACTATCTCACAAACCAAATAAGTGCAGAAATGGTGTCAAGAAACTGGTTACCCATGGCCTTGAAAGCTCACATCAAGACGAGCCAAAAATTCCCGCCCCCTCGCCAGACACTCGAATTCTTTCTAGCACAAAAGATTTCAATTTAAGATATGATTCAAACACCTGGCCTCCGTACACAGCATCGTTACGGATCAATAGATTTACATGTAACCCTTTCGCACAGCCCCCCTATTGGGGCAATGGATAACGGTTAGCATAAACTATACAGAAGTTGTGACCACAAAATTGTTCGCTGGCCCACTGTCCCCATTCAGCTATTAATTCGACAAACGACAAACTGTGCACACTTTTCAAGTACTCACATGTAATGTTCTATATTTACACAGCTACTCATGAGACCTTCCCACTCTGCTCTAGTTTCAATGCTCTGCGAATAGACATCCAGTTGTACCGCCACAAAGCCAAAGCCAGAGTGGTCGCTGAGACTGCTGTCATTAAGTTGAACACAAAATGCTACTTCGGTTATCGCCTTGGCATATTGCCCGAATAGTGCTGGCTTGCTGCCTTCCAAACCAACATCTTGTGCACACACTAAACTTGTTATCAATAGTTTGACGGCTGATTTCATAATACAAAATAAAGATAGCCCTGCAAGTGCCATCTTGAAGCTATCCCGTCAAGGGTATATGTAGCTGGTGTTGACTAGTCGCCTGCTGCCGCAAGGTATGCAGGTATAACATTCGAATAATATTGATGCGTCTCACGTTCTAGTATATTATTGAAATGGACTAGCGATGCTTCTCATGTTCCATATTGCTGGGTTCGTTGTACAGCAACCATAGAGCAGAATATAATGGTTACCATGGACAGGGTGGGGTTATGCCAAGATTTGACTGCTGTATTAATTATGCAGTCAGGCTTTAAAGTGGAATATTCCGGGTATCGCTAGATCATTACCCTTGTGCATTGCGTGTCATGCGCCTTTGCAAATATGTGACTTCAATATGCAGAACCTCGCTAAATCGTAATACGATACTCCCAACCCTAGACTATATGCAATCACCGCACATATCTTCGCATTGAGCTATTAGCGACCCGAAATACTAGAAACCTATGCTACTTGATGATCTCGGCCCTCTGATCACTTATTGGAGAGACGGTCTCGAATGAACAGAATTCAACAGGTGCGGTGTTTTTGACACATGAGAGTGAACGCCAACTGGAGCTTCCGGTATTTATTTCCCAACTAGCTAGTCTTGCCCCACCAACGTTCAATGTTTTCTCGGAACCCACCCTTACCCATTGACCCAGTAACGTACAGATAAAGTGCAAACCCAGCTTAGCTGCATGCCCTCCTTCCTCGCGACAGGGGTCGTCCCAGCTGATTCTGTAAAATGAGCAGCTCGATGACTGAACATTGAGCGCTTCTTCCCCACAAATTTGAGCTAATATGAGAATAGCTATTCAAACACCCATCAAAGTTCAAACCACACAATTACAAAGAGCTCGAAACTTGGGATGTGAGTCGCCTGAGGCTGGGCGGCTAGCCTGCGGTCGGTACTGGAACTGGGCGATTAGACATCATTGAGACTGACAAAATAGACTAAGATGAATGAAATACGCAGCTGGGCTTGTTGCCAAGGGTTATGCACTCGAATTTACACAGCTTATAAGGGCACCTTCCTCCTAGTTTATTGAGCATTATGATCTTCATTCTCACAATTCTTCTAAACTCAATCGAACTTACATGTGCTGCACGCAATGTCGACATAACACTTGATTACCTGAGATCCCTGGGCTATAACGACAGCTTGGAATGGACGGTAGGCCAGCTAACGACTAATGTTGGCCTAGAACTTTCTGGCAACTCGTTTTATGACTATTGCATGTTTGCTCATGCAGGCATGTCGCTCAGTCAAAATGACTCTTTGATAATGTCTTATCCTTTGAATGTCACTCACGACTATGCGCTTGGAGAACTCTCTACAAATGCTGGTGTCACTATGGGCCCAAAAATCATGGAAGTTGACAACAAGTACCTCAACCTCTCTGATCTAGGGAGCGTAGAAGATCGCTGCGCGAACTACGATCCTACGAACTTTGTTCAAGATTCCCTGGCAGTTTTGAGTACTCCAATGATTGCATCGAGATTGTTCCAGCCTGAAGACTTCGATGAGATGATGGAAAAGTTTGGCTGGGATGATGATGAAGAAGAAGATAAAACTCCCGATCTTACCAAAAGAGGGTTTCTGGAGCTGATTTGCACTCAAGACGGGCAGGACTGCTGGAACTATAGCAAAGGGCGGCCAGACGCAACTATCTGCCATTACAAAGGCGCAGGGTACAACAATAAGAAAGCCTGCAGTTGTATAAGATATGTTGACAGTGCCAACATGTGTAAAACTGTTCAGCAAAAGAAAAGATGGTATGATCGGCGGAAAACTTGGTATCAAGTGCAGGCAGCGAGATGGGGCATGCGGCTGATCAGTGCATACTTTCTCAATATAGGCCCGTTCAGTAGCGATCCAATGACCAATGTGTATAATAGTGATCATAGGGAGCTGTAGGCTGATGGTCTTACTTCTAACGAAGGAACTTCAGTATTGACTTAGCTTTCTGTGGACTGATGTTAGCCAAGCTTTCAAAACCTAACGAGTTTACACAAATCACATAGTTGCCTTCATTGTAGGATACAAAATACTATTCAATCGATTTTAGAATTTTGAGATTAATTCCGGGTCTTGAATTTCAACCATGCGCTTCACGGTTTCTTAATTTGCGCCAATAGGGCAAATTGCATCCCATGATAGCAATGCTGTAACTCTACACGAAGCGCAGGGGGATTCGTGCTGAATGGAATAACCCTTGACCCAATTACCTCATCTGGTAGGGAAGATGCATACGCCGTTGAACAGAAGTCAAGTTGATTGAAGTCACATGAAGCCGGACAGCCAGTCCAAGGGAGCTAAAGCTGCTGCAAATTTTAGGGTTGCAAGGAACCGAGATGCGCGAAGGACTTAAAGATCACTATAGGACTTAGCGAGGACCTGGGTACAGGCTGTATCCTGGGTCCCTCCTAGTTATCTCAGCAGCGGGCTCTATATACACAGATGTGATACACTAGTGTAGATAAAGCTTAATGAAATATAAGTGTTTGGAGCTTGGAATAATGGTCATGTCAGGGCTAGGTCATCAGGTTCAATAAGCACATACTGTGGTCAAGGGTTGAATGGTTTCTGCAGACTGGTCACCAGAACTCTTTTCATATGCAGTAGCACCACGGTTGCGTGACTAATCGCGTTTGGGGCGGATTAACTCTCATTTAAATAAACAGCTAATGCCGTCTAGCTGGTGTTGACCCAGGGAGAAATTTTGTGTAAATTCATTGCGAACTCGCATCTGATATTTGTAAAGGCGTTATCAAGATAGCGCTCCAACGGCACTCTCAATTCATCTTTGGAAAAATGTTCAGCATCTTTGCGGTAATTGCCCTACTACCTTGCTTCACTTTCGCATGCGAAGACTATCCTAGACGAAGAAACAACATCACTTTTGAATACTTGAGATCTCTCGGTTACGAGGATAGCATTGAGTGGACAGTTGGCCAATTGGCGACCCACGTAGGCCCACTCCCAGGAAATACAGTATATGATTACTGCATGTATGCTCACGTTGGAACCTCGTTGAACGAGAATTCAACGTTGACGATGCTATACTCACTGAACGCCACTCATGATTTTGTTTTGGGAACAGTTGACACAAGTGTCCTTCCCATCCCAGGGCCAAAGTATATGGAAGCGGATAACTCAATGCTTAACTTCACAACTATAAGGGCGGCTGAAAAAATATGCTCAGAACAAGATGACCTCTCGTTTATTGAAGACTGTCTTAGGAGTGAGAGTACTATGAGCATTGCAACGAAACTGTTTCAGCCAGAAGATTTTGACTTTGTGATGGGGAAACTTGGCTGGAATCTGAACTGATTCTATTCACTCGATTTAGACTAGCTCACATGCCGCTCCAACTATGAAGGGGTAACAAAATGAGACCCCACCTTCTTTCAGATTCCCGATTGAGAGTGGTAAGGCTGGTGATAAGTCAGCAATCACTACATAACCTCTCACCAGTCCGTGGAATCGAATTGTTACCTCTTACCTCATGGTCTTTGGACCCTCGATGCCTAAGCTAGTGTTCCCAGCTCCAACATCCACAATAGACTGGCTGTCGGTCCTCAGGAGACTTCCTAAGCAGCTGCCGCCTCACCTCTTGTCCGACAATAAGCGTTAAGTGAGGCTTCTCCCTGATGCGGCTTATTTCTCCAGCATCAATTATATAAATGTTAACCTGTGTACGTTAATAAATCACCTACTTCTCCATGAAACGATAAACTAAGAATATTTACATTCAATGGTGTACTAGTCAATAAATTGTTATTGCCGGGATCGATTATTTTATGATATTACTCACCTTGACACGCCTCAACTCAGCATAGAGATTCAATCTAACGGTGTACAAGTCTGTCATATTTTGTTATTTATATCTGTTATTTTATTGTTATTCGATTTTACCATGGTATTTTATGAGGGATTGATTTTATTCTACAGATATCATGTAAGAATCAGTTGGGGATCTCTTACACTGACCAGGACTATATAGTTCCTATTCAAAGTCCACAAAAAACACTAATATCACATTCAGAAGACAATGACTTTGATCCAACTTTTTCTTACGTTAACATCCGCTATCGGTTTCGCGAATGCAAAGGCAAAGGCAAAGGCAAAGGCATCATCAGGTCTTGCCGATGTGATGAATTTAGCCACTGGGATGAAGGTACAGCTGCACGATAATGTCACAGCGTATGACATATGTATGTACCTAGCCACAGGCTACCAGCACAACGAAGTGGGCTCTCACAAGAACATCACCACAGAGGCTTATGACGATCATGATCAAGGCGTTGCTAAGATTCTCACGAGACACGTCAATCACGAGTATGACAATACAATTGAAGCGCCTAACACTTATAACAAGACACAGAGAGTAGTAAACTTTGATGTGGCTGATTGCGATGGAGTCACAGAGGATGAAGTAGTCAGCTGGTACTTTCCTAGAGCGGCTGAGTGTACATTTCCTCCGAGTGCAAATGGGTGCAAGCGTGAGGCAACGGAAACTCTCTGCTCTCGCCAAGGAAGTAATTGTATGTCAAGTGAAGGAGAGCTTGATGTAACCATGTGCTCATCCAATGGTATTAATGGTGATACATCTTGTGGTTGTGCCAGATACAGTTCGAGCGGCGCAGCTTGTCAACCAGTATACCGATATGGTAAGGCGTGGGTTACGGATCACCACCAGAATTGGGGTGAAGTTACTGCTTTGATGTTAGGGTTTCCGGGCAAGAGTGGCGGAGTTGACAAGAGACTTGTAACCTTCAAAACCAGTGGGCAAGATTATCAGTAATGAACAACGATGACCAGCGCGCTGATTCAATCAACTCTTCAGGTAGAGAATCAGTTCGATAAGGTAAGAACGAATTAACATCGAATGTCAACCACCAATAAATGAGCATATATTTTTGAAGAAATGAATAAGTACTAAGTAAGGAAATTTGAAATTGCAACAGTAGACCATAGTCAGCTTAGTGTTCAAGCAAAAAAAAAAGAGAAAACAACTTTGATGTAGTAATTCCTCAATAAAGCGATTAGGTGGTGTAAGAGTCTTAAGATAGAATAAAAGAGTGACACTTCCAAGTGAGGCAAATATCAGGTTCAGGAAATGTAGCAGATTTTCGTACCAAGCCGTTGAGTCTTCTGAGGTTTCTGCCTTTAGCATCGCTTTCGAAACAGGTCAGGAGACTTAACAAAGATTGCTGAGGCCACTGGTGATCTGTCAGCTTAACCCACGTAACCTTGAGTCAATATATGTATTCAATCAACCACGTCTTAGCACAAGGTCGCTTGCACCCTTGCTGTTTAAGCTAGTGATTTCAGCTCCACCCTTCGGCCATGAATTGGTAGTAGACCCTAGCCCTGATACGCTTGCCATATCGAGGGTCGTAAGGACAATTTACTAAACTATTCATCAAGCTTTTTTATTTACACTATTCCTATATAACACTTGTGTATCTACAGCTAACTTTTGAGCTAACTTAAGGGGGCCTCTGGACAGATCCTGTATCTTTCTGCCCCCTCCTCCAGGTCCAACATGGAGCCCGACGAGGGGAAAATTTCGCTGAAACATTGAATTCGTTCTTCAGTTGCAAACTATCAAATATTCCACTAACTAATTCTTATTACAAGGCCTCTTGCATCCTTGCTGCCTGAGCTAGTGTTCTGAGCTCCTGCATCGACTAAGCATTGTCCAACATGGAACGGCGCGGCCTGCAATATACTCACAATTTAATTTTCCACGGCAGCCTTTTCATCATCGATGGAGCGGAACTGAACGTACCCACAGCCTTTAAGCTGTTTTATAGCAGAGAAATCACCGAATCTTTTCTTAATTGACTCTTGATTCGTTCCTTTTCGTACTCTTACATTAAGTATGAATAGAATTACTTTTCGTTTACTCGTTGTCTATGTAATTTTTAATCTTCGGGACTTTTACCCACTTTCGGAGACACTAATCGGCATACTCGTGCGTCACCGATTATGTAGAGGAATCCATTTTCTTATTCCCGTTCCATCTCCGAGATCGACTGAAGATACAAGGAAGAGACTTCCGTTCTCAAACATATTGTTGCGATGAACACAACAAATGACCCACAGCCAAAAGTTGGGTCATTGTTTAGTGTTCAAATTCGGGGATACGCAAGCCTTCCGTGAATACTTGACCTCGTTAAGAGTGCTCTATTCTTCATTTATGGATGCCGCTTTATGATCCTCACAAGGGTTATCGTGACTATCTCTCTGTGACAGATGTGATTGTGGCTAAGGTGTTAATCACCGCCATGATCTAGCAGCCATCTTCCATGTACGATATTCACAACATCCGTATAGGAATTCATGGAGTCTTTTCAGTGTAGCGTACCAAAGACTTCTAGCGAATTTTCCCACGACTGGGTTACGCCTGACGTGTTCCTACTTTCTCTAAAAATACCTTGTAGTGCTCTCGTTCCTGGAACTCATACTGTCATGCATAACCCTAATAACACTGCCATATCCACAAATGCTACTCATTCTCCACCAAACTTTAGTTTTCGCCCTACATCACCTAATAGGGTAATTTCATCGCTTCAAGAGTTTTCCCCGAGTTGTGCCCCAATTCGGGAAATCATCATCAGACATCATCTCTATACACCCACAGTTATCTCAATGTCTGAAGAACTTTACGAGGCCCAATATAATGGTGCTGGTTTCTCTAATAATTCTCCGTCGGAGCCCTCCGGTCATACCAACAAATTCCGTCAACCCAAACACCCCAAGGAATCTCGTTCTGGACATCCCGCACGGAAGAGGGGGAAGCCTGCCCAACCCGACGAACCTATTTTCCAGCTTTCATCTATGAAGCCTGTTCTGAGCGACATCTCTCCAGAGGACTATGACGTTGCAAATGGCCGCATCACTTCTTTAGTCAAGTCGTGGAAAACTGCGACAATGGTTTTGACCTACAGATCAATCTTGCCGACCTTATCAAAGTGTTAACCTTCCTATTTCCATCGGTTGAATTTCGTTCCACTCCCACTGCGACCTTACCTGCTCGGATTGCTCAATTTAGCCTTGTGACTCAATGCACTATTCTTGAAGGTAACTCGCGAATTAAGATTCAATGGAGAGTTTGACAGTCTTTATGACTTCTTTGAGCGTTTTGACCGTCGCCGTCCCCTCGACCATTACATGGTCAACCCGTTTTCAACTGTTCAGGCCCCGGCCCCTCGCGGACCTGCTGAGGGCCTCGCAGCTTATATTGAACGGGTCGAGCAGCATATGCGCATGCACCAAACTCTTAACGTTCCGCTTGTAAGTGGCCATTTTGCTATCACCCTGTTTGCAGGTCACATTGACCATCACCTTGTTGGTCTCAAGGCAATCAAATCCCCGTACTATAACACAAAGTTGGCTGCGTCATCTCCTGAAGAGGTTGCTGACTTCTTTCTGGATAAAGACGAGCTGCGCACGGCCGACTGCCACCAGCCAAAACCTCTGTTTCACAGGGCTTCTCCCGACAAACGCAACAACTCTGCTGTTGGCTCGGTTAACTCCACCAATCGATCTCGGGACCTCAGAAGAAACAATCCCTCCTTCAAACCTTTTTTTCGCGCCAAATTTAAGAACCCCTCTTTACAAGACAGTTCTCGATCCGACGCTGCACAGGATGGACAATCTGAGGATTTGAATTTTCCGCGTGCAGAATTATGGAGAGACTCGAGATACGATAGGATGTATTTGCCACTGGCATAACCTTATTATTGGTACTCGCTCACCAGTTGAGTCAGAAATTGTACCAGGTTGACGTTGAATCGACCTTTTTGTATGGGAAAGTGCCCAATCCGATGAATATGCGCCAACTTGAAGGCTATTCAGATGATTCTCGTTGTGTCTGCCGCATCACAAAATTATTTTACGGGCTCAGAGAAGCCCCTTGTGCCTTGTTTCTCACGCTACAGTCGATACTCGTAGACCTGAAGTTCCAACACATTTCTGATGCTATACTGGTTTGTTTCTTAACAAACAGGCACACTTCACATCCGCCCTTGTGGTCTATGTTGATGATATCATCTTCGCGTGTTCAGACCCTCAAGAAGCACTCAGGATCGTTACCAAAATCAAAGAGAGAGCGGAACTCGCAGAATCTGCAGATCCTGAGTTCTATCTATCTCTGCACATCGACCATCATGGTGACGAGCTTACCATAGATAGCAGGAATAACAAAAAAAAACTCTCAAACAAGACAATTATCGGCGTCGTAAACTCAAGAAGTTGAGCCCCTTACACCAGCTGCCCGTGCCCGTGCTGTGGCATTAAAGTGCAAGCGGCAAGGTATATTTCTCTCGAAAGTGACGAAGTCTCAGACTGCTTGCTCTTGTCAAGGCTGAGTCACACCGATGCCGATCAGCCGTTGGCGAACTTATTTTCATTTGTCAATGCACTCATTCCGATCTGCTCATCGCTACCTTGTAGCTTGGCAGACACACAAATTGTCGGAAAAAGAATCAACTGGGGATTTCTAGAGCTAAATCTTGCGTATCTCCTTAGCAATTCCTGTGGACGAGTTATATTCATTAAAAGCCCTGGCGAATTAAGGCTTAATGTCTATTTTAATGCCACCTTCAGCGGTGTACAGGTTAGGCACCCATATGGCGGTCTCATCATCAAGCTAGGGAAAGCACTATCGTCGCTGTATCCCAGAAATAGAACCGTGCGTTTAGCAGCTTACATGAGGTTGAGCTGAGAACTGCTAATCGAGCCTTACGATATGCGAATCTCATCAGAGATATCCTTCTTCAAATCGGTGTTGTGAAAGCTGGCATTACAAACTATCTATGCCCAGATTCTCAATCTTCAAGTAAAGTCCTGAACAACCGCACACTTAGTACACAATTAACCGATTGGGACTTCACATGAATGTTATCCAATATAAAATGGAAATAGGGTCACTTTCGAGTGAGGCGCCTACCAGGTCATGAAACTGTAGCAGACATATCTCACCAAGCCGTTGAATATGTTTAAGTTATACCCTTTAGCCCAGAAGCTTGACATAGGTCGAGAGACTTAACAATGGGTAATCATGGCTACTGGTGATCAGCCAGTATCAGCTATATGAATTCTAGCCTATTCGCGTGAATATTTGTTTCTCTTACTACAAGGTCTTTGCATCCTTGAGCTATTAGTGTTCTCAGCTCGTACATCGGCTAAGGACTCCCTGTCCATCCTCATCTGACCTCTCTGATCAATGGGTCACCTGACGTCGTCTTGCGCTCCGTGATACGGTTCATTATACGGCTCACGGGCGCTACTGCCGGCGAAAATCCGGGGGGGGTTTGGGCTAAAATACGTCTGTGTCAACCTTAAATGCTCTCTGCCAACTCATAGAGACTGAGCTGGCTGTGTAACACTATACGAAATATCTCAATCAATCGAATAGCCATCGCTTTCAACGGTCGAGGAGCTCAAGAGACAATCTGAGTAGTGTTTCAGGTCAATCACATGCCTCTCATTTCACATGGCATTGCGATGCATCCGGAGGTGGGGCAATTCAGCATGTGTTCGATCACATGTTAAATCTCGCGGGATAGCTGTTTTTCGCTCGCAGACGCAACCTTGAGCACATGTACTGCATTATATACATATATATATAAAGCTTAATCGTAATCTGTGCGTCACATCCTGATAGATTGAGAGAAGCTTGACAGTTATACGCGCGGAGCTATTGTCGACGACCAATCCTCTTAATACACTGTCATTTCCAATAGTGCCTAACCTCTCCAACATTGTCTATGTTTATTGGACTCTCAGACGCCCTTGCGCTGGGCGGCATCGCTCTATGCTTTTTGCTCGCCTACCAAGTAATCTATTTCTACTTCGTTTACTCGCCGCGGGCTAGAAAACTTGGTTGCGCTCCTCCCCAAATCGATTTCTCTATCCCGTTTGGGTTGCCTTCACTTTACATGTTTGCGAAAGCTTTATGGGAGGATGATGTTTTGGAGTACGCCTGCCGCAGGTTTGCAGGCATGAAGGTCAGAACTGGGCTTCAAACTGTCGCTGGCCAGCTATGGATAGCAACTATCGAGCCGGAGAACATCAAGACCGTACTTGCCACCTCGTTCAATGACTACTCCCTTGGCTTCCGTTATAATGCCCTATACGGCCTTCTCGGAAATGGTATTTTCACCCTTAGTGGTGATGGCTGGAAGCACAGTCGTGCTTTGTTGCGTCCGCAGTTCAGTCGTGAGCAAGTTTCTCACTTGGACTCCATGCGTACACACATCAACTTGATGATCAACAACCATTTCAAAGGCGGCCACGTCGTTGACGCACAGGCTCGATACCACAATTTGACCATCGATACTGCGACTGAATTCCTTTTCGGTGAGAGCACTAACACACTCGACCCTGTTCTTGCACAGCAAGGACTCCCTGGTCCTAAGGGCACCGTTACCGGAGAGCAGTTTGCTGAAGCTTTCACCTCCGCTCTTCAAGTGCTGAGTGTCCGAGTTATGGCCGGCTCCGCATGGTTCCTCATTTGGACTCCTAAATTCTGGCGCTCGTGCAAGGTGTGCCACAACTTCATTGACTACTTCGTATACAAGGCCTTGGCCACTCCGATGGAGAAGGGCCAAGAGGCTGATCGCTATGTTTTTATTCGAGAGCTCACAAAGGAGACTTCTGACCCAAGAGTCATCCGTGACCAGGCTCTAAATATCCTGCTGGCTGGTCGTGATACCACTGCGGCACTCCTCAGTTTTACCACCTATTACCTTGGCGCATATCCTGAGGTCTACGATGAGCTCCGTGAGGCAGTCATTGCGGACTTTGGCTCTGAGGACGCTGAGCCCCCTACCTTTGAGCAGCTCAAGCAGTGCAAGGTACTGCAGAATGTCATTCGCGAGGTTTTACGTTTGCACCCTAATGTGCCGCTCAACTTCCGCCAGGCTATAACTGATACTAAGCTCCCCACTGGTGGTGGCCCGAACAGAGACCAGCCTGTCTTTGTTCCAAAGGGACAGAAAGTGTTCTACGCCACCTACGTCATGCAGCGAGATCCGGAAATATGGGGCCCCGACTCTACAAGCTTCCGCCCTGATCGATGGAATGAGCCGAGAGAGGCTCTTGCATCAGGTTGGGATTATATTCCTTTCAATGGCGGCCCTCGCATTTGTATCGGTCAGCAGTTCGCTCTCACTGAGGCTAGTTACACACTTGTCCGTATTTGTCAGGAGTTCTCCAGGATCGAGGTTCTTCATCCCGATGTCATCACTTCTAGGAACTCGATGAAGCAGCGCATGCGCTTGACCAATTCTGCTAGTGGCGGCGTAATGGCAAGGTTCATCCGCTAGTCCAGTTATTTCAAGCATATACCACGCCATGAGTTCTCACGCCATGAGTTCTCGCATCATTCAATAAAATTAGATTACATGCAATAGAATACTTCTAGAATTATAACCGACTCATTTTTTTCTTCTGATTTTTCGTCGATGTCTCTGATTCCTATAAAAAAAAATTGGTTCATCCGCTAGTCTGGTTATCTCAAGCATATGCCACGCCATGGGTTCTCGCGTCTGTAAAGAAAATTGGATTACATGCAATTGAATGCTTTTAGGTTTATAATCAACTCATTCTTTTTTCAAGTGTTTCGTCGACGTCTCTGATTCCTGTCGAAATTTTTAGATATATAGGTTTGCATGGGAGTAATAGATATTTCCGCTAATCATTTCAATCAGGAGGAACATCATAAGGGATGTGGTTTCCCTTGTACAAGCTGATGCTTCGTGGTATACAGAACTAGAAATTGTACTCACTTGGTATCTGCATGTAAACTGGTGCGTCGTGAGTGACGGTTCATGGTTGATAACCTTCGCTCGCCATTCAGCATCTCCATTCATGTATATTACTCTGCAAACCCCAACGACTCATAACCTTCGCCAGGCGTAACACGTTCGCTATCCCTGAACTTATGTCAGGGCTTTCAGAATCAACCATACTATTAGAGTCGGTGAATTCCTTCGTAAAGGCTTGTACGCTCCCAGTCAATTTGTCATGATCAAAACTCACCCCTGTCTTGTAGTATCAATTGAATACTCCGGACAGATATTGTTTTGTCCGTTGGCCTATTAAGCCAGTAATTGGTTTGGTTTTTCCATCATATTTGCCTTCCCGGGTTGAATAGTCGTGTTTCTCAAAACCGGTCTATGCACCTTAATCGGCATACCTAACTGTCCAACATCGACCCCATAGGGATTGAAAAGAAAATTGCGAGACTTGTAATTACATGGCGACTAGGATAAAATGATATGACAGGGGTAATGGCACTTCAGACGGAAACCAATCTAGCGCTTCAAGACCTCAGCAGTAATTCCTTAAGAGAGAAAGCGATTTAAGCTACCACAATACCTAACCCCCAACCGACTCTGTTGCAAGTAGTGACCTAGCCCTGTCTGGTTGCTATATCATGACCAATTTAACACAGTATTTCTTATCGGAGGTTTTATATACGTTACTATCACAATTCGTGTACTAGACAACTCTTGCTGGACAACTCTGAGGGTCACTGGCCATACCCTGTACCAGTTTCCCACCACGTCCAACAGACTCGTCGAATTAAGCCATGCTGGCAGATGCCACCACAGATGACTTGGTAGAGGTGCTTAATTGGGCTAATTTCGATACAAAGAACGAAGTAGACAAAGCTATTGACGTAAGAAACCTTTACAGGAATGGCATACTGCCAGCATTGAGCTTATGGTCAATTGAATGGCTACATGCAGGACATTGGGGAGGTGCTGAGAAACAGCCCACAACGACTCGGATTAGCAGAAAATACTCCGAATCTTCAACTTAACATGGGCTGTTCAACAAAATGGTCACATGAAGATGAGTATCAGCAGGTTACTAAAAGAAAGCAAGCGCATGAAAGAGCGGATAGGTGGCAGTTCACTCGAGAAGCCTATGACATCACATTGACGGGTCATTTACGCAAACAAGCTGGCTCATTCACCAATCAGACTCTGCTCACCCGCCACTCCCTCGCCGCTATCAATATCCTCTAGGTCCGATGTGGTAAGAAGTCGTTTAACACTACGAAAGTCAAATACACCAAATGAAGGGGCTGTAACAGAGTCCTCATATTTAATATGCGCTAGCTATATCAAGAACCACTTCTGAGAGAGCTTACAGGTTGATCTGGATGGGCTGACGAGCTGCAATGGCTCTACAGTCCTTGAACGCTATTAAAAAATCATAGATTGCCGCTTTCGCACTACACCGGTGATCAAACGGAACGCGCCCCTCAAGTCGAAGCTTCAAGCCATCATACTGTCATGTCACATCTCAAGCGCTCTGGCGACTTGTTCGCGTGTCTTATCGACTCGTTAACATCTGAGAGTAGTTGTCAGTTTGACTGCTAAACAATGTGGGCGCTAGTTTGTTTATACCTAATATAAATTATTCAAGGCACTGGAAAGAAACGAAACTTGACTCTCGCTATGCTTGCTTGTTACACTTGCACACACATGCAGTGCATATGTAAATTGAAAAATTCACTGTAGGGTTCCATGTGGACCTTGTGAAGATCAGGACGCAGGGTAGGGCCAAAGGTCCTGCATACCGGATTCGTAAGCATTATAGGCATACAGATGGGAGAGTGACGCGTATACAAACCTTGATTTTTCAGAGGTCAACTGGTGTGTGAGACAATGTCCACGGCAGGGTAGGCCAAACTACGTTCTGCACCTCTTTGCTGATGGCAGAAACCAAATCATTCTGTAGAGAGCAGCATTTCGATATTCATGACTTAGTCTACATAAGAACAATTGTAGAGAAGTTATTACTATCGATGGTGGATCACTAGATAAGAAAACACGTATCTAAGTAGAAAAACTCTGCTATATGCCTCGGGTAATGGAAGGACTAGACGCATCACAGCTTTCAGCAGTTTTGAGGCTGAGATGATCTCACCAACTCCAAGGCCTCACGGTCGCTACGATGTAATGTTTGCACAGCAAAGAAGTGGCATAGTAGTTGTAATGATCTACTCTATTTTGGTTTAGTCTTTTGTAACTTTTTGCGGTGCACTAAAGTTCTCAAATTTAGTAGATGCAAAATACTAAGAGTTCAAGCCCGAAATGCTGATCACTTATTAAGTACCTATAAATTGAATAACTGACCTAATTTGCTATTTAGTCTCTAGCTGGAAACGATTACACGAGCTCAAGAATGGATCCTATTGGCTTTCAAGCTCATAAGACTTGATCGTGCATCGTATGCGTACACGCCGGCGTCGCTCTTTAATCAATGAAGAGGGCTTTCCTGAGCCCACTCATGGATGGCTGAACCCCATGAGCGTTTTCGCTTTCAAACGTTGAGCTCCAAGCATATAGGCCCACGGGACCGGGTAATAATAAACACTAAGCGAAACATCGGGCGTCAACTGTTTTAGCAGGATTATGGCTGTAAATGCTATCCGAGCCTCGCACGCACGTTGCGGAGCCGTCTTTCTCTTTGCAACCTCTACCAATGTGAGCCGAGCCTCGTATGCACGTGGCCAAGGTTGTATTCCTCTTTAGAACGCCTATCAGTATAAGCTGAGCCTCATATGCACGTTGCGAAGCCGTCTTTCTCTTTACGGCTTCCACTAATATAAGGCGAGCCTCGTACGCTCGCTTTAAAGTCGCCGTGCCTTTCATAACGAACTCTACTCCGGTGACGGCGAATGCAAGGCAGCTGCAGCTAAAATTTGGGAGGCCCGCATTTTTGATTTAATAATACCAATGAAAGTTCTAAAAAAACGCTTCTTGAAGCATTCACTCTGCAGGATGCGCGCCCACGTAAAACTGTATGAAAATATATCAAGGTACGCTAAGCTTCAGCATCAGCGTAATATATACATCTGAAGAACAAAGGCAATGAAGGGGTAGAGGAAGCCTCCATTCTACTCTGACAGTACTCATTTTGATTTTTGACTAACTGACACCCTTCTGAGGAGCGTGCGGATTCGCGGAGAGTGTTTTTCAGGGTTTTTGCATTGCATATGCAGGAGGCTTACAAACATGTGAACGGCTCGGTTTGAAGGGCGATTTTTAGAATGACTTTACATAAATAGTGGTGGTAAGTGTTGAATTTGATACTGGATGATGCGAACTTTGGTGTACTGCTTTAGAGTGAGCGGGAGGCTGCGGCACAAGGAGGGAATGGAGATGCATGTTTAGCCTCGACACATAATGCTGGTATACCACCAGAAGAAGTTATAAGGCAGCTTTGTCAAAACGTCCAGTAGAGTCAAGTTAACATAGCAAGATTCCGAGATACTCGATAGCAAGCCTCTCAGGTTTTTTTCCAGAGAAAAACCTAATGAAACTAATCTCAATTTTAATCGTATTTATACAGTAGAATGTAGGTGTCATATATTTAGGAATGTTTCATGAAAAATAGATTATATTTAGGAATGTTTCATGAATAATAGATAGTACTTGGATACGAAAATTGGTAGAGTACCGAAAATTAAAATAAATCTATAAAAAGAGAACACAAGAATCATACAGAAGATAGTATTGAAGTCTTACTGCACAATTCATTTACTCATGAAGTTTCATAATACTTTCTTTCACTATGATCTAAGAGATCATTAACCGCTCAATCACAATGAAATTACTAGACCACGAGATTCGCTTGTTTCGGAAACAGAACCAGCTGTGGAGATCTCTCTAGAAATATATCCTTGACTCTATTATTTATCAAAGACTCAAGGGTAAGGCGTGCATGCTCGTACCTAAGGTGAGCTCGGACGATGGCATGCTTGTAGGGTAGATATTACTATTGTTGTCCTCAGCTTTCTTTTTTTATTTCCTTTTTTCTTATATATATAGAACGATAGTAGCATCTCACAAAGAACATTTTTGTCCGAATGCTGGGCCTCTCTATAAGGCGGCTACTCCTGGCAGTGTCAAGTTATACCACATTAGGTCAAGCTCAAGACACGTTGGGCTGTCAAGCGATTCAGGGTCGAAAAGGTTTTGATGTCGAAATCTACAGCTACCCACATTCTGCTCCCTCAGGGCTTTCGGACAGTTTCTTTACAACTGGTCACAGCTCTGGAACACTTCAAGGCACAGTGTCTGGTGTTACAGATATCAACTTTTCTGGTATATCAGACTTAGGAGATGGAAAGATATACGGATTTCCTACGAATGCCAGCCATTTTGCTATCAAATTAACAGGATACTTTTTGGCGCCTAAAACTGGATGGTACGGTTTTGCACTGAGGCTGAGCGATAATTATGCAGGGGCTGCTGATCTGGGTGTAACTTCAGAATCCGACTGCTGCGGAAGTAAACCATTCGATAATCTTGGCGGTAACGGAGGGTACAAAGGCCGATTGGGTAACATTTTTGGAGGGGGTTTGATAACAAACCTCGTCGGTGGGGTATATTATCCAGTGCGTATATTCTACTACGTCAGCTCTCCGCATGCCAGTCTTGAGCTTGAAATCACAAATTCGGATGAATCTGTGCAAAAAACTTTTGATAGCGTTTATCAGCTGGAGCTACCTCCCTGTAGCTCGCCCGCAGGCATACCCCCTACTCCTTTGGTGACTTCAAGCTCCAAGAGAGACTCTGCAGCAACCGTTACGACAACAGGCCTAACGTTTCCTAAGAACTTTTCCAACAATACTAGCTCCACAGTCCCTTTGTTACCTCTTGAGTCTCTGAAACCGCATATCCCCTCAAATTCTCCGCATGATTTGGGTTCTGTGGTTCCGAAATCTGGAGAATCTCTCAGCTCTGGAAACTCTTCGAACCTTTCTAGCCCTGTCGAATTCAGCTCTGACAAGCCCATGGGCTCCCCGAATAACCTGAGCTCTGTGGTATCTCCGCCTAGCCAGAATTCAACCATTCTCAGCTCTGAAAATGCTTTAAACCTTTCAAGCCCTGTCATATTCAGCTCTGGCAAGCCCATAGGCTCCCCGAATAACCTGAGCTCTGTGGTCTCTCCGCCTAGCGTGAATTCAAGCATTCTCAGCTCTGGAAACTCTTCGAACCTTTCTAGCCCTGTCGAATTCAGCTCTGGCAAGCCCATGGGCTCCCCGAATAACCTGAGCTCTGTGGTCTCTCCGCCTAGCG
>BCGO01000004.1:1166767-1271261 GCA_001599315.1 Starmerella bombicola | reverse complement strand
TCAGCTCTGGAAACGCTTTGAACCTTTCAAGCCCTGTCACATCCACCTCTAGCAAGCCCATGGGCTCCCCCAATAACCTGAGCTCTGTGGTCTCTCCGCCTAGCAAAAATTCAAGCATTCTCAGCTTTGGAATCTCTTCGAAAGCTTTGAGTTCAATCACCCCTAGATCTAGCAGAGCTTCAGGCCTTGTTGCTAGTTTAAACTCTACGCTTTCTGAGACTAGCAACTCAATGAGTTCTTCAAGCTCTGGTAATCCCAGCTCTCCAGTCCTCTTAGTCTCTTCGAGTTCTTTGACAGCATCTATTACAATCACTACCTCATTGCCTGCTCAACTCTTTACTTCTACAAAGACTTCACGAGTCTCTCGCACGGTCGCAGATACGAGAAGCAACCGAACTAGCCAATCATTTGGGCCCTCGAGCGGTTCGAAACAAATATGGTCCTCGATTGCGTCAGTCTCGCTCAAGCAGAAGCCCAACTTGGGGAAATTTGAAATGTTGGATAATGCACCTCAATATTCAAGTTTGAAACATCCATCTTCAGTTTCAGGTACTGTGCAGACAATAGTTTCCACTGGTAGCTCAGAGCTGACTCTCTCAGGACCCTCAAATTTGAGATACCCAAGCTTTGGTTCTCGCCCGCAGGCTCATAGATTCTCAAAACCTAGTTCACGGATCGAACAACAGAGCCATTCGTATCCGTCTGCCCACATAAATGGCCCATCCAGTACTTTGTACCGGGTTCCATCCACAATTTCGGGATCCGTGAACTATGCATCTTTGACTTCGCTCTCCAGTACCTCAAGGAGACTGAATTCAGAACTTGGACCAATAGTTACACCGACCAGCCCTTTAGAAAGTCAGACTTCTGGCTCAAATTCAGCCTCTGATAAACAATCTCAGGACTCAGTGATATCTCAGTCTACGGTAGGCATATCGACAAGTCTCCAGGCTCTTAGTTCGACCTCCACACGTCCCTTGACTGAGGAACTTAGCAAGTCTTTGTCTAAAGGTACTCTGCCAACTCACCACTCTAAACATTTGATTTTTTCGACACCAGCGAGTTGGAACTTGTGGGCACCTCCCCAAGCCTCCTCCCACACAATCAGCACAAGCTCCTCTCATAGCGATGTTACAAACGCTACCCTCTCAGAGGCATCATCATTCAGCCACCAGTCTGCGATCTCGGAGAGTACAGCGAGAGTCTCAACATATCAGAGTGATCTTGTCTTCTCTACAATTCGCGTTGTTGACAGCTCAGTATTGATTGGAGCCTCAACCCCAATCACAAAATCAGGCACTATTCTTCCCACAGAGTCTTTTAGCACTTCTCCAGAGGTGACATCAAAGATGACCTCTGTCCAAATCCTCGCAAATGTCGTTAGTACATCGGTTTCTATCTTACCATCCGCAACATGGAGCAATTCAGAATACTCAGGGGCCGCAAACTCGGCCTCTGAAGCATCTTTGGAATTGAGGAATAGCTCAAGAACTGCTATTGATTCCCGTGGCTTGAATAAAGCGGATTTTTCGAGCTTTGGAACTACAATCCAAACATCTGGCGAGCTCACCACTTCTCACGGGGTTGAATACAACTCAGTGTCAACAGGCCAAACTCACCCAGTCACACAAAGCTGGCCAAAAACTAAAACGTTCGCTTCCGAATCCGAAAGCCTCATTACCGAGCAGAATAGGGGATTTGAGACACTACCAAGTATATTAGCCACAGGTACGATGCCGACTTCAAAATTTGGCTCAGGAGGACAGAGTACCATGCAGTCCGTTGAAACTACCAACAATGCAGCAAGAAGAAAGAGTGTCCCTGAAATGATTTTGATTTGCGTTGCGCTATACTTTGTCCTTTAGGCGGTCTTTGTTAAAAGTATTCGAACTTCATCTTAGTCAGTATGGTGTGCCCAAACCGTCGGATGTAGCATCCTGCTCTTCTAGATGGTCTAACCTAATGAGCAAGATGCGCTCTTATTATGGTATGAAGTGAATAAATGGCCAACGCTGCAAAAAAATCGGAAAATCTAAAAGATGAAAATAATGTATTAATCAAATATGAAATCCTACCACCCAATGATTATTTTTACAAACTAGCCAGAACTGCCAGAGGTGATAACAGAGAACACTAGATTGCTTACTTTTACATCACTCCGCGGGGAATATCCTTGTAAGATTAACATGTCAGAGTTACTAATACTATTTATTACTCTGCTCAAACTCTGCCTCAGAGCGTAGATATTACAGATAGAATGCGCCGTGCTCGAGGATTCCGATATAAAGGGTGATTTTCCGAAATGTAAAGTCTATCTTCGTGTTACAGCAACTCTTGTTGAACGAACGATAGCCGCTTTTCTTGCAATTAGTGTAGCGATGCGACACGAAAAGTTGTATATACCAATCAAGGCTCTCATGCATACATATCATGGCCAGGGGTCATGCATGCTTACATTGTGAGCCAGTTCAGTTAAATTGGGAATACCGCTCCATAAGACATTGGGAATTTGCACTCCTTACGCCGTGCACTGTAAGGAGATTGCGCTCAGCATACCACACCTGAGTTTAGGAAAACCATGGGCTAGTTGACCCTGGCATTTTTTCTCGCGGGGTTTTTCCAATTTGAGACATAATGATAATATCTCAGAAGAGCCGCGGTTCCTATGAGAAATTTTCTTGAGTAGGACGGGATAATTAGTACTCTTGTGAGCCTCATAAGAGAGCAAGAAATCAGGGAGTGTAGCTTGAGAATTTGGTTTTGACTAGAGTCAATAGTCACTCTCCTTTCATTTAGTACTATACTCATGAGGCAAGGGCTTAAGCAAGTTGATTTGCCCACAAGGGAAGGAAGGCGGATCCGCGCCCTTCAAACCCTTACATCAATTAAACCACGGACACCCTACATAAGCGCTAGGGTCTCAACACGGCTAAAATAACACGTGCGAGTAAGAGTGTGGTGGATTCAACTCTGACCCCAAAAAAATCGATATGTGTTGCCAAGGTGTTCACCTTGGCTAATTACATATAGTGAACTGCGGGTATAGATTCGAAGGGACAGGGTAAGGTTCCATAGTCACTAGGGAGCTGAGGTGATGCAACCCACACATCTCTTGTTATGGGCTTACTGAAGAATACTCAACCAGCCGCAGGTAACCCTAGGAACTCGCAGGTGAACCCGAGATTAACGGTGATGGTCACGAAGCAATGTGCGAGTTCAAGCTAGGCTCATCGTTGTATAACTGAGATCAAGCTGATACCTTGCAAGGGTTCTTTTGCAGGGCCACGACTCAACAAAAATGAGATGCGCTCATGAATTAGGCTGCGCAAATGCACGTTAAAGGATATTTCTGTAGAAAGCCTCTCAGCTGGGCAAACAATGATTTACCCCTAGCTGTCCAATACATAAGGTCATCTCCAATGCTAAATGCGCGTAATAAGGACATGAATTTTCGAGTTCTTCCTACTGTTGTATCCGAGTTTTGATAAGTGTAGCTTCTCGCTTTTGTCCATGTCAAGCATGGAACACAGCACCTCGCCTCTCTCACTTCTTCTGCTCATCGTATTCACTGATGACGAAAACAGCGTCAGCCGGCCTCAGATTTTAGCGGTTGTACCCCTATTGAGACTTTAATTGTGAACTCTTGGCGCTCTTTCAATTGAGAACAATTATTTGGCTTTCAACAATGCTGTGGCTCCAATGACCGATTGAGCAACCCTATTTAATAACAATATGAGGGCGCCACCTTGATGTCGGACGTGAGGTCAGGTGGCAGCTGGTTAGGGAGTCACCTGAGGCCGGACAGCCAGTCCATGGTCGATGTAGGAGCTGGGAACACTAGCTTACGTATCAGGGTGATAGGAACCAAGAGGTAAGAAGTAGATATTTGATTACATACACTGGTCAGGGGTTATATAGCTGTTGCTGACTGATCATCAGCTCCAACACTTGATCATCGAGGCCAATCTGGCTGCACTGACAGTTCCTGTTGAAACGATAAGGACTGTACTCATAATCTTGACGGGCAATTCAAATTATTGCAATTTTTCTAGTTCATATCTCATGAGAAGCCTGGCAGCCTTCGCGCCCAGGCCCAGGTTAAATAATTGGTTGTCAATACCTGCGCCACCGCCATGTTCCACTGGGGTCGGGGAGTCTTCGTGACGTGCTCGATGTAAAGGTTCGAGTAAATTAGCTGAATGATTGCCCACTGTACTCAGAACTCCTGTCAGCATCAGGTGTTGCGATTATAGATGATTTTACTGCTATGATTAGAGTGGCGAATTTTCTGCAGCGTTCGATGTCCGCTGTATGAACAAAATACTATTGTTGAGCTAATGCTCTTGTGGACTTGCAACATCCAGCTCAATGCTAGATTGCAAACCTCTGATATATAGGGAATGCATTTTGAAACCACATGACTTGAGTAGCAGGTTAAGTGAAAACCAATACTTCTAACATTCAAACCAGTTCAACTGCTGCTTGTTTCTCCAAATGCATGTCAAAGTTCAAAGGACCAGGAATACATGCTAATTGCGCCTCACTCTACTTTAATACATTTGGATGTTCTCACTCACATAAGTAGACTTCAATTTGCGCTCTCCATCTTGATTTTGTGCAAAAGGCTTTTCTCTACACGCAGTTCAACGATTTCTAGGAGTAAACCCTAACCTCCCAGAACAAACCTCCGAGTTTGACGCACCCCACGCGCAGACACTATGCATGTCCGGCATGACTGGATACCTCCTTCCCTCACGGTCAATCATATGGCTTCGTAGATAAGCTTTTCGAGACAAAATAGTGAGTGCTAACTCCTCACGAAGCTAATACTGAGAACTTCTCGCAGCTCACTCGATCCTGACATAGGCAGGGAGCGTTGATCATTAACGGTACGCGAAATTTAGCAAAATAATATATGAAAACGTAGAACGGTTATCGAGGAGCTATAGAGAGCGAGCCGGGTGCCGGCAGTCGCGATAACTCTGGCTGCACGAGCTCATGTTGTGGGTTCTGTATTTCAAAAGCATGCAGATGTACCTAGCCGCCGGCTCCGGGCTGTCCTTGAAAAAGAAGCTGTAAGGGGTGCTCGGCACTTTCACTTTGCCCTAGTCGTGCAGCAGTCACATGCTTGCATTGGGACGCTCGCTGGGGGAATCTCGAGGTGAAGATGTTCCGCTCGCACATGTGATTACTAGAAATTAGGAAGTTTCGATTTGCTGATTCTATGATCATGGCAAAAGGTACATGGTAGTAGTGGTATGTGGTAGTAGTGGCATGTAATAGTAGTGGCATGTGGTAGTAGTGGCATGTGGTAGTAGTGGTATATGGTAGTAGTAGTATGATAGTGATGGTAGTAGTGGTACGTTAGTAGTGGTATGGTAGTAGTGGTATATGGTATTAGTGGTATGGGAGTAGTGGTATGATAGTAGGTGGGTTTCCCCTTCAACTTACTGCTTCGAAGGCGTTCGCTAAGGGCATACACCATTAGAAAGTTAGGGACTCCAACTCCTCGAGTTTACTACATATTTGCAGGTTTAATTTATCGCACTAATCTAAGACTGAACCGACAATTCCCGAAAGCCATACTCAGGGATTCCGAATCTCCTCGGAATTACAAGAGAAACTCAGGGGGGCAGCGAGAGCTACATGGTGCCCAAGATGTTATGGGCCAATTTATGAACAGAGTTTAGTTGTGTAGCATATTCATTAGACTTTATACATGGAACCTCCACCGTTTCCAGTGGCAGTAGAAGCCAAAATGTGGTGTGTCACCCCAATCACATGCCACACACGCTGGGTTCACATGGTATAGTACCTCAATCACGTGAGGCTCGGAAAATCATGCGCTCCATCACATGGGGGCTTGCGGGGTAGCTGTTATCACTGAAGCAACCAATCTCAGGCATGTGAAGGACGATATATAAAGCTAGTATATGTTCTTATATTTGGACTGTAGAAATTTGTCTATCAACTTCAGTTCGTAGAATAGAAGCTTGACACCTTAATCCCCACCCTCAGATTCAACACATCCGAAGTCCCTTTCGGTAAGCGATACTGGTAATAACTCGCCAATTCTAAGAGTGTCTAAACTGTTCAACACAGCCCATGATTATTGATCTTTCAGACGCGCTGATAATAGGAGGCATCGCCCTGTGCTTCTTGCTCTCCTACCAGGCGATCTACTTTTACTTTATTTACTCGCCACGGGCCAAGAAGCTTGGATGCGCTCCTCCTCTCATTGTGCACGCTTTCCCACTGGGTTTGCCGACAATTTTCGGACTTATAAGAGCTTGGCGCAACGACGATCTTCTCCAGTACTTGAGCGACAACTTCGCTAGAATCAGGACCAGAACCGGAATGCAAGTAATGGCCGGTCAGCTGTGGCTCAACACCATTGAGCCAGAAAACATCAAGGCCATGCTTGCCACTTCGTTCAAGGATTTCTCGCTTGGGTTCCGCTATGAAGTCATGCATGGCCTCCTCGGAGATGGTATCTTCACTCTCAGTGGTGAGGGCTGGAAACACAGCCGTGCCTTGCTACGTCCACAGTTCAGCCGTGAGCAAGTCTCTCACTTGGACTCAATGCGCACACACATCAATTTGATGATCAACAACCACTTCAAAGGTGGCCAGGTCGTCGACGCTCAGGTTCTATACCATAACCTGACAATCGACACTGCCACTGAATTCCTGTTCGGTGAGAGCACCAACACTCTTGACCCTGTTCTTGCACAGCAGGGACTACCGGGTCCTAGGGGCGTTGTTACTGGTGAGCAGTTCGCTAACGCTTTCACCTACGCTCAAGAGTTGCTCAGTATTCGAGTCATGGCCGGCTCAGCATGGTTCCTCGTCTGGACTCCTAAGTTCAGGCGCTCGTGCAAGGTGTGCCACAACTTTATTGACTACTTCGTCTTTAAGGCTCTGGCCACTCCTATGGAGAAAGACCAGGAGGCTGATCGCTATGTATTCATCCGAGAACTCACTAAGGAGACTTCTGACCCAAAGGTTATACGTGACCAGGCTCTCAACATCCTTTTAGCTGGCCGCGATACCACTGCAGCACTCCTCAGCTTCACCACTTACTACCTTGGCGCATATCCTGAGGTCTACGACGAGCTTCGCGAGGCAGTTCTTGCAGACTTCGGCCCTGCCGATTCTGAGCCCCCTACCTTTGAGAGGCTCAAGCAGTGCAAGGTGTTGCAGAATGTCATCCGCGAGGTTCTGCGATTGCACCCGAATGTGCCCCTCAACTTCCGCCAGGCCATCGTTGATACTAAGTTCCCTACTGGTGGTGGCCCGAATAGAGACCAGCCCATCTTTGTTCCAAAAGGACAGAAGGTGTTCTACTCCACGTACGTCATGCAGCGAAGCAAGGACATCTGGGGCGCTGACTCCACATCGTTCCGACCAGAACGCTGGAACGAGCCCAGAGAAGCTCTTGCATCAGGTTGGGATTACATTCCTTTCAATGGTGGCCCTCGCATTTGTATCGGTCAGCAGTTCGCTCTCACTGAGGCTAGCTACACGCTTGTCCGTATTTGCCAGGAGTTTACCAGAATTGAGGTTCTTCATCCCGATGTCATTACTTCTAGGAAAGAGATGAAGCAGCGCATGCGCTTGACCAACTCGGCTAGCGGTGGCGTGATGGCGAGATTCATTCGTTAGCCCTGTAGCTTTGGACATATGTCATAAGCTTACGCGTCATTCGAGATATTGATATATTAACCAAGAGAGTAATAGTAGATAATTTTTCTTTCCCTATTTTTCTCAATCATGGAGCGCGCTGTGGATGCGTATCTCTACATCTATAATCATATTTTGTCGAAGGTCGAGAATAGAGGCTTCCTGGAATAAACTCCATTCTCTTTCGTGTGCCGAGCATACCAAACAAGGACAGATCTATTTATGACAGTTGCGTTTACTGTTGTGCTGGACTATATAATACGTTGCGCTATGTATACTGAAAAATTGAGGGAGAGCTCGATACAGGGCCTGATATTTGTTGTCAATTGAGGCTGATCTAGTTTGATCGTTTAAGTAGTCATACTGCTGGATATCAGAAACTGGTCTTCTTGCATATAAGGCCCACCCTCAGGTCTCATGCGAGAAGCCTGCAAGCAATGCAATTTGTTGGATCTCACTCGACAGCTTTGTAGTTCTCGAAAAATATCAACTCAAGGTTTTTGAGAAGTAGCAAAAAGTGAGCGCAGATGGGTGCTCAAACCCATTGAGTTTTAACGCGCGCTGAGGATTATATGCGCTTTTAGTTTATGCGACCTTGTGCGCAGCACTAAACTTTGTCACGCTGCATACCCGACATTCTACTTCACAATCCACTCCGCATTACCACTCTTACATCAATTGCAGTGTGCTGTGGAAACTTTTGTCGTGGCAGTTCGTTGCATAGCTTTGTTACAAGTTGGACAGACAAGAGTCTACGCGCATCTCGCTCCCATTCACTATCAAGCATCACTACATCCACAATTAATCTTGCGTTGCACCCCACTGAATCTTAAGACGATAGTACCTTACACTGTAGCATGTCGAAATCGAGTCTTTAGTGGAATTTCTTCAGTTGCCTCGAAGCAGTTCGAGGTTGAGTGAATGGTACCTGGAAGAACTGTTAGGAGAAAATTTGACGCGCTTCGTGATTTTAACTTCTCTGGAGGATCATGTGTGTTGTCAAAAAATAGCAAAATATGTCGAGGAACTGTTGGTTTCGAACTATGAATTTTATGAGTTTTGAAGGAGATAAGGTCTCGACCAGAGTGACTCCCCCCACGATGCTACCGAGAGAGCCGTTGTTGCATGTCTAGGTCTATTCTTAGATCTCGAAAGGCTCTTTGCGTGAGAGATATCACGCATCAATGAACGTGCCCCGCCTTATCTATGCATTAGGCGTGCATACTCGTCCTCTTTGCATATTCATCAGGAAGTCTTGTGGCAAGGGGTCAATGACCCTCAATGCAGCATATTTGGATTATCGATGACGCAATCGAGCCAAGAGGGGAAAGAAGCCCCAAAGTGGGTACAGGAGACTATAATTTGGGCGGGGTTCGTCTAGATACCTCGAGATTACATATCTTTGATATCTACTGATTAGCAATAGAGACTCTGTAACGCCGCATTAAGATTGAAACTCTCTGATACAGAATACGCAGACCGCATTGAATACTTTGCCTGACAAAGGACTGGTTCGAGGTATGTCAAATCGAGCCGTAGCCAAAAGATATAAGAACACTTTTAACGAAACCCGAGCAGAAAACCTCCCCCATAGCGACAGATCGGCATTAAATTTCTCATATTATCCCTCGAACCCCGCAGTTTGCATATAGCAGCTATAGCTATTTTATGGAAGTCGTGACATACGGTCGGGCTGATGAAATCATGCCCTCTTCTGCAAATATTTTACCTCGATATCAGTTGGTACGCCCTCGGGCGATTGACAGAGATCCACGTGATCCAGGCGATAGCATTTACCCTCGAGGAGCGCCCCAACCCAGATTTGAGGTGGATTGAAACCAGGGCGGCCAGTTTTGAAAGCACGGGAACGCAAGTGAGTTGTAGACTGCATTTATTCGATGTGGCGAAGTGCTAGAACATAGTGGAAGTCTGCACAGAAGCACATTGAGCTATTCCCCGATTTCTGATTCTATTGAAGAATTTATACTCAATGAGCAACACACTTCAGTAGATAAGAAAGCTACATGTAACACAAATTTTTGAGTAATCCAAGTGAAGTCAGAATAGTTGAAGAGATATTGTGTAGCTGGGCCTTCAGCATTATTCGCAGCTCAATGCTGGAATAGCCACCACAGTCACCAGAAATGGCTACTCCGCTTAGAGTTGGATGAGATATTGCATGTAGGAGCTCAAGAATGCAACGATCAACTGCGGAATGGAGCCACAAAAGAGAGAGCTCGGCAGAGACAAGATCTGACTAGAGCTCTCTCTTGAATTCATAAAACAGTTAAACGGAGTGCTCGCTAACTACTTCCGGCGAAGGCTAAGCCGTCTGAGAGCATCCAAGCTAAGCTAGTAACTGTTTGCCGTTTGCCGGGGAAGTGGGCACCTAAAAGGAGCAGCTCTGTGGGAAAACTCAGGCCCTCGTTCGCTTTCTAAGCCGAGAGTTCAGCAATGACCACAAAACCTGTAAGCCTGCTACACTTCATCTGAATACTCCTGAACTTTGACACTGAGACCGACGAAGCTTGGGCCCTAGCTGGTTCTAAAATGCTTCGTAGCAGCCAATAAAATGGTACCGCCCCAAGGGCAAGGAACTCTGTCAACAGGTGCGCCGTGCAGAAAAGCTGGCAGCGGATCTAGACCAGGTCAAGGGTTTTCATGCATGTCAGCAGTAACCGATTATCGTGATTGACGGCCAATTAATAGCGGGAAATCAATGCTGTATTGACTAAATCTTGAACTAGGTCAGACTGCTTTACGTGCTATAGCTTTGTATTATAAATTTATGGCTTCCGGGATCATTAGTCGTTGCGAAATGCTATCAAAAGGTCTAGGTGGGGTGGGGGCAAGCCATCGGTATTCTGGATCAATTGGACGGCGAATGTCTTATGAGGGGATGGAAAATTCAACAACAACACCCGTTAGCCGTTTACTTTTGAAAAAGCTAATCTGGTATTATTTCGTCTGACCCGATCGACAAAACTCGAGCCTTAAAAAATTGCGCGCACATCGCGCGAGAAACCCGTTCAGGAAGTACTCTCGCAGGAATTTAATGGATATATGGGCAAGGGTTGATTTCTGCTATCTTCCTTGGTACTGATGTTGGAAATCGGAGATTTGGAGTTTTTCAAGGTAGTTTCTGAGGCAAGTTCGCTCGCTGCAGCCGCCAGAGAGCTCAAAGTTAGTGCACCTGCTGTAAGCCAGCGTGTGGGTGTCTTGGAGCGCCGTGTCGGGCTTCAGTTGCTAGATAGAAAAGATCACAAGACTCGAATGACCTCCGCGGGGACGTTGTTAGCTGGAAAAGGTCGTGTGGTTATTGCTGCGATGAAGAGTTTGCAATCAGATCTCGAGCAGCAGCGCGCCGGGTATGTTACGCCACTTCGGGTATTTGTTCCGATAGGTCCTGCCGGTTGGGTGATCTCCGACTTGGCATTGCATTTTATGCGCAATCATCCTGGCACAAGCATCCAAGTGCTTCGGAAAGACCCTCTACCTGGTAATGCTTTCAACTCTGATGACTGGGATGTTATGGTATACACAAAGCTTTACAACAGTGTTAAAAGCCCAAATGAGTTGTTGGATCAGATAAAGGTCACTTCGTTTAAAGTGTGGCTGGTAGCTTCAGCCGGCTATGTGATGAAGCATGGTGCGCCGCTCAGCCCGGATGATCTGAAATTTCATTCCTGTGCCATAAATCAGCTGCTCACCGATAGCGAGAGTAATCAGCCGAACCATCAACTGTCAATACACTGGCATCTAACAAATGCTGCAGGTCATGTTTCGGTAGTCACGCTCCCTGCGCAGTACGCAAGCAACGATCCGCAGCTGCTGTACGACTGGTGCATCTGCGACATGGGTATCGTGGCCCGGAACAATTCGGAGGTGATCCAGGATGTACTGGCTGGGCGGCTCGTACACATTCTGCCCGATTGGGAGCTCCCAAATATCGAAATAATGGCGGTGTGCCGTAAGCAATCTCAGTATTCCGACCTCGCGAAGTCCTTCGCGGCAAACCTGCAGCGTGGGCTGAACGGGATGGGCAGCCCCGAATTAGAAGTTGACCGAGGCACAGGTTTCATCATCTAGCATTGTTCAATCTGCAGTCGGTTTTTCTGCATTCATGCTAAGAACTTCAACCGTTGAACATTTAATCGCATATCATATAGACCCCTCTCCATATTCTAATGTCTAGCAGCTGTATGCCTCAAACCAAACCATTCGCGAATGAAAACGTGGCTGAACATAGCATTTTGGAGTCTTTAGTTTGTAGTAAAGGTAAACGGGTATGGTCTGGGCCTGGAAGTGCAAATCGCGCAGTTGATATGTCGAAAGAGGTAAATCTCGGCAACCTATACATATTGGGCAAGGTCACCGCTGGATAGGGTTTGATTGGGACGGTGCGCTCGAGTGGAGGCGTGACTTGACATACTGAAAATCTCCTGCTTTTAGCACAAAACCGGAAGTATAAAATGGGTATCATCAGCAAGGTTTTCGACGAAGTGGGGCTTGCTCGCCTTTTTGCAGCCCCGAGGGATGCGCATTGGCTAATTTTCATACGACTGTGGCGACTTTTTGCTTTTGGTCAATGCTCGATCATCATCGTGCAGTTCTTCGACGAGCTAGGTCTCTCTGCCCGGCAGACGGGTCTCTTTATGGCTCTAACATTAGTTGGCGATATGCTGATGTCACTTCTTTTGACGCGTTTTGCTGATGGGTTGGGCAGACGCAAGGTGTTGCTGTGGGGTGCATTTATGATGGCCGTTTCCGGTTCAACTTTCGCGATGGCTAGTAATTACTATGTCCTCCTGACCGCAGCGATAATCGGGGTGATCTCCCCCAGCGGAGGGGAGATTGGGCCGTTCCGTGCAATCGAGGAGAGTACCCTGGCGCATATCCTCCCGTTGGACCATCGCTCAGATATTTACGCATGGTACGGTGTTCTGGGGGCCATCGGCGCTTCTTCCGGCTCAATATTTGGAGGAAATATGCTTTCTACGCTTCAGGATAACTATGGCTATTCGCGGTTGGAGTCTTACAGAGTGACCTTTTGGCTTTACACCTTTGCAGGGGTGGTAAAATTTGTATGCACTATGTTCTTGTCGAAGGATGTCGAGCTTGAGAAGGAACCAAGCAGGCTTCCCACGGAGACGACGCCTTTGGTTGGCCAGGAGCAACCTCAGCACCCTGCAGGGAAGGGATTCCTTGCCAGAATTATGCCTAATTTATCTGAAGAGTCGCGCAGAATCGTACCACTCTTATCGTTGTTATTCGCTCTTGATGCTTTTGCTTCTTCAATGTCGACGATCTCGTGGATTGCGTATTTCGTGGCTCGCAAGTTTCAAATTAGCGACTCAAGTTTGGGCACCATCTTCTTCACGACAGGAATTGTAGGTGCATTTGCGTCTCTTGGAGGATCTTCGATTTCTAAACGCCTCGGCCCTCTGTTGACTATGGTCGTCACCCACTTGCCAAGCTCCTCGATTCTCATTTTCATCCCCTTCCCGTCAAATGTCGCGGTCACTGTTGCTCTTCTCGTCATCCGTGCCTGCACCGCAACTATGGATGTTGCGCCTCGCCAAGTGTTTTTGTCGGCTGTGATCCTGAAAGAAGAGCGCACTGCCGTTATGGGCTGGGTCAACGTCGTCAAGACTGGTGCCCAAATTGTAGGACCCTACATCACCGGTCAGCTTACTGCAGTGAATATGCAGTGGTTATGTTTTGTTCTCAGCGGATCTCTCAAGGTTCTGTACGATCTAGGTATCCTGTTCACATTCATGCGAGTAAAACTCGACCGGGACGCCTAAACACCTGGCTCAAAATGTACCTGGATGATGGATCAGCTGTCCTTGCTGTTTCCGAGGCGCTTGTTTCTGGACCCTGTATTATATCGTGGCAGTCTCCTTCGAACGGCAATACTGTAGCGACTGGGTAAAGATTTTCTGCAATGGCGTCTCAGCAACCTCGCCGCGCTGATTGGGGCCGCTTATGAATATCTTAATTTATGAATTCTATGAAATTTTCAAATGTTCTAGCACACAACACTGTAGATGGACTCAATGAGCTCTCGACATTTTTGATGACAAATTTATTTGGGCAGATTTCGGTTATCTCAACCATCTATAAGGTGGGGGCTCAGTAGCACTGCCTGTACCTCAAATTTGAACACTCACAGTTTCATCTTCAGTTGATTCGCCAAGAACGTGTTTCACATTTTGAACTCCGAAAGAAATCGAGCAACTCATTTCGGGAACAGCCCGGTCGAATAGACGTTAGAATATGAAAATCAGACTTCTTTTTCATAGATCACCTCTATGAAATTTCAGCCTTATCAGCGTCGTGAACAGCCTTATCTGTTAATGGCTATTGAGTGACCTAGCCCTACTTGGCCGGGCTTGGCCGAGGACACATATACGTAGGCTGTAGGCCAATACAGGAATGAGAGTTAAGGAGCTTGGTAGTCCTCCCTCAATCTCAGAGTGTCTTGCGATAGGCCAGATTGGAAGTGAGGCCTTTACCTTTGCACCCAATGATGAAATTTCGCGATATCTTCCTCCTCCGCAGTATCGCTTCGCAGAGCAGGTCCAAGCATTGAAAAATACTAAAATTCCTCGGGAGAAACTAGACAAGATTGCCAATTTGGGTAAGCTGTGGAAGTACGAGGTCTGGTTGTATGCCTGGCGCTGGTACGCGCAACTTTCCCGGCCTGGAATTCGCGCTTTTATTGGGTACAATGACGACGAAGTGCCTATTGGCGTAGCGGTTTGGTCAATTCCTTTGCCTTTGCGCCCTCAACCATCAATTTACATGCGAGCGTGGTACTGTATTCGCAAGCTCCGGGCCTGGCTAAATCACACCTGGCTGCAGCTATGGTATCCAGGACTTAGTGCCAGATCGTTACCTGAGAGTAAAGCTCTTTTCAAAAGCATGGAAGATGAGTTTGAGATTACGCATACTGAGGAAAAGGTTGAAAAGCTTTTAAAAATGAGTGAGAAGGAGCGCTCGAATACTCCTTACACAATAGAGTTGAGCTACTTCCTGCAGCTTTTTGGCGTCTCTGAGCAGAACAAAGGTCACGGCTCAAACATGTTCCGGAACATGGATCTGCAAGTTCAGCCTTTTGAATACCGTGGCGCGATGTTCAAGCCTCAGATGGCACTAGTTGCTTCACCAATGGGTGTGTCTCTCTACAAAAAGTTCGGATTTAGAACGATCGAAACTGCCTATCGGAACGTCGAAGGTGCACCGGAGCCAATCAGACGGGACCTCATGATCACATAGTATTGACTATCAGTTCTAGGTTGGCGTGGGCCAACTTTCGGGCTCATCCCTCTTTTCTCGATGTGATTAACCTCCCTGCTGTGATTGGATAGTAGGGAGTTTCAAATAGAATAGAATCAATCTTATTTATATAAAAGTTCCTTAGTCTTTCCTCGCTGACAATTTCTCGATTATGGTGCGTCGCTATTTTGTGTCTATTCTTATGGGCAAAGCTCAATGTCTTAGAAGTATTTCCAAATATCTGCATTTTGTTGTGTGGGTCAAATCCCTTGTCAATCAAGATGCTGGATCCCAAATTTAATGATTATTGAGTATTGACACCATCGTTGACAGCTGTCCACTTTATTATCGGATTACTCCTATCTATATGTAATACAATACTTGTTACCTCACGGAAGATGCCTCTCCTACCATTCGCAGTGTGAGACAAAGAAATGGGATTGAGTGACTCTGGGTTGGGGTCATGCACCATGATCATGACTGTATGCTGGTAGTTTGGCTTGATATTAATCGCCAAATTCAGTGCTGTTCTCGCGCACTAAACTCCCGATCCGAGATGTGGCATTCTTTTCCCTTATACAATTGGGCTGGTCGGTCTCTCATATCAAACTAGCAAAGTGAAACACGTCCGACATAGAGTCGACCTTTATAAGATATGGTAGCTAAATGGCCTGTGCATGAATGATCAGACAATATAGAAATGCAAGAAAGGTACATGAGGGGAAGTAAATAACTGGCTAACAATGAGACAAGAGATTACACGCACTAGTGCCCCCCAAACTCGTATAACATATCATCATGCTATGTTCATTAAAACAACGTCTGCATCGACCAAGGCAACCCAAAGCCAAGCCGACAAGGGACCACCGAGACCGATCGCAAAAACAACTCATAGGTTTACTGGTCTGATCAAGCCAAAGCTGGGAATATAAACTTGAATGCATTCACTCTCTCAGACTGGCATTGAACTTCTTAAACTCACTTACTGACAATTTGAACGTACCACCCACCTCAACAGAATCTGAACTAGTGCTTCGCCTCACCAATGGCAGCTTGTGACTGCTTTCGCCAACTCCATATTCTTCCATCTGCACTGGCAACAAGCAGGAACTTTGGCGTGAATGCAATGCTCGAGAAGAGGCCCTCACCATACTGCTCGAAATAGGGCTTTGCCTTAGCGGCGAAGAATAATGTCGGTGCCGAGCTTTGGAGGACACGGCCCCTCACCGTAACACCTTGACCATACTGATGCGTCTCAGAAACATATTTGAGACCATCATCGATATCAACTCGGGGCTGACTCTTTGGCATTGTGAGTGTTGCTGGTGTGAGATCCCATACAATTACTTGCTGATCTTCACCGACACTGGCCAGCCTATAGCCCGTATCGTCGGATGCGAATGGATCGAATGCAATGCCACGCACCCATGCTTTGTGCCCAGCAAGGCGAACAACCATATTTGAAGTGCGCAACTCAAATATGGAAATGAGATCGTCTTCTCCTCCTATACAAAGATAGCGCATATCCGGGCTCACAGCGAGAGACAGGACACTACCAAATAGCGACGGCAGAAGCTCGACAACCCTCTCTGCTTCAAGATTAAATAGCTTCACATAATCATTATGTGCAGAGACTGCCACGACCGAGCTCGAGATGAACTGCAGCTGTGTAATGCGCTGATTGGGCTGGCTCAGCCTGTACGCCGCTCGGAAGCTTTGAGGTCGTTTGCGCGCAGCTGTGCTGCCAAGGCTGGTCACCACAACGCTTTGCGAGCCCCCGTTGCCCGAAGGAACGGCCTCAGAAGTGTCTTCGCCATGGACATCGTAGACGACGAGAAGACCGTCAGCATGAGCAGCCACCACGAGGCAGTCCGAGTGTGGTACCCACGAAACAGCAAGGATTGGTGCATGTGTGAGGTTGTTTGTCTTGTTCAGACGTTCATAGCGCTGTGTGACGAGATCGATCCATAACAGGTCTCCGGATGACATTCCGACAACTACATCGAGCTGCTGGCCGCACGCCGTCGCATAGTTCAGCGAGTGACAGAGAGGCCAAGCCTTAGAGAAGAACATTTTAGCCAGCGGTTCACTGCACGAGCCTTCAGAAGAATAGTCCATGAGAGCTATGGACCTATCAAAGTTGGTCAGAACAAGACTCTCAAGTGGGTCGTCTGGACGCATGCGTTTTGTGAAAGACTCAAAAACTAGACCGCGGGAAATAAATGTGGACTTGTTGCTTTTGACATAATGTTTGGGTCGCTTCGTCGCACGGATGCGCTCACCGTTACTGGCCAGCCAGCGATGGTTTGCGACCGTCAGATGGTCACCCTGGCTAAGAAAACCTGGAGAGAGCGGGTCGCCCATCAACACACTGTGCACTGGAGGCGGGTTTGTCACAGACGAGGGAGCTACCGGCCGGGGAAGGCTCAGAACATCGACTGGAACATACAAATCACCACTGGCTGGTTCGATACCGAATTCAGAAGGTAGCGGCGCCAGTTGGTTGCCTTTTTCAGTTACAACAGCCCCGTTAGGCCGCAATGGACGGGTCTGCGACATTCTGGCCAAGAGCCTTTGATCCGCAGGCTCTAGGGCTGAGGGCCCATGTTGAGGATGGGGCACAAGTTGGGGAGAGACTGGAATGATGTGAAGATGTACACAATTGAGAAGTTTAGGAAAACAGGATAGCTGATTGGTTTCGGGCACAGAACGACAATACATGGAGAGAGTATCATATCTCTATAAACGTGTAATTTAGGAACTTTGATGCTGTTGTAACTAGGTAGAAGCTATGGAACCACAAAATGCCGCAAGAGAACTGGATACAAGCCTGAAAGGCATGGAGCTTTGTTCTTTGCCAGGGTATGCAAGCCATTATGCGAAAGAGCTGTAAGTAGCCAACATGATCGGGCCAATTTAAGATGTTCCGATTCCGAGTTCCGATGGAGCGACCGCTTACTGCGACGCACGTGGCTAGTTGGTTCTATAATAACTCAATGCCTGAGCCCTGTAGGCAGTCTGTTCATGAACTACTGCGGTATGAACGCAAATATGCGGGGACCTTATCGGTGTTAAATTGCGCGATTTTGCACAAATACCCATTGGTTGACACGAAGTCCGAACTTCGCTAGATGCTTTTGTTGTTCGGACACTATATAACTTTGCCTTGACGCGTCAATCTTGGGGAAGGGTTTCTGTTCCAATGTCCGAGCATAGATTAGAAGTGCCAAATTTTGGCATACTTAAAGGAACGAAGAACGATGGGATTGCTGAGTTCCAAAATGTACAATTCGCAGAAGTTTTGCGACGCTTTGCGCCTGGCCAACTAATTGATCGTAAAGATGTCCCTTTGGAACAATTTGAATGTACCAGTCCGGGCCCTCTCAGCCCTCAGAAAGGGCCCTTCAACGATGATTTTAATGGAGTTCCACTCGATGAATGTGCACCTTTACAGCTCAAATATGACGAGAGGAACTGCCTGAACTTCAGAATGCATCTGCCCCTCGGATACTCGAACCTCCCCGTAATCATTTGGCTCCATGGAGGATCCAATGTTGCCGGAACGCCGTACCGAGGAAGTAGCCAAGCTCAATCGTGGCTGAAAAGAGCCATAGAGCTCGACAAACCCTTCATCATCATTAGTCCGCACTACAGAGTTGGCCTCTTCGGATGGCTTCCCTGGGATCCGTCGACAAAAAGTGTACCATCTTCATTGGACGAGTCCAAACATTGGTATAATCAAGCAATTGATGACCAACGACTGGTAGTCGAATGGGTTCTAAAGTATGGCTCCTCAATTGGTGCAGATACCTCACGAATTTCTCTGGTGGGCCAATCAGCAGGTGCATCCAACGCGTACGCACATCTGCTGGACCAACGGTCTATACAGCACGTTGGTCAATTCGGGCTTCTTTCGGGTCAAGTTGGGTCTTCAAGCCTGGCAAGCTGTGAGTCATATGCACGCTTGGCTGAGCGTATTGCAGAGCATATCAATTGCACAGTCGGGGAATTGGAAACCGTAGACTCCAAGGAAATCGTACAAGCCCAATTGGAGCTCGGGATCGAATCCTTTGCAGCTGTCAAGCCACCGAAAAGCGTACTTGCTGAGGCTTCACAAGCACCTCGGGTGATTGTTGGGGACTGCTTAAGAGATGGCCACTTTTTCAACGACATCCCAGAAGCCGTCTCAGCTACTCCAGAGGGGTACGACACTTGCGAGTTCTACACACAAGTGTTTTTCAGAAGTGGCGCCAATGAAGTCTGGGATAGCTACCCCTTCGTGCTCAGACATTTGTGCGATGGTGTCAATCCATATACACCGTCATGGGGCAACAATCATATGGTCGAGCTTCACTACATCATTAATGGGTATGAAATCAAAAACAATGATGCCATCACCAAAACGCAAGATACTTGGTCACGCCTCATCCATTTTGAAACGCCTTGGGATCCTAAGAACGAAGTCTTTTACATCCCTTCGGAAGGTGCTCCGGGGCCGATATCTGCGGCTGAAGCTCGAGAGAAAAGGCCGATCACGACGCAGAATGTTGATAATGCAACAATGAATAGATTCGTTAGAGGTTGGTGATAGATAGGTTCAAGATACTACGAGGTACAACTCCGCAGAATTGCAGAAACACATTGGTATTTGTAAAATTCAAAAATAAGTGGAACTTCACACTGTCAGTCCATGATGGCACAGCTCTTTATTGAATCTACACAATTCAGATATATATAACTCATAGATCAATGGCACCAGACTCCACTTGCTGTCGAACAGCAAGTGCTGCGTTCCGTTGCTCTGGTCGCATGACATCGAGCTGCTCTTGCGTGAGTGCCATAACCTGCTGGTACATCATTCGCTGATCGGGAGATATACTCTGCCCCCGAGGCTCATCGCTGGCCTCATTTTCCGAAACGATTAGCGAACCGGCAGCACCTCCGTCAATCATTCCTAATTCGAACATGCTCTGCACTATCGCGTATGCCAACTGGGGACTCTGGTTCAATAGTAGGAGCGTCTGCTCTCTTTGCGACGAGATCATGTTTTTGAGTTCTTTCAGCAGCTCCAGTTTTTGAGGAGGAGGGATACTGGAAACGATGTTCACAATCTCCGGAACGACACCCGTCTCGTCTTGCTTGTCTCCTTTCTGCTTGCTATTATTGTTATTGCTATTACCACCGTTATTTCCTGGGAACCTGCCCGAGGAATAATTTACTTTCAAATGCATGCTTCCTGTTTTGTAATTGTCGAGATTCCGCACAGCGCTAGCAGCAGATTCTGGCTCAAAGTACTGAACAAACGCAAATCCCTTCGACTTGCCAGTGGCCCTGTCAAAGACAAGCCGGGTCTGCTCCACAGGACCGGCAGACCTGAAGATGTCTTCTATTTGCTCCTCGGTCATGTCGAAGGGCACATGCCCGACGTAGACGACGCGGGACATCGTGGTGAACGTCCTTCAGTAGCGAACGGTATATCCGCAAATACACACCATACTGCCAGTCACCTCACACCCTCTTAGCTTGGAGGACTTCAAGCGGACCTCGCGAGACGATTTAGAGTTGCGTCTGCATAGGATGAGCATGCAATTTATATCCGGCAAGTACAAAAATACTGGTATACGGATTGTATGGCTTGAAGTTCGGTGCCATTTTGCTAATTTTGAAACAATGTGCCTCCTTTGCTAAACGGTGCTAGATGCTACTCATAGATGGGCTAAATATATAGACATATACGGCTCTGCAACTCAACTGGAGCGTTTCAAAGAGTCATCACTTAAAATAAATCTGAAATGAGTGACTTTCTTCGCCATTGACTCACGGAATAGTCATCTAGCACCTGCTTAACGAGAAGTATCAGGTGACCTTGTTCGAGACCCCTGCCGAAACCGGTGATTTACACTTCCGACTGAGCACCCGGTATCGGCGCCTCGGGGCGAGGGCAGAATAACACTCTAGCCCCTTGCCCAGGGCGCATATACATATATCCACTCAAATCGATCGTAAAAGTAATCATATCAGCGCTATTTGAAAATGGCAGGCAAAACGCTCTACGACAAGGTCTTCGAGGACCATATCGTCACCAAAGCTGATGACAAGAATTTTCTTATCTATATCGACCGTCATCTTGTTCATGAAGTCACTTCCCCACAAGCATTCGAGGGTTTGAAAAACGCCGGTAGAAAACTGCGACGTCTGGACTGCACTCTTGCCACTGTCGACCATAATATCCCGACGTCTTCACGGAAACAGCTCAAAACCACTGAAAGCTTCATCCAGGAGGCAGACTCAAGAACACAAGTGGTCACTCTAGAGCATAACGTCAAGGAGTTCGGTGTGCAATTTTTCGGTATGAAAGACCGCAGACAAGGAATTGTGCACGTTGTTGGTCCCGAACAGGGCTTCACTCTTCCGGGAACTACTGTGGTTTGCGGTGATTCTCATACTTCCACGCATGGCGCCTTTGGAGCCCTAGCTTTTGGCATTGGTACTTCTGAGGTCGAGCACGTTCTCGCAACGCAGACTCTTCTCCAGGGAAAATCCAAGAACATGCTCATATACGTTGAGGGTGAACTCAAGCCTGGAATCACCTCTAAGGACCTAATGCTTCATATCATCTCAGTGATTGGCACCGCTGGAGGCACGGGGTGCGTCATGGAATTCGCAGGAAAAGCCATAGAGGACCTCAGTGTCGAGGCTCGCATGTCTATGTGTAACATGTCCATCGAGGCTGGCGCTCGTGCTGGCATGATTGCTCCAGATGAGAAAACTTTCGAGTATGTCAAGGGAAGGCCTCTTACTCCTGAGGGAGCCGAGTGGGATAAGGCCGTAAAGTACTGGAAGTCTCTTAAGTCCGATCCTGATGCCGAGTTCGACGTTGTTGTCAACATCAAAGGTGCAGATGTAGAGCCAACGGTTACGTGGGGCACATCACCTCAAGACGCTCTGCCTGTCTCAGCTTCTGTTCCCGATCCTGCCAAGCTAGAAAATGAGATTGCTAAATCTGGCATGCAGCGGGCTCTTGATTACATGGGCCTGAAGGCGAACACACCTCTTACACAGATCACCCTGGATAAGGTCTTCATTGGCTCTTGTACAAACTCGCGTTATGAGGATCTCAAAGCTGCAGCTTCTGTTGTGCGTGGAAAGAAAATTGCTGGAAACATTAAACGTGCCATGGTTGTTCCTGGATCTGGTCTGGTCAAGAAGAAGGCAGAAGCTGAGGGCCTCGATCAAGTGTTCAAAGATGCTGGTTTCGAATGGCGCGAGGCTGGCTGCTCTATGTGCCTAGGCATGAATGCGGATATTCTTTCTCCTCATGAGCGTTGCGCTTCAACATCAAACCGCAACTTCGAAGGACGTCAAGGAGCTCAGGGCCGAACTCATCTCATGTCTCCGGTGATGGCAGCAGCAGCAGCAATCGAGGGCCGGATTGTCGATGCTCGCGAATACTTACCTCAGAACGAGGAGCCAGAAGTCTACGTCGCTAGTCCTCCTCCCGAGAGTCCTAACAAAAAGGCTAAAGTTGGAAGTGAAGACAAGACTGACCTCAGTGATAAGAACATTATTGAGGAGGCCGCCCTCAAGGCAGAGGAGAATGCTCCAGAGGAAACCGAGGAAGAAGCACAAGTTTCTAGCTCTGGAGGTACAGGAATCCCTAAATTCCGTGTGGAGACTGGTGTTGGGGCTCCGCTCGCCAAGGCCAACGTCGATACAGACGCCATTATCCCAAAGCAGTTCCTCAAAACCATCAAGCGCACCGGACTTTCTGTTGGCTTGTTCTACGAGTTACGGTTTACTCCCGATGCAGAGGGAAAGATGCAGAAAACCGACTTCGTACTGAATGTCGAGCCTTACACATCTGCCAAGTTTCTCGTTGTGAGCGGCGACAACTTTGGCTGTGGATCCTCGCGAGAGCATGCTCCGTGGGCCCTCGCTGACTTTGGCATCCGCTCCATAATTGCTCCGTCGTTTGGCGATATTTTCTACAACAATTCCCTCAAGAATGGGTTGCTGCCCATCCGCCTCTCTGCAGAGGTGATTCAGTCGACACTAATCCCGCTAGCTGAGCGCGCAGAGCCGTTCAGCATCGACCTCGAGAATCAGAGAATCCTTGGGAAGGATGGTGCTGTTATTGTAGACCACTTTGAAGTTGATCCTTTCCGAAAAGTTTGCCTTCTAGATGGTCTTGATGATATTGGAATAACATTGCAAAAGAACAAGGAGATCAAGAAATTTGAGCAGCTCCGCTCGAAGGTGTTCAGTTTCCTTGAATCTAACACTAAACAGCTTGGTTTCATGCCGGACGAGCCTCAGTATCTAGACCTCAACGAAGCTAGCAAAGACTGGTAAATAATTAATATGCACAACCTCATTCTGTTCGTAACTCATTATTTATCTACAAGCGTAAATGCCTATCTTGTTCAATGCTTTCGGGTAAAGCGCCCTTCAAAGTGGGGTTCAAACTCGTCGGGATCTTGAGTTCCTCTGTAGGCTGCGTGTGGCTCTACTGGAGTATGTAGAGCATGCGTCGGGGCATTAGTACGCCAGATAGCCCCAGCAGCAAGTTCGTTCCACTCATAGGAGGTATCGGACGTCCAGGAATACACTGAATTCTTTCGCGAATTTTTGTCGCTCTTCTTTGAGACCCTGTCTGCAAGCGAGAGGTCATTAAGAGCTATGGGAAGATTGCGGAGACGCTGCTTGCTAGCGCAGTGATAGACAGCTTCCTCAAATGTGATCAGAGGCCTTTCGAGGGAAGCATGACACGCAGGATGCTCGTAGAGGTCACTGAGTAGGTGCTCATCCTCTTGTGGATCGGCAAAGACATTGTGCCCGTTAGCAAGGGATCCAGCCCTGGACTCCGGGAATATGAATTGACGCTCAATTAGGACATATTGAGTGATTTTGAATATGACCACGGTCGCCACTAAGGGTATTACACCAACAGCAACTTGGAATCCCCCCTGCGTCCATACTACACACAATAGGATCAGGTTGCCAACAGCAGTAGCGAACAAAGTTATATCGTTTACCAGTGGCCAGTACATTCCGTGAGACTCATACTTGGTAATCTGCATGTAAATGATCAGGTAAGTATTCACCGGAATGGCCAAGGCGAATAATATCATCGCGATTGGTAAAACCAAGGGCTGAATCGAGGTGAATCCGAGGGCGATCGTAGCGTTGAAAAGTATGCTCAAAAAGCTCACAGCATACTGAAACGGTTGCGGCATAGCATTCTCTGCTTTTTCTCTTGGTGTCGGCTTCTGCTTGAAATTCAAATATTGACCAAGTCTGCTCAATAGAGTAACAGGCTGGGCGGAACCTGCAAAGAGTGCGAAGATAGACCGCAGCAAATATATGACCCAGAAACTTGAGAGGTTAACAATCGCGGTAGATATTCTCTGGGCCACCCGTAGCGAATACCACACTTCACTGAAGGTGAGATGCTGTCCAGATGCATTAGCCCCCTGGGTTTGCTGTAGAACTTGGGCTACAACGTCCCAGATCACGCCCATGATAGTGAAGAGGAAGTAGTTATCCAAAAAGAAAAACGCATAGAGCTTGCGGAGTACTTCTTGCTCTCGGTCCAAACGAGTAATTTTACCCTGCATGTGTGAAAACCTGCGAAAAATCACAGGCAAAGCAGCAAAGACTAGCGTAGTTATCATTGGTGCCAATATACCCTGTAAAATAGCAAATCCGACCGGGCTAGCTTGCATCGCTCTGCTAAATCCTGGCCACACGGATCCCAGCCTATTCAAATTGGCCAAAAAGCAACCGATGAAAGCACTAGGAATAATCCACAAGATGAGCAACACTCCATATAGAAGATTTATCAAGAGCTGTTTGGTTCCCCGCTGCGCTGCAGTGAGATTCAGATTTTTCCACAGCAGCTGCTCGGGAGGAGGGGCTAACCTTAGATGAATTTCAGAGTCGAGGTGCTGTCTTTGGCCTCGAACTGCCGTTGAATGTGCGCTCTTGGCAGACTTGTAGGAGGCAAAACCGTACATGTTTAATTTGGCATGGGATTTTGTAGCTTCCGTGCTCCTCGCATTCATAACCATTCTATGAGATTCGATGCCGTACTCTAACGTCCTAATTTCTTGTAACAGAGCTTGTGCTTTCGAGCTGTTTGGGTAACTCATTGTCTCTTCTTCAAACTGGAAGACCTTCGTCTTATGATTTTCAATAAGTTCAGAGAGCCTAGCAGTGTCTTGATACCCGATGGTGATGGCTGAGGGAGTCTCGCGAGGATTTGCGCTCCTTAGGAGCTGAGTGGCACCTTCAAAGGATCTCAACGATTTGGGAATATTTGTAAAAATGACTGTGCGGTTTGATAACTCTCGCAGAAACTGTGGGTCCTTGAATAGAGCTTTACGCATCATCAGAACACGTTGGAAGTTGTGCCATGAAAAACAGAACACAACAACATTTGTGACCCAACCAAGAACGACATGTGGAATAAATTGTCTTGCAGAAAGCAAAGTGGGCGTCAGTAAAAGAAGTGCATCCTTTTTGGTGAGGTTACTGACATATTTTGCTTGGAGATTATAAGCAACGTTGACAGGAGCTGCGACGCCAAATACGAGGACTGTCAGCACAACAAATATGTTGCGCATCATCCGCAGAGCTCGAAGATAAACGACCGCATCGAGGCCTTGTGTTTCGAGAAGTTGTTGCTCACTAGTGGTCCATACACAACGGAGGCAGTCTTTCAAACTTGGCGTGGGAGGTACAAAAGTGCCTTTCAAAACCTTTGTAGGATGATAAACAGAAAGCCGGGAAGCTAGCAGAGGTCTCGGCGCATAAACTTCCTGTAGTCTGCTCCAAATCAAAGCAATACAAATCACAACTAGAGCGCCGCCTCCGAAGGCCAAAATTATAGCTGCATAAACGGCTGTAAGCGAATAACGGCTTCCATCCAGAGAAGCCCGCAGCTGGTCGAGAACAAGCTCGCCAGCATTGCCCATTTTTTTAATGTGCGATTGTAATATTCTTTACGGCTAAAATTAAAGTGCTCCCACCTGGCGGTTCTTGTTGTCCTTTCAGGAATCAAGGGCTAGGGGGGACTCGACTCCTGCATAAAACTCTTATGTCAAATTTGACTCTGCCCTGATGAGGCGCGTGCATTGGGGTTGCGCATGACGCGCTGGGGTAATATGATCATCGTGCGTCATGCTCATCGAGGGCCGGTGGGTTAAGATCTTGGAAACCACGCCTGAAAAGTTTCAGCAGTGATCCGCGTTGAGCTGTATCTTTTTAGTAATGAGTTTGCTCTACCATCTGGACTTCCAAATTTACCTATTTAGAAAAATGCTAGAAAAAAAAGCTTTGATAGATCCACCGAGTATCAAAACGATGTAAACGCCTGAAGGTGCCGTAATGCTAGAACCTGCATGATACGAGGGGTGGCTTAGTTTCACATGAACAGTGCAAACGCGACTATCTGCATCAACGCAACCATGTGTTTGTAGGGCGAATTCTTCGCTTTACAGAAATCGTGACTTCCGAATTCAGGGCGGTTTTGGTGCCTATGCATCAAAGCGTAACGATAAGAACTTCATATGCCTACTCAGAAAACTAATTAGTAGGACCTTGATTTAACGGTTAGATTCGAAGAGCGGAGCATAAGGGGACGACAGTGACCACAATGTCAAGTTATAGAGAGTAGCATCCCGAAAACCACCTTGCAAGCTAAGTTATGCAATGAGATCTGCAGCCGCGGTCAAAATTAGAATTCAAACAGAGGTGAGGATGGGCAATTCTCCACAAAGTACCGCATACAACTCTGGAATCAGCAATACAATAAGTAGCAGCTCAGCGAAAGCTGAAGTTTTTGTCACATAAGTAAAAAAAACACAAGTCAGCCCATTCCTACAGTATTGAGACGATTTATTCTTCAAACACTACAATTGCGGCGAACAAGTGTCTAATTGATCTACAGATCTATTCAGCAAACTGGCCAAGCTATCAGTGAGGCTCAGACAGGTAAGCGACATCCCCGTTTGAGATAAGGTACTCTCTTACCCTGACAAAATGTGCTGGGATATTTTTAACTCCGCTTAGGGTATGATGTTGGCAATAATCCGAATCCGCAGCGATACGCAACGCTGTACTAAGAATTGCCTTATTCAATACTAGTTTCCACATAGTAAATAGCAAGTCTCTTATTTATGCGCCTTCTAAAGTTTTGTGAGTAGCTTCACTATTAGAGCCGGACATTCTGTGCAATTCCACGCTTAAATTTCGGTCGCTAGCGCAGGATTGAGCAGTTTGTTAGAGAATCTTTATTCCGAAACGTCAGGCAGTCGCACCGTACTCAGGTTGCCTAAAATAGCCGCAAATTTCAGGAGCGCGAACAACTTTAATTGGACTGGAGCGAATCTTCACATCTATATAAAGGATTGTCCACCCGCTTCTTGGATCGGTACTTTGAAGATTATGAAGCTCAATCCCTGTAGTGCCATTCTGGCTCAAGTGCTTATTTCGCAGGCACTAGCCTTGCCTATCTCTGTTGTTACTGGCCTCGATGACGAGGCTTTCGCTCTCAACAACAAAAGAAGCGCTGATGATGATGAGCTTTCGAGCTCGGAACTGTCACGAAGGACTTTCGGGGACCTTGGAGGCATGCTTTCCGGCGGTGATATGGCTTCGAAGTTAGGGGGCGATGTAGCTTCGAAGTTTGGGGGCGATATAGCTGCGAAGATGGGCGGCGATGTGGATCTCTCAGGTATGATGAGCGGCGTCGGTGATGCCATGGGTATGCTGAAAGGAAAGGGCGGCCTCGACGGCTCAGCTTCTGGCCAAGCAAGCGCTAGCAAGTCTGGCGACGGCAAAGTGACCGACGCTGTCACGGGCGCTCTCGATCTTGCTGGCGACATTGCGAACAAGGTCACTGGTGAAATCAAATCTGGTGTTGATGCATCAGGAGGAGCAAGTGGCAAAGCTTCAGGCTCTGATGGATCTTCTGGCAAGGGAAGTCAGGACAAACCGAAACAGAAGGACTCTAAACCACCTGTAGCTCCAGCTCCAAAGGGAGCCAGTGCCAATGCGGACGCCAATGCCAATGCCAGTGCTAATGGCAGTGGGAGTGCAAGTGCCGATGCCAAGGCTCAGGCAGAGGCCTCTGGTAACGGAGATGCTAAGGCTCAAGCCGATGCTAAGGCTCAGGCAGATGCTAAAGCTCAAGCAGAATCTAAAGCTCAAGCAGATGCCAAAGCTCAGGCAAATGCCCAAGCTCAGACCAACTCGCCATCATCGCCTGACTCGAGCAAACAGGAATCACACCAAGGCTCTACTGGTTCCGAATCTAGCGAGTCCAGCTCCAATGGTTCCAAATCTAGCGAGTCCAGCTCCAGTGGCTCCAAGTCCAGCGAGTCCAGCTCCAGCGGCTCCGAATCTAGCGAGTCCAGCAGTGGCTCCAAGTCCAGCGAGTCCAGCTCCAGCGGCTCCAAAACTGGCGAGTCCAGCTCCGGCGGTTCCGGTTGTAACGAGTCCTGCTCCGGCGGCTCCAAAACTGGCGAGTCCAGCTCTGGCGGTTCCAAGTCAAGCGAGTCCAGCTCTTCTGGCGGTTCCAGCTCTGGCGGTTCCAAGTCAAGTGAGTCCAGCTCCAGCGGCTCCAAATCTGGCGGCTCCATGTCTAGCGAGTCCAGCTCCAGCGGCTCCAAGTCGAGCGAGTCCAGCTCTTCTGGGGGATCCACCGGCACTGGTATCGTAGTTGAAGGAAAGGGCGACATTTCCGGCTCCAAATGGGGCCATGGCAGTCTCGCAGACAAATTCAAAGCAAAGAAAGAGTGGATCGGAGGTCTGATCCACGGGATCAAAGGCAAGGTTGGTGGCATCCTTGGGAAGTTCGGCCATAAACACTAAGAGCACTGCCTTAGTGATGGACGTAGAAGCCCGCTAATGTTTGAGCTGAAGTGACTATGAGACGCCAGAAAGAAAGCTAGGTGAGCATTTTGGCGAAGCCCAGCACCGACGCCTTAAACACTAAAGCCTGCCGCGATTGCCGCACACACTCAATTTTCAAGCTTGCAACAATGCAGCACACAGTCTTTCATTTTATATTATGTATTTTCATTAACAGTGATATCTTAACTTCACAGCAGCGTTATCTTTCTCATCAAATGCTTTCCGTTCTTCCGTCGCCAACGTCGCTTGTCATATGACACAGAACCGACTCTCGGAAAATATTCTCTGCCCTGGTCCAGTATGTGACACACCAACGTCTAATCACAAGCAATTTCAACCCCACTTCAGTTACACCAGTATTCTGCTAACTTCCAGGGGGGGTTTCCGCTCTTTCCGCATGAGCTGGGCTGAATTGCTGAAGAAGTCGGCGGAGTACGCCCGGAAGACTTTAGAGGAGTTGGCTGCAGCATTGAGGCCTCCTCCCAGTCGGGAGCCCTGTTTTGAACCGGCATATTCCAGATACCGCAATCGAAGGTTTCTTCATCCTTCGCCGCAGAGACGCGCTTACTGCACTGCGAACGCCAAACATTTTTTTGGCTCTAATGCCCCTGGGTGGTTTTCGCATTCGAATGCTGAGCTGACCCAACGCCAGACTGAGCTTCTCCAGGGCATTCAGAACTGGCCCAAAGATTGGCACAGCCACTGGCATCGCAAGACGTATAGCCACAACTACAATTCCAAGATGTTTGACACGTGGTTATTTGGATGGTTCAGTGAATGGCACGCCAGATGGCATGCTAAAGCAGGCGCCAAATTTGCAGCGAGACAGAACCCCAATTGGCACAAAACACTCCATTCCAAGCTGCACAAAGTGCTGTGTATGAGAGGTGATAACAATTGGCTGAGCGTTTGGCACACGAACTGGCACCACAATTGGGAAACAACTATCCACTATAATGTGAAACACACCTGGAATGATTTCTGGGGTAGCGATCACTACAGCGGGAGGCACCACAGCCAAGGAGGGCAAAATTACGACTCGGGGACTCACAACTGGTGGACATGGTCGAAGCAGCAGCACAACCGATATCATGAATGGCGTGAACAATGGCAGAGCCACTGGAAGGGCCGGGAGTTAAGTTGGCACCACAACACCCATGACCAGTGGGCCAACCACTGCAAACGGAATATACAATGGGGGGCCGATTTTCCACCTTATCACCACTGCCGGAAACGAAGGCGATCGCGGTATAGCTCTCCACGATACCATCCTTGCTTTCACCCGATATGGATTCTGCTGTGGTTCAAGATAGCAGTAAAATGCACGAATCTGGCGCTCGTTCGATCCAAATGTTACGCGGCGTCCCGGCCAGCGTCCTTGAATCTAGGCCAAAAAATCCCAGCGATGTTACCTGCATTCTGCCAGCACTCCAACAAGAAGGACATGTCGCCATCTGTTTCGAAGCCAAGCCGAATTGCTTTCTTTCACACCCAGGCACCCACAACATACGAAGAGCTCATAGAATACTGCGGACGACGATTCGAGCGAAGCCGAATCAACAACATAACCTTCTCAGAACCAGGGAGGCAGTCTCTCAACTCTGTGTATGCCGCCATGACCGAATGTGCTGAAGACGGCGTGATGGCATCCATAATGAGTGCTCGGTCTGAATACAATGACCCACATATCGAAGTAGAAGGCACGTATGGAACGATGTCAGAGGAAGGGTCCTCAATGCTCACGACCTCTGATGGATCTGCAGCTGCTGTGGATTTCACAATTCTCCCCAGACTCTCCTTCTCAGGGATTGCAGGACTTAATGATGAAACGGTCGACCAGATTAGAAACGCTATTTCTGCTCACATTGCCAATCTTCATTCCGTATTGGAGGATATAACTAGAATTGCCGAACTCGGAGAGCTGCCGGTATCTTTAGAACAGAACGGAACTGTTCTTCGAATCCATTTCCCAAACTCAGATGTCGATCGTGTCGCATTATTAACCGATGACAAGGGTGTTGAAAGTGGCGACATCGTCGAAGTCAGCAGCGCGCCTTCTTCATCATCTGACCTTACGGCCTCTGTCTCCTCTGATTCTTCTTCCGTCTCTTCTTTGTCGGCCAGTGCTGAATCTTTCGTTAGGGTGGAAACCCCGCTTCCGGAAACCAACATGGGTTCGATATCCAGCTGGTCTGAGGGACTGATTCCAGCGCCGAGGGCGGAATCGCTGGATGAGCTTTGGTCTGCGCTTAACTCACAAGTCCCAGGACTCACTAACGACCCCTCCTCGGTCTCTGATAGTACCTTCCCTCAATCATTGGCCACTCACGACTAAGAAACCTTTCTACAACCGTTTACGAAATTCTATATTTATGTCTTACTTAGATGCTACAAAATTAAACGAAGAATCGGATACACACCGAGTCAATTGAACTGTCAATCGAAATGACTCTCCAGTTCTTTTGCGTCACTCTGGCACTGAGTCACATTATCCAGGCAGCCGTCAGCTTGCCCTGATAACGCGCAGAACTCGTACCTCCTGCGATTTATTTGTTTCTCACTAGAAAAAGCTATATCGACGATATTTAGAGCAGGAAAAAAAAGCAGCGGCGAACATCCTCAAAAGTCCCCCAATGTCACATGCAGCTCCAAAACTTGAATGCGGCGGGTGGAATGCACGCCACACACTTCTATTTGCCGCGGCCTCTCCAGATTACACCTTCATTTAATTAGGTAGCGACAGTTACTCAACCCTGGCCGTACCCTAATTATACCTATCTTCGGTGGAACACCTCCACCGTGTGAAGGAGACACAATTCGAATATAAGCCTTTTTTTTTTATAGCAAACATCAACTCCATCTGGCCACAAGTTTCTATGGCTAACGACTCAACCGAGCATCTTGTAGATGAGTACGACGTGCTCTCAATTCACAGCTCGGACAACGAATTGGACGATGAGGCCTCTGGTGAAGGTACGGCCAACATTAAGCACAGCGTATCTCAGGAAGAGCTACTCAGCGATATTGAAGGACTGGAGAGCACGGATACAGGCGAGCAAACTGACACTGAATTGAGTGAATCCATTGACCGGTTTGCGTCTGTTCTCTCTGGCACTGCTGGGACCTGCTCTGGCACTCAAGAGAGATACTCACACCAACGGGCTTTCTGGTCCTTTCCTGGGGCCTCACTGAGCGGAAGCGATGTTATGGCGCCTTTGGACGACGAATTGAGTTGTGGGAGCCAAAGTTTGAACATCTTGGACCCCTCAAATGCCCTCAAGTTCTCTCCAAACCTTATGGATTTCCGAGCGCAAACCGGCAAGAGAAGAGTGTTCAGTGGTAACTCGAAGGCAGAGCAAACTCCGAGAACCAGTTTGCGCTACATCGTAATGTCCGGCGCCTATAAGCCCTATTTCCAGCCATTCATCCACAAAGCGCACGAGCGCTTTCCACTCCTGGACTTGATTTGGGTGGACACCGAAGAGCAGACATTCTCCTGGATTACAGAGGGGGGAACGTCCTTGCCATCGCCAGATGAGCTGCTATCGGGGGCTATTAGAATGGACTTTTACTCTACACAAGCTGACCATAAGATTTCCTCCCACCGCTATATTGAGGAGCGTGTTCTGCCCGGATATCTCAATCTGGGAATCATTCCTGTGGCACCGTTCAATGCTGACGCAGCTAGCCACGCTTTGACTAGCTCGACCGCCCCATGCGAGCTCGATAGCAGAAACAGACTTGTCCCGTTGTCGAGACCAGAATCTCTTGACGCAATCCGAATGGCGCATCTCCTATCCGTGAAACACAATCCCTCGCTGATTCGATTCACGGAGCTAAGGAGAAAGAATTCCGCGTGTGGTATCAGCGCTTGTGCCTCCAGACTATCTAAACCGCTGTTGTGGCTTCTGGGGCCGCTCGTCTTGGTTCTTCTATACACCCAAGCGAATACCGTTGCAGATATACTACCTTCATTTCCCACAAGTCTCTCGCCATTATGGCATTCAGAAATTGACTCGCATCATTGGGGTCATGACGCTTTGCACCCTCCTCCTCTCACAACTCCACATTCTTCTTTCTGGGACTATTTCAGGTCAAATGAACCAAATGGTGCTGAAGGCGTGGACGTGAGTGGAGTCCCGTCTACCATTCGCGCGTCAGCTATCGAAGACATCGAGGAATTTTTCCGAAGGGCTGCCATCAAGTTCCATAGGCTCATTCGCCGGGCGGAGTCCTTGGCTCACGATTTCTACGCATCTGTAAGAGACTTCTCGCAGGAAACACTCAGCTCTTCTCCTCTGTTGCATGCTGTCCAGGACCGAGCAGCAGAGCAGTGGGACAGGCATTTAGGCAGGTACTACAAAGAGTTCGTGTTTCCCCGTTGGCTGCAAGGGAGAGAGCGGGCCGCCCGGTGGATGCAGTGAGCTGTGAACATCTCAATCATATATTACATTAGCAGTTTCGTAATTCTATTTTTCAAATGCAACGTGGAGCTTTGTCAATCAAATCGTCAGATAAAAGCCCGTGCGTTCACCAACGGTCAAATGAGGGCCACCGACGAATGCGGGCTGCCTGCACATTCTTGCATGCATGTGGGTGGGGGTGGTCCTTACCCTCGAACAGAGATGAAGTCATGCCGTTTTCACTCTTGATTTGAGCCATGTCGATACTTTCAAAGCTTTCCAAGGCTGTGTGCATTGGACGGAACTATGCGGATCATGCCAAAGAGCTTGGGAATGCAGTGCCTACTCACCCCATGTTCTTTATAAAACCTGCCAGTGCTGTACTCCGGCCCGGAATGGGTCCCATTTTGAGACCGAAAGGCATCAAACTTCATTATGAGCTCGAAATGGCCGTTGTTATAGACAAAAGGCTCCAAAATTGCAACCCCGAAACTTTCGACTTCAAAAAAGCTCAGGAGTACATTGCTGGCTATGCGCTTGGGTTGGACTTGACTGCACGTAATCTGCAGAGCCAAGCAAAAAAGAAAGGACTACCATGGACTGCGGCTAAAGGATTTGATACCTTCCTTCCTCTGAGCGATCTTATTCCGAAGGAAAAAGTTCCGGATCCTCATAATGCTGAGCTTAAGCTTCTTATAAATGGCACAGTGCGCCAAAACGATTCCACGAGCCTTATGATTTTTAAAATCCCTCAACTCATGGCCTATGTTTCTAATATAATGACGCTAGAGCCAGGTGATGTGCTTCTTACGGGCACGCCAAAGGGCGTTGGCGAGATTGTTCCTGGAGACAAGCTTCATGGAGAGCTTTTAGTAGACAGTCAGAAGGTTGGAGAACTTGACGCTGAAGTTGCGGAACGCCCTGGCTATTTTCAGCTCCCTGCGTAGACTTTCCAGACAAAGACTCCATGTAAAATGCAGTATCATTGAAGTACATGGCAGCAATTTAATTTTAAGGGGAAACATTGAAACTATATAAATGATCAACCCAGGCAATCAAGGATTTATGCTGTGAGACGAATAAGATGAGGCTCATAATCCTTGATGTCGAGCAAGAGTCTCATCGGATTCCTTGGAAACGGATAAGATGAGGCTCATGGATCATATTCCTTGGAAAGGAACAAGACTAGGCACGCATGGATTACAATCCTAAAAACCGCATAAGACAAGGCTCTTATGGATTATATTTTCTAAAATCGAATGAGGCGAGGCTCTTATGAGTTACACTCCTCCAAGGCGAATAAGAGTATTCCTCGATAGTTGAACTCCCAACGTAGTTACCCTATATATACGTACACCATCACACTCTCTGTCCCTTCGGGGACAAATGGTCAAAACATTGAAACAATACAGAGAAGATTAGCATGGCCCCTGCATAAGGATGACACGCTTTACAAAGAGATTGATTGAATTGCCTATTTATTTTGGCAATTCTCCCCTTTTTGACTGCACAGGAGTTCGGAATTGTGCCAATTCAGATGAGTCCAAGATTTTGTGTCTAAGTTCGAATCTATGTATGAACGTAAATTTTTAGTGCTGAGATCGCAAGTCTCTCTATACAATTGCGAGTTCTTGTTGGATGCTAAGCGCTAGGAAGTGCAAGTTCAGACCGTAGAACAGAGAAGAATACGTCTACCGCTTTGCTAGACTTCGAAGCAGGAGGCTCTTCAACAACAACATCTAACGACACGGGCACGGCCCGCAGAACCCGAACTTCAGCTGATTTTATAGCAAAAGGAGGCCTGCTGGATGCGGTGAGCGCGTCAAAGACAGGATCGCGAAGTACAGAAGCCTTGGGCTTCAATGACAAGAGCGCCATTCGCAGAGCAGTTCTCTGCGCGGATGCAACTTTGGGTACAAGTGATGCAGTCAAAGGAATGGAAACGCTGGAGACAATGGGCTTTGGCTTATCCTTCACCAAAGAGGCAGTCTCAGCGCTCTGCGAGGGCTTCTGAGGAGCGACTTCTACCTTGGAAAGGTCCATCTTTTGAAGTTTATTGAACCTAGCCTGTTCCTTCGAGAGATACTCCTTGGAAATCTTGCCAAGGTGGGCGAGAATGTCGCCCTTAGTGATTCTACCGTAAGGGCCAGAGCCCTGGATCTCATTTGCAGAGATTTTGTGTTCATGCATGAGTCGCAGTGCTGCAGGCAGAGGCTCCTTCCCGTGTTTTCCAAGAACAGACTGGGAACTTTGGACGGGGACAGGCTCAGAAGCACTCGATTGTCTACTAGAAGATCCCGAATTGATCGAGTTGTCGTTGCTGGCCTGTCGAGGAGACTCTTTAGATGACTCTGAGGGACTTTCCTTGGGTTTTTCGGGACCTCGCTGAGAAAGAAGTGCATCAAGATCCAATTCACCAAGATTGTCCCCTTCCTCTGCTGTGACAGCGATTGGCTTCCCTACGGCGATTCCTTTGACGCCAGATTCGACGAGAATCTTGGCAAGAACACCGTCATCTGCAGCTTCAACTGCAATTTCAGCTTTGTCAGTCTCAATTTCCAGCAAAACGTCGCCCGATTTGAAGGGTTCGCCTTCTTTGAACTTCCATTCGACAATGCCACCTTCTTCCATTGTCGGAGACATCGAAGGCATATCGAAGAGCTGGATCTCGCGAACAGAAGAAGATGACGTGAACTTCCGACATACAGCCCAGCGAGCGTCCAAAGCTCGGGACAATACGGTTCTTCGAACTCCAAGCATTTATGTTCGTCAGGACTTTCTACGAAATCGAGAACCTTGAAAGAGAAACTTCGGGATCACAACGGCCTAGTTTCTTGGCTTTGCCGATTTTGATGATCGCAGCAGAAAGTCATAATCACGTGACACAAGGAAGACCGTTGGGTGGCCCGCCCTAAGATTTACTAAATGGCGTCGGAAAAGACCTAAGCCTGCCCACTCAGACCCTTGACCATGGCTCCTGCTGTTGAGCATAAGTGACTTAGCTATTGATTCAAGGAAGATGATTTATACAATTAATTGAGCTTTATTTACACTATTCCAATGTTATGCCTGTGTGCAGCGTACTGCTGAGCTAACTAAAGGGGACTTGTGGACACATCCTATATTTTCTCACCGCCGAAGTCCAACACATGAAAGGGCCAGTTTGGTGATGAGGATGCCTCAGTTTTCCATACGAAATCGAGATATGACTACTTAATTTGCTAATATGAGAATATCCTACGCTTAATCACTCTTGGGGATAAGCTTGGCAAGTTTGTGGTGGGCCTCGTTGAGTCCTTTGGTGTACTCCTCACTGAGTCCGATCTTGGCAGAGGTCTTGGAAAGGTTTCCAAGCGCCTCGGAGAACATCTTGATACCTCCATCGGAGACGAGATCAATACCTCCGCCAACCAGGTTAGAAATGAGGACCTCAGCGCCGTTGGTCACGGACTGAACAAAAGGGCCGAGAAGCACATTGCCAATGGCTTTGGAGAGACCAAAGGAGAAGGGAGCAAGAGCATCAGACACGGTAGCGATGGCGTTATCAATTTGCGAGTCGGCACCAGTGATGAAGGAATTGATCACAGCCTGAGCAGCGTGTCCATTGTGGGACTTCAGCTGGTTGTTGAGAGTGTCCTGAACCTGGCGGTTGTTGGTCATGGACCCGTGAATGCCAGCAAGATCAGAGTCATCGGCTCGCTTAGACTTGCCAGAAATAGTACGGGTCAATTCGTGGCTCAAGCTTTGCAGCTTGGACGCATCAACTCCACTCTTGGACGCAAAGCTGGCGAGTTTGGAGTAGTTTCCAGCAAGCGATGCAGTAAGAGAGGCATCAACAAGGTCAGCTCCTCCTCCAATCAGGTTAGACAAAAGGACCTCGGCGCCGTTGGTCACGGACTGTACGAAGGGGCCTAGCAGGAAGTTGCCGACTGCCTTCGACAAGCCCAAAGTGAGAGGCGACAGGGCATCGCTGACAGTGGCGATAGCGTTGTCAATCTGGGAATCAGCTCCAGTGATGAAGGCATTCAGCTCGGCTTGGTTGCTGTGAGCACCATTGTTCTTGAGCTGGTTGTTCAAGGTGTCCTGAACCTGGCGATGGTTGGTCATGGCACCTTCAAAACCGCTCATAGCTTGCTCAGTTGACTTACTTTCAAACTGAACTGCAGAAATGGGAGCAGCAGCAACAAGAGAGAGAGTAGCGAGGATAATGGCAGCAAATTGCATTGTAAAAGAATGAAAAGTGGTGGGTGAGTCGATCTAAAAACGAGTGTAAAACAAAGCGGATGAAGTCACTGAAAACAGCCAGCAAGGCCCCATTTATATAGCTACGGACGGAGCGAAGAGTCTCATAGATCTGAAAAATTATGGTTTGATGATCTCATTATCGCTCCAGCTTCTATGGGCTTGCGGAATCTCCTTTAATCAAAATATAATAGTAGTCGAAGAAGAAGTAAACAAGATGAGAAACTCGAACAAAGATTCTCTCAAAAATTCTAAATTATATTTCAAGTTTCTCATTTTGCGGATTTTAATATCGTTATCGAGCTGTTTTCAGGAACGTTTATTGTGTGACCCGAACGAGTGGACTTTACCCAGACCCTATTGAAAATTCAAGCTTCAAGGAACTGATTGAGTTTAAGGTGTTTAAAGTCATTAAAAGCTTAATTGAGGAACATATCTGATTTAGGCATCAGCAGAGTAGGGACCTTTCAGTTAGATGAGCCTCAAACTCAAGGTAGACCCTCGTAAAGCTCGTTCTTTCCTGGACCTCGGCTTACCCTCTGCTGTCTTGAATAGGCTTCAACATTTTAATTCTCCTCTACCCATTCAGACTAAAATTCTGGCTGTAAATGGATCTGGGATATCCGTTTATGCGAAGTCCAGGCCTAACCAGGGCAAAACAACAGCTGCCATCCTGGCGCTTCTGTCAGTCCCAAAACAACCAAACAATTTGTTGACCAACCTAGTGTTGGTGCCTACACCGGTAATGGCACAGCATTATGCAGAGCAGATGCAATTGCTTGGTGGCAAAGCTGACTTGTGTCATACATTATACAGGACAGGATCCATTGAAGAAGACGAGGGGCAGCATCAGAACATCAAGACTTCAATTGCTCAATCTTCACTAATTACTCTTGTCACGACGCCACAAAGAGTTCTAGACTATATTTCTTTTGATCCTTCCTTTTTTGCATTCCGAAACTTACGACAGGTGGTTGTGGACGAACTCGACGTCTTCGGGGCTACCTCTCCTCTGGAAAAATTCTTGGAATACCTCTTATCTATCCCAGGAAACAATCCGATTTTGACTCTTCTGGCTTCTTCTGCTCGAGAGTCTGAGTCGTTGTCCAAACTATGCAGTTCCCTTGCTCGGCCTATGCTCGAAGTTCATGAGCCAGCAGGCGTCTGGCATGGAACCTCTATTGATATACGCAATGCTGTCACAAGCGATGTGTCTTCCTGTGCTAAGCGGATAAAAGAAGCCTGGGCTGGTCCGGGGCTGGTCATTCCGCCTCCCACCATGTCTCCAACACAGCTTCAAGCAGAATTGAGTTCACTGGAGGGCGCAGTTGTGACTCAACCACCTGAAGTTGCAGGCTTGCAGATTGAGAATCTGCAAAACATTTACATCATGGCGACTGATAAGCATGATCAGAAAGACGTTGAGAGACTCAAATGGATGCTTTCCGATCCAAACCATAAATTGCACCTTTTTCACAATTGAGATTTCATCCACATGTTATTTATTGACCAATGAGACCCCCCATAGACAAAGAACCTAGTTATGAAATATGCACCTAAGTGTTACTCGAGTCGCATAGCAAGTGACCTGCCTCCAAAAAAGGCTGCCATCCAAGAAGCTCCTTTCCAAGACAGTACGGAATTCAAAATCCCTGGGCCGGGACAGACTCCCTGGAGTCCCCAACCGATACCAAAGATAGTGCATCCGAGCAAAAATTTCGGAGAAATGGAATTACTAGAAGGAAGATCGTATTTATCCTCAAACTTAGGCTTCGGTTCCGATCTTAAGATGAGCTGCCACTCGATCATATTTGGAAGAACCGCGAATAGTATAATCATCGATAGCGAAGGGTCAAATTTCTTGGGATCAAACAATGCCAAGAAGCCTAAGGGCTTGCTGGGATTAGCCATGCCGCTAATCAGGAGGCCAAGGCCAAACAACAGACCCACCTTGAATCCCGTGAACAGCGCATTAATTCGTGCTTTAGAGATAAAGAACCCAACAGCGACCGTAACACCCACTTTCCATATATCGTTCTCGTCTTCTCCTAGCGGAAAGTGGGAACAAGGAACATCCCCACAGCTTGGGGCGAGATCAAAATAGTTAACGACGAACATCGCTGAAGTGCTGAAAATTATGGTAGCAACTAAACTGCGGAGCCTCAAGCGTGAGAGGCCACAGAGCATATGCCCCGAAGTGCAGCCTGAACCCCAGTAAGTTCCTAGGCCCACAAGCAATCCGGAAACAACAGACCTAGTGAACGAAGATGAAGGTTCTGGAGGAATGTATTTCGGGAGTATTATTGATATAATCGCGACTGATGCCAGCATTCCAGCAACGATGGTCACCTCGTACCGTTTCGGGTTAATAACTGCATTATAAGCAATTGAGGAGAAACCAACAGTCTTCCCTGCCTCACTCAAGTATGCGGTCGTTGCGAATTGGATGAGAAGCGCGCCACTGATAGCCTGGAATAGCGTGAACATCGGTAAACACAGAACAGGAAGGAGAATGAGCAAGGAACACCTTACCCCAGAGGTGAGGGCTGAAAGGGCCATTTAACGTGCCTACTTTATCGTGCGCACAAATCTATGTGTATGCTAGCTAAATAGTTTCTATAAAATACACCAATCAGGAGTAGTTGGGATAGTCTATATACCCCTCTGGTCCTGGTGTGTAGAAAGTTGGTCGATTGTACTTTGTCAAGGGTAGCCCTTTCTTGAGTCTTTCGACCAAGTCAGGATTCGAGATGTAATACCTTCCGAGAGCAACCAGAGTCTTTGGATCCTTTTCAGCGAGTTGCTCGGCTTCGAAGACCAGCCCTCCTGCTCTGATGATTACTCCTTTCCAGACAAGTCTCACAAAGAGGTTCCACTCCCCCAATTCCAGACCTGGAATGCTCGGAACCTCAGCATTTTCCGCATGACCGTTGGCAAGCCGGGGCTCAACAATGGAAACGTAGGCCAAACCGGGATGATGGCTCTGGAGGTATGATAGTAAGTAAGCGTACTCGGCCACTGTCTCGTTCGTCGGTCTCACCTCATTGGTCTGCGACCAGGGACTCAAACGAATACCAACTTTCGAGGCGTCACCACCAAAGCTATCCACAACTGCGTCCACCACTTGTCGTGCAAACAAGGTCCGCTTCTCAAGACTTCCCCCATATTCATCCGTTCTACGATTGCTGCTCTCCCGGATGAATTGCTCTATCAAATAGCCATTTGCGGCATGTATCTCAACGCCATCGCACTCGGCTTTCCTCGAGTTTCGAGCTGCAGTTCCGTAATAACGAATATAGTCCTTGATCTCCGCCAGACTTAAATCATTCACAGATTTCTCCCGTGAGTATTTGCCCTCGTCTGTCTGCAGTAGTGTAGAATGGACTTGAGGCGTAGGATTCGGAGGCGGCTGGCCAATTGCCCAGAGTTGGAAGAAAATAAATGACTTTTGAGAGTGTACTGCTTCGGTTATTTCCTTCCATTTCGCGATTTGCAGATCAGTGTTTATGTGCGGAGCCGCAAACGGGGGAGCAGTCTTGGGATGAACAGGAATCCCTTCGGTTATCAGTAGAGATCCTGGATATTGTGCCCTCTGCTTGTAGTATTCAATCGCATGCTGGCTTGGATTCGCATGCGGGTCTGCTCTCCTTCGCGTTAGAGGAGCCAGCACGATCCGGTGTTTCAGTTCTAGCGAGCCTAGCTTAATTGGCTCAAACAGCTTTTTACCGGGAGTATGATCTCCTGCCATCGTTGTCAACGCACACTTCCGATCGTGCGCTTCTCAATTACTAACAGCTTAATTTATCAAGCATGCAGAGCAGTTTGAGGGCTGTGGTTAATGCATGAGCTTCAGCCAGAGTAAAGCTGGAAGGTGCATCCCAATTTCTGATACTAAATCTGTCGATTGAAAATGCCTCATACTTTGGTGTGGGGTGAATTCAAAAAAGCTTTAATTTTGCGGCTTTTATAGGCATGACGTGCCCTTCGTTATAGAGTTAGACGATCGATTCGAGGAGACCCAGCCTTATCCCGTAGTAGTTTCTGGGCCCAACGCATAGCTGGACTGGCCCCCTCCTTCGTAACTCCACGAGTAGCACAATTGGCCTTGGGAGGTGCAACTGGACACTCAGAGTATTAATCTCGATTCATGTTCTCGACCAGACCGCGTCGTGCTGTCAACCTCGGTAGCAGGAATTCGAAGTCTACGCATGATGTTCTGAAGAACGCCGAAGCCCAGAGGCAAAAGAGAGAGATGCAGCGCAGAGAGACCAGAGCGTGCCAGACAGTTCAAAATTGGTGGCGAGCAAGGGAGGTATTTCGAACCTTGCGCCTCGAATTCGCTAAAGCCCTGGTTAGTTCTATAAGTGTGGCGCCGCCTACAAGCGACGAGATTGCTTGGGTCGTTCCTGTTTTCGAGTTTCTTAGCGACCTAGAACAGTCCAGCCTATTGAAAGCACTGATACACTCTCACAACAGCCACATTTACAGCAAATCGCTTGTAGAAAGATTGCCCATTTTGTGGACTCTACCAGGCTCCGATGTTCATGCATTAGGGTTCAGGGTTCTGCAAGATCAGGCTCCGCCGGCTGTATCTCCAACCCTGGTGAAGCAGATGATAAAATCGGCATCCTCGAATGAGGAATTAGCGTGGGCGGCTCAAAGAGATCCTTTGAAATTTCTGGGTGCGCTTTTAGACCTACAAGATTCCGAGGCCATAGTCGGCTTGCCTACGGAAGCTTTAATATCACTTTTTGACCTCGATACACTTCCTTCAAATGTGGATGAATCAGGGTTTCTTTATCGGGAACTTGTGGAACGACTGAAGCCTTACTCCGGTGTCGCATACAAGCTTTTATCACACATCATCATTGTGATTCATACAAACTCTATACCCAACTTCATATCGTTCACTCCGGAACTCTGTAGCAAAGAGCTCATAGCAAACTCGCTCAAAGACAGTCCCCTGGCTTTGGCTGAATATGTCATTGCCTTGCAGGCGTTGTACTCGGAGGCCAAGCCTTATATCATTCTACAGCTCGCTGTGGCAACTACACCTCCCGCTTTCAGTCAGTTTTGGAGCGAGCAGAGGGTTTGCAAAGACAAAAAAGATCGCGAAACTCTGCTCTACGTTGTCACAGAGCTGTATGCGTACTGGCTGCTTTTGGCGACGGATGCTGAATTGGTCAGAGAATCATCGCTAGGATTCGATCACCAAACTCTGATAGAATATGCCACTACTTTACGCGACAAAGTTTTCGAACTACTCTGGCTCCACAAGCCGGATCAGCATGTCTATATATCTGGAGTGATGACATCCACGGTCTCTGTTCTACGCCAGCTCTATACTCGAGACTCTCGAATGCATTTGTTCCCGGAAGGATTCTGGCTGATGAGCTCCATACCACAGATCGCCTTTGTTCAAAATTTAGAAAACACAAAGTCGCATTTCAGTACTTGCCCTAGCTCAGGTTGTTACGATGAGGACGAGGAGTCGGAGGATGAAGAGGATAAGATTAAAAGCGATACCGCGGCGGCGAATTCCTTCGTCTACAGTCTCCAAAAATATTCAGACAGGCTGGAAAGGCCGAGACTCACACTGCGACGAAATCCGTCGCTGAGAGTTTTGGAGCACGCGCCTTTCTTTGTACCATTCCAAACGCGTGCAGAACTGTTCTATAAATTCATCGTGAGTGACAAAGAATCTCATATGGCTATTTCCCACCACCTCTTTCATTTTGATATTGATCGTGAGAATATTGTTGAAGATGCTCAACGCGCATTCGCCTCTTTGGGGTCAAGAGTGAAGACAGATTTACAGGTCAGGCTCTTTTCAAACGGCGCTGCCGAAGCAGGAGTTGACGGGGGAGGGCTAAGACGAGAACTATTGATGACGCTCTGTGACAAGATCTTCCTTAAGTCGCTTGGCCAGCCACGGGATGGCTCGAGGCCTGCATATTTTATCGAAACCGCAAATCATACAATTTCGCCAAACCCAGTGTTTGGTGAATCGCCTGAATTGTTTCTTCCAGAAGACAGGGCCTTCTACATGTTTGCTGGGCAGGTAATAGGAAAATGTCTGTACGAAAATCTCTTGGTGAATGTTGAGTTCGCGCCGTTTTTTCTGGCTAAGTGGAATAAGACTACAGCGGGTGGCTCATCCACTAAAAGCAGTTTCGATGATCTGTTCCTGCTAGACAAAGAGCTGTACCAGAATATTTCTAAGCTGCACGACATACATGGCGACGACGTAGAAGCTTTGGGGCTGGATTTTACTTTGGTCAACAGCCAGAGAGAGGTCGTTGAATTGCGGCCCAATGGATCGAGTATAATGGTGACAGATTCAAATAAGCTGGAGTACATGCGCGATTTGGCGAACTATAAGCTGAACAAGTCACTAGGGCTACAAACACAATGCTTCTTGTATGGAATGAGCGAAGTAATTCGTTTAGAGTGGTTGAACATGTTTAACTCACATGAGTTGAATAAGCTCATCAGCGGCGAGACCCACGATTTCAATATAGAGGATTTGAAGCGCAACTCTGTTGTATTTGAGTTTTCGTCGCGTAATCCTACAATCGACTACCTGTGGCAAGTTCTCGAGGAATTCAACCCATCTCAAAGAGCTGAGTTTCTCAGATTTATCACCTCAGTGCCCAAGGCGCCTCTACTGGGCTTCTCACATCTTGAACCACGCCTTGGTATTCGTTTTATAGCTCAGGATGACCAGCGTCTGCCATCTGCTGCAACCTGCTTGAATCTCTTGAAAATACCAGAATATTCGACCAAGGAAATTCTACGCCAGAAGTTATTGTATTCTATAAGCTCCAAGGCGGGGTTTGAGCTCAGCTGAATAAGGCTAGATAAACATTTTGCAAACTGGATGTTTTTAATTGACTACCTTTCTAAATCTGTACAGGTCACTGACTAGCCGAACAGTTTCACGCAGGCACGTAAATTCAGACTGTACGGATGGAGCTGCATGATCACGAGATTTCCCGAACCCTACTGAAAAAAAGATATGCTGGGCCAGAAATTTTCATCGCCAGTATCAACGCAAGTGGACCTCAATAAAGTTACTTGAAACATCAATGGGATCCAAAAGTGTTTCAAAGACGTCTTCCTCCAAGAAGGAGCTGAAGGCCAAGAAGTCTGAGGGCAAAGCCAAGGAATTGACCAATGCCAAAAAGGAAGAGTCGAGTTCGGATTCTTCCAGCGACTCCTCCAGTGATTCTTCTAGCGATGAGGAGTCTTCCAGTAGCGAGGACGAGAAGAAGAAGCCGGCAAGCGCCTCATCCTCTTCGTCATCCGATGCTTCTAGCTCTTCGGACGATTCTTCCAGTGATTCCGACAGTAAGTCCGGCGCTTCCGACGGCGCTTCCTCTTCCGACAGCGATTCCAGCGATTCAGAGAAGGAGGATGACAAGAAACCCACCAAGAAGCCCGAATCCAAAAAGGCCGAGTCCAAAAAGGCCGAGTCTAAAAAGGCCGAGTCTAAAAAGGCCGAGTCCACAAAGGTTGAGTCCAAAACGGCCAAGTCCAAGAAGAGTGAGTCTTCCTCAAGTTCTGACAGTGACAGTGACGACTCCTCCAGCTCTGGAAGCGACAGCTCTGATAGTGAGGAGGAGAGCAAGCCTTCCACAAAAGAGGAGACCAAAGGCGCTAAGAAAGCCGCTGCCTCCAGCTCATCTAGCTCTAGCAGTTCCAGCGATTCTGACTCTGACTCCGATTCTAGCTCTAGTTCTAGCTCTGATTCGGGTTCTAGCTCCGACTCTGACTCCGACTCTGATTCTGAGGAGGCATCAAAGGAGACCAAGAATGAGTCCTCGAAGAAGCGAAACGCAGACGAGGCTGACGAGCCTGCTGCCAAAAAGAGCAGAGGAAATGACGGCAGCGCTTCAGCAGTTAGCAAGCCGGAAGAGTCAGCCAACATCTTCGTTGGTAGACTGAGCTGGAATGTGGATGATAACTGGCTTTTGTCAGAGTTTCAAAACACTGTGGAGGGCGTCGTTTCCGCCCGTGTAATCACCGAGAGGGAGAGTGGAAGATCCAAAGGTTTCGGTTACGTAGATTTCGATAATGCCGCGAATGCTGCCAAGGCCGTTGAGGTCATGGCTGGACGCGAGATTGACGGCCGTGCCATTCACGTTGACATATCCACTACTCAGCGAAAAGACGGAAGCGAGCGCACTAACCAGCGGGCTGAGAAGTTCGGTGATCAACTATCGAGCCCCAGTGACACCGTCTTTGTTGGTAACTTGAGCTTCCACGCTGACAGTGATGCTCTCTACAAGGCATTCGAGCAGTACAATGTCCTCGGCGTGCGACTGCCCACTCATCAGGAGACTGGCCAGCTTAAGGGTTTCGGATACGTTCAGTTTGGCTCCATCGAGGATGCGAAGGCTGCTGTGGAAAACCTCAATGGTGAGTATATTGCAGGCCGCGCCGTTCGTCTCGACTTCTCCACACCTAGACAAAACAACAATGGCGGTGGCAGACAGGGATTTAGTAGTGGCGGCTCTCGTGGCGGCTCTCGTGGTGGCTTCGGCGGTGGATCTCGTGGAGGCTCTCGAGGAGGGTTCGGCGGCGGAAACTCCAGAGGTGGTTTCGGCGGCAATGACTCTCGACCCAGCACTCCGAAGCCTCAGGGAAAGAAAGTTACGTTCTAGATTTAATGTGTTGTATAGCATATGTCTCATCTGATTTATGCAGATTCATTAGTTCTCTGATTAATTGGCCCTGTGACCGAAAAGGCTCTTGAAGAGTTTGTGCAAGATGTTGCAAGGTTTATTAGACGTTTTGTGAGCCCCGTCGACCTTCTTGTACTGGTGCTTCGGCTTAAGCTCGTTGTTTGGCCCAATGACCCAGACTTCCTCTTCAGTATCCAGCGTCGCAGTGGGATAACTCGGGGGAGACCTCCATGGCGTATAAGGAGCAGGAGCAGGCGAGTGCTTTGGGATTCGCGGTTTTGTTGTTCTACAACCCGTGCTAGGAGTGGATGATTCTTCGCTGTGGAGAGTTAAAGTTCCGTTGCAAGGGCTCGTAGATCGTGAGACAGTAGCGTTGCTCGAAGCTGCACCGATCGACGAAGAGGCGGTCGCATTAGGCAAAACAGCTGGTGTGTGGGGATAAATAATAAAGCTCGAATTATTAGCACTAGTACGCCCATAATTAGGTGCTTGAATAGCACCAGGGATACTAGCCCCAATAGTCACGATGTCGCTCTCGGTGACATTAACTTTAGCATTGGCCAGAGCAATTTCGTAGTGATCGATGTCAAAAACCGCATACATAGAATGAAGGAAAACATCCCCCAAGATGTAGAGGTAGTCAGATTCAGCTTTGCCTATTGCGAGAATTGCTTGAGATTCACCGTCGACAACGAGCGGCGAGTCATCTTCATCCACTGTCAACCCCACAAGAAGGTCGTTGAGGGGTATATCAATGGTAGCTCCGCTAAAATTCAAGTTAAAATTCTTAACGTTGCTTCTCGCGGTATCAATACCACCGTAGTAGAATCCCACGTCATCGTCATAGGTGAAACCGAGGGCGTTGCCCATAGCATCGACAACTTTCTCAGGCAGATAAGCGAAAGAGGTACCAGAATCCAATAGGACGGCGATATCAAACTCAGCAATCGGCTGGCCATCAACAGAGATGCCGTTGAACATGACTCTGGTCTGGATTGGACGGTCCGTGTATTCAGCATAATTGTTGAAGACGGGAACTACTGTCAGATCACCGTGGTATTTCGCTCTATCGACGCCTCCAAACAGAATGCTTCCCTCTTTAGCATAGAAGTCGTTCAGATACAAGCTATAGGCGTTTGTCTCGATGAAATTTTGTTGTTTCATCAAAGTTGGCACATTGAAGTATGTGGGATATACTCCCGATCCGTTTTTATGGACGTGTGCTCCAGCCTCGTTGCCGATGAAGCCAATACCGAATACACAGGTTGAAGAATTAACAATAGTTGCCACTGCGAACGTTGCATTAGTGATTTGAATACCTCCGAGGCCAACTGTATCTGATGCCAGAGTACCATTAGCCATGGTACGATCGCCATACTCAATGCCGAAGGGAATGTCGAGCGATTGGAAAGTTGAACTCAACTTTGAGTCGAATACAGAGCCGGTGCAGTTGATACCAGTGTCATTGTGAGGATTAGTGGTGCAGTAAGGATTGCTAGCATCCATGACCCAGAGATCTGACGATCCCGTATCAATGGTGAAATCGATCAGCTGAGGAGGTGTGCCGATGCCCAGTTCGATCTGGTAAAAAAACTGTTTGTTCTCTAATTTAGTATCGACAAGCTTCTCTCCAGGGGGAATGTATGCTTTGACAATGTCATCGAACTGCTTTTCGACTTTGTGGATGCTGAATTCTATAAAGCCGGGAGACCGCAGATTAGATGCACTCACGGCCCCATAAATGAGACCTAACGCCAATACCGAAAACATCACCCACAACGAAATAACCTAAATATGTTACATTAAACAGAGAAACAGCTCCTAAATATAACGTAGACGCTCTTTTAACATTTGGCTTCTCTGATGCGACACAGGCACAGTGTTCCAGTCCTGCAAATGGTCGGACCATCATCACTACTTAGGGTTGTGCGCACACACACCTTCCACGATACGAAGATCGAGATAGCATAAAATGCCATTTTGTTGATATTACGTTGCTTGACTAGACAATGAGAACAGAATCAGTTGTTTCGCACGTACAATTTACGAACACAAACCATGCGATGCCAGCTCAGGGCTATGCTAATTCCAAAAATTTATTTTAAGTAGATGAGCCTTAACCCAGCTAACGTGTTGGCAATACCACCAACCCAGAATCAGTTGATGTGGAGAGCTTGTTGTTGTGTACTGACTCTCCTGCGATCAGGGTGGTCTAACCCAATCGAGTCTGTGGGCGATATAATATCGAAAAGGATGATTGCATCATCAGTGATGTAAGTTTGACTATGCTGCCGTTCATGCACGATCGAAAACTTTATCTTTTCGAGAGACCTGTCTGAGTCACCATTGCGCCTCAATAAAGCGTTCAAACGTGCTTTCGTGGATTTTGCTGGTTCTCCCGGAACCAATGCAAACTGAAATGGGATCCCGTGGGTGCGGCTGACATCCGTATGGTAATGGAAGCAATTACAGAGCCTTGAGTTTTCAACGCCGCGCGCCTCGACCTCGACATCCACTAATGGGGCCGCATACACTTCAAGTGACTGCTTCAAACAGCTAGTAAGCTCGTCCAGAGTGGGATTGTCGAGCTCCCTTGATTTACTTGCGTACTGAGCAATCCAGATCGCAACGGGCTGATTTGACTTGAGATCCAGGAGATCCTCGGGCTTGCCCAAAGTTGTCTTACGGCGCTCCTGACCCATATACCCATCAGGAAGCCAGGAAACAGTGACTTCCCTCATATGCTCATACTGAGAAAGCGTTACTGGAAGCTTCCTGTACAAAACTCGAGTTGTCTCCGAATTAGCGTGAGACCACAAAGTTGTCACGTTGGAGCCTGAGCTCTGCACCACTGTGCTCCGATGCCATTGTGTAGGAAAGCTTCGCAGCTGAATCTTTTCAGCGGGCCAATTAAGCTCCAGGGCTATCTTCTTTGAAATGGATTCATAGGTGTCTTTCATACTGACTGCAACAAGCACCTCTGGCCTGGAACTTTGAAGGTTACTGAGCTCACTTGAATCATCATTGGGGTCAGCGTCCTCGTCTTCATAGACAGGGATCAACGAGAGAGTTAAGCGATTTGCCAAATTTTCATAATATTCGACAACGCTCTTTTTCATGCTGGAATTCACAACTATTAGCATGTCAGAGGTTTCAAGGCCAAGCTCAGAGCCGCTTTTTTCGGTATCTAGAGTAATCAATTGTGCATCCACTCTTCGTTTAGTAGGGGTGGAGTCCTCAAGCAGAACAACCTCCTGGGGCTGAAGTCGAAGTGCCTCTTTGAGAGGAACTTGAGGATCCAACCAGCAGCAGTCTTTCCCAACAACATCGATTCCGTCAAAAGCCTTCCTAAAAACAAGCTTGAAAGTACCAGTCGAATCTTCCGGTTGCTTTGGTCCCGTGAAGATGACTGGGTTGACACTATTGACCCATTCTGCGAGCTGATCAACCACATAAGTATCATTGAGGGGGACGTGATGGATCTTCTGTGAACGCGCCCGCGCGTTACGGTGATTCGAATGTGGCGTTGGACAGAGCCATAGCGATTCAGCATCCAGCTGCTTGGCAAGAGATTTTAGACTTGTCCCGAGCCTGACCTTCAGATTTTCAGGCTCTTCGAGCTCATTTATAGCTTCTAAGGAGACAGTAGACCAGGGCAAGATTCCTGGTCCCCGATGATGCAAGAAATTTCTGACGCTGAGAACCCGCAGAGTTATGAACTGTTGCTGCTCTGCGAGTGCGTGCTGACGCAAGTCTTCCGCTTTCTTCTCAGCTTCGAGAACTTGTGCAATTTCTGCAGGTGGCGCGACCATCGCCTCTCCAGTTGGTAAAACAAACGAAGTCATGTCTCTCCGGATGTAGACCAGCATATACGCGGAGGTAACTCTACGCAGGAGAGAACCATTGGTGCTCCCGAAATTTTCATCAAGGACCTCATGCAGGGCCGCTTTTGTCACGCGCTCATCGTCAAATTTGTACCAGCCACCGTTTTCCTCAGGTTTAATCAATGCATAATAATGGCCAGCATTTAGGTCCCCAGCATGAACTAGGACACCATATAGATCGTATTGCCACGCGCCGTCATTCTCAACGAATTCAGAGAGATCTAGCTCGAGTGGAAACTCGTAGTGGTCATTGATCTTCACTTCGGTATCACGCATCCAGTCGTAATCGTATCTCTTCAATTGCAAATGCAGAACAGGAGGCAGAGCTTCGAAAACAACTCCCTTCACGGCGTCTTGAAGACCATATTCGCCAGCCGCGTACTGATTCTCTCCCTCTAATGTTTCAGCAGCGCAATAATCTCGGAAACTAGCATAGACATCGGGTAAACCTCGGACATTCAACTGGACATCCCAGAAGTCCTCACTTCTGGCCGATTCAAAGGGGACGTTGACGCATTTGATGTAGCTCTTCATTTGCCCCACAAACAGCTTGGATAAAAAGCCGTCGACTTTGGTACCCTTCATTTTCGTCTCTAGCCTGTCCATTAAAACTCTTGCCAATTCCTGAACATCCTGCTGCATAAAAGCGTCAGCAGAATCCCACCCAAATGTTGTTGTGAGATCTGTTGTGTCTACCGGACATTCTGAGGTCGCTAGCTTGTAAAAGAGCCTTTGCAGTCCGCCAGTAAAACCCGAAGATTCCTGGATTTGGTAGACGGCGTTGCGAAACGCACGCGTGAAGTACAAACTCTGCAACAAAGAATTCAAATAGCAGGTGGCTCCCTGATTGACGAGTCCTGTGAATCCCGTGGCCCCACGCGAATCATAGTCTTGGAAATCATGCCACAATACGCCGGTGGGATCCTTTAAGACGTCCATTTGGACTGAAATATTCACACTCAGCTTAGAGTCCGGTCCCCTCTGCGTAATCAAAGGTGCTGGCGCTTTCGGCGTCTTGACAAAAACCGACCTCAAAACGGAAAACTCGTTGTACCCCCAGTCACTTACTTTGGGCGTAAATCGATGATTCGAGGACTGCGTGACTGCCACGCTCGGATGATCGGGGTTCCACATGGTGAGCGAAAAGGCGGCACAAACATGCCAATTGGCTTTGGATGTGGAGGTTCCAGAGGCGAATGCATCCTTCGGCCCCAGTGAATTTATATAAAGCGAGATGCAGCCTCGTTGGGGGTTGCCACGCGGAAACAAGAGAATTTCCCACATCATTCCCCCACACTCGAAAGGCGGAGAAACCTGTCTGTCATCGAGAGAGTCCCAGTCAGTAATTTCCCAGGTGTGAGTGAGACTCTCCTCAATCTCGGTGTTCTCGAATTTGGGCACCTTGCTCAGTGAACTCCAGTCTGCCTCAGGCTCCGTCATGCTTCCAACTAATCAATTCTTCTCCCAATGCTTCGTCACCGCAATTCAATGAAGATTCAAGAGTGAAACGGCTAGAGCTAGATGGACCAGCCTGATGAAATATAAAGACCTTAACGCACTCTCTGGTATGCTGGTAAATGCGACGCTGGGCTGAGAACAGGTGTGATGTGTGTGGTTAGGTCAGATGCCAGAACGTGAACGACACACCTCGAACTGGAGCAGTTACGCGCCTCCATGGACCCAGGGCAGCTTCTAGAGGCACCGGGCTTCATGGCAAGAACTTGCAATGTGACGTATTCAATTTGAGGTACGACAAGCTTAATGGCATTGAACTGTATGTAGCTGTACTCTATTTTAATTGTTTTTGAGCAGAGTTGGGGGAACTCTTGGCTTTCCGAAGTTCTCATCAATGTCCAGCAGCAGTTTGAGACTGTTACGCGACCGCAAATACTTGACGTTTAGCGCCTGGTTTTGTCGCTCGGCCGTGGGAACCGAGTGGCCGGCCTCGGATGTGTCCTTGCTGGATCCTGGGAAGGGCAGCAGTCGCTTCAGCACCTCGTATGCGGCCAGTGTACATCCGAACTGCGGTGAGGAACGGAAAATCCGGGCAGGACCACCCTTGAAGAAAGCGGCGAACCCTTCCTCTTTCCAGATTGTTGTGGCGGCATGTCGCAGCCCCGAGTATGATGTTTCTCCCTTCCTTGCTTCGACCTGCAGACGCGTTTTTATTACATCGCAAGGTGTAGTAAGGTATGCAGCAGGGATGCCAGCAATAGCACCGGCGGTCAGCAACTCCCAGGCATTGAGGCGCTTTGAGGGACCCTCTTTAAACAGATCCTTTTTTAGATGTGCGTATGATGGGAAGTAGATAGCAGAAAACGGCACGTCTCGGAGCAGGCATGCTGAGGCACCCTTGTACAAGCCCACAAGGCCGAGTTGCCTCACAATGTGTACGGCTGACTGCTTCACATGGCCAACTGCATTCGCAGCAAGCTCACCTTGAACTTGAAGGCGGATTTTGACGATCTCCAGAGGATTGGTGAACACGACTTGACATGCTCCAGCACTTCCACCAGCAATTACTTCTGCCAGTCCTGAGATATTGCCGTCGCTGTCAGCCAAAATGCCTCGGACCAGATCATTCACGGTTAGTTTGATAGCCTTTTCGGGAGCCACACCAACGAGCTGTGGACCGAGTCCTGAATAGAGGCCCCGAAACCCCTCCTTTTTGATGACCTTTTTGAAACAGTCGATAGAGTTTGCGTAGAGAAGCTGCGTTCCCGGCGCCGTCTTTCGCTGGTTTTGCATTCGAGTTTTGACAAGGTCGATGGGGTAAACGACGGTTGCTCCCAGAGCGCCCGCAACAGAGCCCAAGGCGAAGTTGTAGGCGGATTCAAAGACCTCGCTGATAAAAGACTTCGGGTCGTGGCCGAAGTTCTTTGCAGCCTGAGACTTTTTGATCGACGACTCGCGGTACAGCGACTCCTTGTCTCGCCAAGTTGGATCAAACATCATCTCGAACGAGTCTAGAGTCGCCACATCGCCCGTGCGAGTAACCCCAGCAAAGTGGAATAGCAAATCAATTTCGAGAGGCGTGAAGAAACCCCACTTTAGGGTCTTCGCGGCTTCCTCGGTAAAGTTTGCTCTTGTAAAGTGTCCTGTCTCGTCGGCTGCGGCCTTCGCTATCTGCTCAACTATTTCGACGCGGTTGATGACGTTGAAAAACGCTCTCACGGTAGCATAACTAACAAGAGAGTACTGGGAAGAAGGCCGGTTCACAACGCTGTGGACGTTATCGAGCAAGTGGTCACTGAGCTTGTGTCTGGCAACCGATTTTACGATTAGCGCGAAATCCTCGGGGGTAATGAAGCCGCATTTCGACTTGTCGAGGTGCTGAAAGTACTGTCTTACCCTCTCGCCGGAGAGACCCATGAGCATCTGGCAGAACTGCATGTACGACATCTGATGCCTGTTCTCGAGGTCCCCAATATAAAGCGCGGCCCATTTCCCGTTCCAGTCAAAGTTGAGAGTTGAATCCGAGCGGTTCTGGGTGTAGAGGTCAACGAAGTCACGAAAGTTCACCACTCCGCGCTCGTCCCGGTCGAATAGCCGAAACGCGACCTGAAACTCAGCGTCGGGCCGGTCAAGAATGCTGTCGAACCACAACCAATCGCTCAATGTGACCCTCCCCTTGGAATTTCGGTCAGCAACCTCAAAAAGCACGCCGTACGAATTGCGGCCTATCTTTTTGAACGACTCGGCCTCGGCAGGGGCTACCGCGTCAATAAATGTGTCGACTGTGAGGTACGGTTCGCCGTTCGCGTCAACGGCGTTGGCATGCTGAGAGAAAMCCCTCTTGGCCTCGTTCTGGAATTCCATTTCGATTGTTTCGGTTTTGTCCAGACCTGCCACTTCGGTCCTCTATGACTCCGCTTGGCTTTGTGGATGACTTCCTGTCAGGATTAAAAGTAGTAGTGTGGGGCAACACGTTATGCACATCAGTGTCCGCCTGCCCCCTCCCCCCATCCGAGGCTACGACGAGGCTTGGACATAGGACTGATGCGGGAGACTGCGGCCTATTAAGCGACTGATCGAGAATATTTATTATTGCTTATGAAGACTCGCTGTAAGTCGCGCCAAGGGAACTTACTCTTCTCCATTAGCGGCAGTTGAGCTGCCCCCGTTTCCGGAAGGGGTGTCACCCCATCATGTTAGTGCCCCACCCCTAATTGCAAAGAGGCAAGCAGGAGAACTCAAGTTTGAGACTCTGGTCCCCTTAAACACACTCAAGAATTCGGCTTTTGATTTTTTTTTTGGAAAAATCGGTCCCGCCAAACCACTTTCAGCACAGCGATGAACTTCAAAAATAAAAGTTCCTAGCCCCCACTAGGAACCTAGCCCTGATGCATACGCATAGAGCCGGAGAAACGAGCGCTATAAACAGCTACCCTATCGAAGTAAGTCAGGGAAAGACTCTTTTGAGTCCTCAGCGTGTTTAGAATGCCTCGAGCAGTGCGACCCTCAGAACGACGTATTAGCACATTGGACACCATTCAGGAGGTTTCTTCAGACTCAAGTGGATGCCAACGGCTTTCGTTGGTCGAGCCCCAGCGCAGAGTTAGTGTCGGCTTTTCTGTAAATCTTCCAGCGAATGAGAGACCCAAAAGAAGACACAGTGAGGCAATGGCAGTTTATACGGCTGTGGAGCCGGTTTTGGTCCCCAAGCAATGTGGGCGACTCTCTGAAGCGCGCCAGTCGCTGCTTGAACAAAGACGATCGATGGTACGGTCTGCCTCAAACAGGTTTCGCCAGTCGCTTTACGCCTCTCCTGTTTCTCCTCCAAAGCAATTCAAGCGCCGGAAAAAGTCATTTGCAAAAGCCTCCCCTCTAACCGATATTGGCTTTCTCGAGACCAATGGATACATACCCTCATACGCAAGGCCAACAGTGGCCTCAATGGCGAAGGCAACAAAACCAAGAAGATAGTTTACAATAAATAGGAGAGCTGTGCTTTGTTCGTGTAATACTCTGTGATATGCAAAGCTCCGTATAGTACAAAGATTTTGGAGGTCGTGGCTCTGTAGTACAAAGCTCAGTATAGTACAATTCTCTGTGTAGTGCAATGCTCCGTATAGTACAATGCTCCGTGTAGTACAATGCTCCGTGTAGTACAATGCTCCGTGTGGTACAATGCTCCGTGTAGTACAATGCTCCGTGTAGTACAATGCTCCTTGAAGGACAGATGTCATGATGAATGGAGCTCCTCGTTGGACACTGGCCTCGACAGGACAGGACTCTGCACAATGCAATGCTCTGCATAGTTCGAAGCCCTCGTATGAGTCGAGCATTGAAGGTGTCTCAGAGTGTTCAGAAACCTCAGCAGCTCTGTATGACACAATGCCTCAATTGGCACGAGACTTCCGGCACCATGCTACTTATAGTACAAATAACCTGTCAACTTTTGTCGAGCTCTTCATCGGCTATAGCTTGCTCAGTGTCATCATTGTGGCCCTCCAGATCAGGAGGGATTATCTGCATTTGCACGCTAGGCGCGCTGTCGAGATACCGGAGTCGCTCAAGAATCGACGAATGTACATCCTCCAGGTATTGCCGTGAATTCTTGTTCTCGACTCGACCATCCAGCTTGGGAAATAGCGTGTGGTCGGGCGCGAAGTAGTTGTAGAAGGGAAGATCTTTCGGCAGGTTGGGATTCATCTCAGCATTGATACACACAGCAGTCTCGTGAGCCCAAAGCCTTGACACATTCCTTGGAGTATAACCGCCTCCGCCCACGACCATCATAGGAATGCCAAAGCTTTTGGTCAGCTTGACACACTCAGCATGGGCTCGTATATTCAGGTTGAAGCCTCCAAGCCTGTCTCCGCCAAGTGAATCAGCCCCACATTGCAATACAACAGCCGAGGGTCTGAATTTTGTCATGACCTGGTCGAGAACGGACCTGAACAGCATCGTGTATTGGACATCGTCAATGCCATCTTGCAAAGGAACGTTTAACGAGTAATGCTTACCGTCTTCCGCACCTATCTCCTCCAAGTTACCTGTGCCTGGAAAATAGTACCCATCGTATTTGTGGAAACTCAGCGTCATCACACGATCGCTGAGGTAGAAGGCCTCCTGAACGCCATCACCATGATGAACGTCGATGTCGATATATAAAACACGAGGATAAATGCGCAGAAGATTGAGAATGCCCAAGACAATGTCATTAATGTAGCAGAATCCAGAGGCCTCAAACTTCTTGGCATGGTGCAGACCTCCAGTCCAATTAATTGCGATATCGCTTTGCCCATTGACTAGTTTTCGACTAGCGTCTAGACTGCCTCCTGCGCATATTGAGGCGTATCGATACAAACCGTCGAAAATAGGGCAGTCCATACCGATGTTAAATTTCTGTATAGCATCCGGAAAGTCACCCAGTGACGTTGGGGTCACACGCTGGAGAAAGTTGATGTAGTCCTCGTTGTGGAACTCGAGAATCTCGTCTTTTGTGGCTGGTCGCGGCTTGTACCAGTCCATATGTTCATGAAGGCCGTATCTTAGAACCAAATGATCAGTGAGCATGAGCCTGAACGGCTTCATGGGATGAGTCGTGCCAAAATGATAGGGTGCAGCATCTTCGTTGAAGTGGTATGAGACTTTTGGAGAGTACGACGACGCGAGCTTGTCGATTAGAGGTATTGACTTCGATGTTTTCGAGTCGTATGTGAACGTGGCCATCTAGGAGGCACAGCAGCAAGCTTCACGTACTAGCAGCAGTATCGCGAGGCTGTTAGAGCCTATTCCAAGCTACAAATACCGGAGATGTTCTTGTGTCCAGGCGTCGTTGAACGCTTTGAGGATCATATTCGTGCTTACTAAGCATCGCGGTTGAAATTACTAATAGGACTTTTGGCCGCCACAGCTTGGAAATCCACACCGCATCAGAGCACCTGCCTTTTCAGCTCAAAGCAGTCAATTCTCCCCATGAGTGCTGCTGGATTTGACCGACATATCACGATTTTCTCGCCTGAAGGGCGTTTGTATCAAGTAGAGTATGCCTTCAAGTCCATCAAGTCTACTAACCTCACGTCGGTTGCCCTGAAAGGTAAAGACTCCGCAGTTATTGTATCGCAAAAGAAGGTTGGCGACAAGCTCCTTGACCCCAAAACAGTGACCTACGTTTTTCCTCTTAGTGGGAAGTTGGCTTGCGTACTGAACGGCCCTATTGGTGATTCCAGAACTCTAATGACTCGCGCGAGGGGAGAAGCGCTCGAGTTTCGCCACAAGCACGGATACGATATGCCCTGTGACGTTCTTGCCAAGCGAGTAGCGAATATCAACCAGGTCTATACACAACGAGCATACATGCGACCGCTGGGTGTCGCCATGACCCTCATTGGCGTCGATGACGAGAGGGGCCCTCAGGTGTTCAAGGTCGACCCTGCGGGTTACTACAGCGGATATCTTGCCACTTCTGCTGGGCAGAAGGAGCAAGAAGCCAATAACTGGCTCACGAAGAAGCTGAAAAACAAGGAGTACGCCCCTGGCGATTGGAAGGACGTTGTCGAGATGGGAATTACTTGCTTGAGCGACGTCATTGCAGTAGACTTTCGCAAGACAGACCTGGAGGTCGCAGTAGTTGGCCCCGACGGAAACCATCATATTCTCACCCCCGACGAGATTGAAGAGAGACTGGTCGCCATTGCCGAACAGGATTAAGTTGAGTAGCTTCTAATATGAATGGTTATTTAGTATGCAATGATTATGCTAAGATGCGTTCGCTTGGGGTGGTTCGTTGTTATTTGTTGATTTGTGTGCCTCCTGAACTTCCTCGAGCCATTTGTCAAACAATATCTGCTCGACATCGTCGAAAGGAGCCTGTTTTTCGCGAGCTTTGATGCCAAAGTGCTGCGCAGCATGCTTCCCAATACGTTTCATTAGGTAGTTTTCGACTCCCACCGTCAGAGGGTCTGCGCGAAGCAAATCGCTTATCTCTTCGAGAACTGGCTCATGGAACTTTCGTGATGTGTGGCTGAAAATACGCGCAAGCCCTCGAGAGCCTGACTGTGAGAACGTTCCTGCGTTCTCGCGAAGAGTGTCGACTGTATTATACGGTTGCTCAGGATTTCTGCGCGATAAAGGATTCGGAATTGGAGGTGGTACAGCAGCATTCTGAGGGGGGTTTTGGAGAATATGCTCGAGGGACGGTTGAGGCTTGATGGTGTCAAAGTCCCAATCGTCTTCGGTGTCGCTTTGCTGTGGCTGCGAGGCGCTGCCAGGACTAGTGCCATGGTGAGTACCATTTGTGGACTCGGAGCAAATGGTTTTCTGGCTATCAACCGAAGGGTTTGACTTGGCAGATGCGACAGTGGATGTAGAAGACGAGGGCGGCGACTCAAGAGTTCGAGAACCGTCGTGGATGCTCGTCAATGAAGAGGATGATGAGGAAGCCGAGATGCTGGAGGATATACTGAGCTGCGACAAGGACTGCTCATGGTCTGGCAATTGCTGATGAAGAACATTCACAAGATCTTGTCGGTTCCGCCTAGCAAGAAAGGCATGCTTGGCCAGCTGGGTGACGGTTACGCGGTTTGCAGGGTCCATCTGGAGGCATTGGGCAACGAAGTCCTGGAATTCGGTACTAAACTTAGCATCGAGCCGAGCGGGGTCGTTTCGGGGAATGGAGAAGAGCGCTTTCATGGGATGCAAGTGGCTCCAGGGGGGTTTCCCATATGCAAGCTCGTAGGCAGTGATTCCCAACGACCAAATATCTGCTGAAAAATGGTAATCTAACTGATTGATGACTTCAGGAGCCATCCAGAATGGCGTTCCAACAAAAGTGTTTCTTCTGCTGAGGTTGTTGGATAGCTGTGCGGCCACTCCGAAATCGGCGATCTTGACCTCGCCACTTTTGGACATTAGAACGTTTGCAGCTTTGATGTCGCGATGGATTTTTCCGTTGCTATGAAGATACGCAATGCCTGTGACTACTTGTGCCATGATCTCGGCAATCACAGACTCAGAAAGCGTTGCCGGCTTGATGTGCTTAACGAGATCTAGACAGGACCCGCCTCCTAGATACTCCATGACAATCCAAAGCTCGAACTCATGCATAAAGCACCCGTAATACCGAGTTATATGGTGAAAGTTGCACTCAGCAAGTATGGCAATCTCTCTTTGAATCTCCTCAATGTCGTCATCGCTGCTTTCAAGATCTATACGTTTGATGGCACATCTCTTATTTGACGGCTTATGAATTGCTCGATATACCGTCCCGAATGAGCCTGTGCCTATTTGGGCATCAAGCTCGAACTGCGAGAAAGTAAGGGAAGCGGCAGACCTGCTGAGACTTTGCCTGGACTCGGATCTGCTCATAGATCTGGAGATTACTGAACGAAGGTGTGTTTAATGAAGTGCTCGGGGAATGTCAACGAATCGACGGTCCTATGACGATACTTTGCACTTGAGGTTGGCAAACCTCGCGAGCCTCGTTATAGCTTGGGATCTCGATCTCAATGGCAAGCCCGAAATATGTGGATTCTGTTTACCTAGGGCAAGGAGATATACCCTTTCCAGCCGTCGTGGAGCGAGGGTTGCTCTGCCATTTTGGCCCCGTTGTTAGTGGCGGGGTGGAGGCTTGCTGGTGGTGAGCGCGCGCTTCAAAGGGCAAGGGCGCAGGCGAGCCAGCTCATTGCCGGCTCTGACAGTATGTAGTGAAAAGTCACAATTGCAGGAGCCCGAGCTCATGCTAGGCAGAATAATCATTTGGCGCTGAAATTCCGTGAAGTTGGAGGTTGACATCAATTGTTGAAAGAAGGGGCAGAGTTAGGGGTCTATAGAGTTTGATGCTGGCGTTAAATCTCCTCGGCCTTCCCGTCAGACAAGCATGCAGGCCTCCCAACCTGCAATTGGTCAAGCTACCATTGGCCAAGCTGCAATTGACAAACTCCTTTTCTACTTCCACAAGTCCTCAACGGAGTGGTTCTTGGTGGCATTGGTCTTATAAAAGCAAAGACAATGGCAGACGCAAATTTCGGAAAATCGGGAAGTTTCAGCCCTCACCTTTGCAGGCCACGCCAATTTCCACGAATGAGCAGGAACTCAACCAAATACTGGCACGTACTTTGAACCGCACCATAAGCAGTAGCATTCGATGCACTCTAATTAATCGAAACGGCAAGGTACAGATCAATCGGGGAGAGTTCAAGCGTAGTGATTTGGTTGCCAGATTCGGACTGTTGCCCCGCGATTTGCGGAAGCTCGATGTCTCCACACACAACATTGTTCCCGCAATTCTTGTTCGAGATACCTCTATTCTTGTCAATTTGCTGCACATACGGGCCATTATCAAGCAAGATTGCGTGCTGCTAGTCGATGTGACAGCGGAAGACCAGTTCGAAAGGCTGCAGTCCCTGTTTCTCCAAGACTTAGAGCACAGAATTAAGCAGTCGGCATCTGGAACTAATGCCAGTCCACTGCCTTATGAACTGCGAGCCCTCGAAGCCATTCTTGTCTCTGTCATTTATACACTGAACGTTGAATTTGTGAACCATGAGCAGCGAGTGCAGAGTGTTCTTAAGGAACTCGAGGAGAATGTGGACCGAGAGCGACTGCAGGAGCTTCTCGTGCAGTCCAAGGTTCTTGGCGCGTTTGTGCAAAAGGTCGTCTTGATTCGCAACGAGCTGGAAGAACTTGTCGACAGTGACAAGGAAATGGCTGGTTTATATCTGAGTTCGAATGCTCCGCAGGATGAGAGCGACGTCGAAGTCATGCTTGAGTCTTACTATAGTCAGTGCGACGAGATAGTTCAAGCAGCAGAGAATCTGTCCGAGAACATCAAGTCCACAGAAGAATACATCAACATCCTCCTCGATTCCAACCGGAACTCGCTGATGCTGCTCGAAGTTCGGTTTCAAATTGGAATGCTTGGTCTCAGTGCAGGGTCTGCGATTGCTGCGCTGTACGGCATGAACCTGCAGAACATGATCGAGGACAGTAGCTGGGGCTTTCTGACCGTGTGTGGGACGATCGGCGTCTTGTCCATAGCGACCGTAGCAGTGGGCCTGAAACGGCTGGCTCGTGCGCACAAGTTGAAGGAGCGATTCAGGTGATAGCATATTGCAGTTCTTTGGCGTTTCAGTAGCCCTAGGGAAATCTAAGGAGACGCAGTTATACGGCCCGTCGCTGGCGAGGAACGGCCTATACAAATGCGGAAGCACACAAGCTTTTTGGACATAGCGTAAATACTAAAACGTCAAGCTGGCAACTCAAAGTAATGCCTTGCGAGGCAGCGACTACGAAAATCGGTATTTAATTTTGACTATTTATGCGAATGAATCATCTTGGACCGAGCTTCTGAAGAACTCTGGGGCCTTGCTCATCCCATTCCTGCTTTGTGATCCACAGATGCTCCTTGTCGGCCATGACATTGGCCAGCACAGCTCCTCCGAGGAATACCATATGTCGACGCCGAGGCGGGTCGTCGATCTTGAGCTTGAAGTTGCCCAGACGAGTTGGGTCGCCGTTCAATACTTTTGCCAGCCAGAGCTGCTTGATCTCCTTCTCTAGACGGGAGGGAAGGCCCGGGTACATTGAAGTGCCACCGCTGAGCACGATACCGTTGTAAAGAGTAGACCGAATATCGAGATCAGCACGCTGAACTGTCTCAAAGACAGCCTCAGCCATACCAGGAGCCTCGCTATCCACCAAATACGGTTGGAAGAGACACTCTGGAGCAAGATAGCGCTCAGGACCAATGTTGATCACTCTTCCGTCCGGAAGCTCGTACTTGTCCATGAGAACTGTGGTGTCCGTGGTTAATTTCTTGTCGAAGTCGAGGTCGTAGCTGATGTAACAGAATTTCTCCTTAATTTGGCGGACAGTCTCGAAATCGGCACTCCTATTGAAGGCGTATCCCCGGCGCAGAAGCAAGTTGATAAGCTGCCTAGTGATATCGCGGCCGGCTATGTCAATACGCTTGATGAGGTGGTTGAGCACAACACTCTCGTACACGGGAACGATATGAGTAACACCGTCTCCGCTGTCGACAACAACGCCCGAGCTGAGGCCTTGTGCGTACAAGGCAAGGACGGCCTGGATAGCAACATAGACTCCGCCAAAGCCGTACTTCGAGAACATGGTATCGACCATCTTCTCACGGTTTTTCAAAGGGTTGAGAGGAGCCTCAGTCAACAGAATCTTGTCGTCATGGAAGTCATGGCGTTTCAGCTTGTTGTAGAACGAGTAGTCCCAGAGGTGCTCCATGTCCTCCCAGTTGCGCACAATGCCGTTGTCCATTGGATACTTGATATCAAGAGCAGCACGAGCTTGGTTTGCCTCGTCGCCGACCATGATGTCTTGCAGTTCCTGGCCGTTGATCTTTTCCTCGGCGCGCAGAATGGGCCGGCCAACAATCGAAGGGAAAGTGAACTCCGGCGCATTCGAACTGCCGTAGCCCAGCTTCACAAAGCCGGTGCCCTGGTCCAACACAATGGGCTGCTGCATTGGCATGTTAGGCAAAGGTCGATGGGCTCTGATACTCTGCTAACGGCGAGTGAGGACGACTAATATGAGTACGTCAGGTATGTGTCCGATCTGCTAGGGTAAGGGTAACTATACTACAGTGACGATAGGACACCCCAACGTTTCGAGCCACGAGAGTTTGAGCAGAAGCAAGAAGGGAACGAAGGCTGATCAGGCAATGTACATTCAATAGCATGGCAAATTGCTGGTTGCTTGAGTTTGTCTAGTATGTGTCCGATCCGCTAGGGTAAGGGTCACCATACTACAGTGACGATGGGACACCCCAACGTTTCGAGCTACGAGAGTTTGAGCAGAGACTAAAAGAGAGTAAAGGCGGATCATACAATGTTTGTGAGCAGTATGGCGAATTACCTATTACTTTTTGGTATATTTCCGATCTTCCAGGGTAGGGGTAAGTATACTGCAGTGACGACGGGCAACCCCACGGTTTCGAGCCACAAGAGTTTGAGCAGAGACAAAAAGAGAAGGAGGGCAGATCATGCAATGTATATTGGAGTATGGCAAGCTTACATGGTTTGTTACTGATATGAGTCTGTCAAATCTATGTTCCTCTAGGGTAAGGGCACATTTACAACAGAGACGGCAGAATCCCCGCATAGTCGAGCCACAAAAGTTTGAGCAGAGACAAAAAGAGAAGGAGGGCAGATCATGCAATGTATATTGGAGTATGGCAAGCTTACATGGGTTGTTACTGATATGAGTCTGTCAAATCTATGTTCCTCTAGGGTAAGGGCACATTTACAACAGAGACGGCAGAATCCCCGCATAGTCGAGCCACAAAAGTTTGAGCAGAGACAAAAAGAGAATGAAGGCAGATCATGCAATGTATATTGGAGTATGGCAAGCTTACATGGCTTGTTACTGATATAAATCTGTCAAATCAATGTTCATATAGGGTAAGGGCGAATTTACAACAGAGACGGCAGATTCCCCGAATCGTCAAGCCTCAAAAGTTTGAATCAAATAGATGAAAGTATCTGATGATGTACTCGGTAGTATGGCTTGTCACTGATATAAATCTGTCAAATCAATGTTCGTCTAGGGTAAGGACAAATTTACAACAGAGACGGCAGAATCCCCGAATCGTCAAGCCACAAAAGTTTGAATCAAATAGATGAAAGTATCTGACGATGTACTCGGTAGTATGGCTTGTTGCCAATATAAATCTGTCATATCTATGTCAATACAGGGCAAGGGCAAATATTCTACAGTAGCGGTGGAGCATCCTCAATTTCGGCGGAAGGAGCCAAATCGAGTTTTGTGAAGCCCGTCTGATACGATGTATTCTGCACTGGACTCGCCCTTTTCACACGTCGCGTTCCGACTCTGTCGGCGTGGTTGGCCGTTCGAGCCTCTGATTGGTGATGAGTAACCCCTTACACCTAAACTCAAAAACAACCTCCTCTTTAGCCTGTGTCGTATTATGTTGAAGCACGCAACCCGCCAGGCCGTTTCCGGCACCCGCACATACGCCTCGCAGGCCTCGAGTGTTTCGAAAGCCCAGAGTACTTTGGCGTCCGTCTTCCAGGCAGGCTCTTCGGCCGCGAAGACTGGTCTCTACTACACGAAGGTTGCCGGCGAGCTCGCCAAGTACGTCTGGCTCAAGGAGGGCTTGGCCCCGCCGTCGTCAGCCGAGCTGCAGAAGGTGTTCACTTCGGATTTGAAGGCCTTTTACGCTCAGGCCCTCGAGAGCTCCAAGAACCCGAGCAAGGTGGCTGCGTACTTCAAGGGCTTCAAAAACGAAGACTACATTCGCGGCGGTGCCATCGTCGTGCAGCTGCTTGGCATTTTCGCCCTCGGCGAGATCATTGGCCGTCGTCACATCTATGGCTACAAGAAGCACCACTAAAAATAGATTCTATCGAATAAAAACACTATACTAATAGAACGAAGTGAGCTCTCCGGGTCACCCTTAGAGAGCAGTCTACAATGCTACTTCACTTAATGGTGCTTGTCCTGTTAGTGTTCTCCTCTAATGGCTCCTTCTGCCAAGGAGAGATCGGTGATGATACGGCTTCTCTTGTGGTGCCGCCTCTCCAGAATGGCTTCACCTCTCTATAATAATACGACTTTTGTATAGTGGTGCTTTACAGTACTTCCTGTTGGTGCTTTCCTATAGTGCTACTGCTCCCTTCTGTCATGACTCTGAGAGAACCCTGTAATACAGCTTCTCTTATGGTACCGCTTCTCTTTGATGGCACTGCTTCTCTGAAATAGTACTACTTCTTCATAATGGTGCCTTATAATTCTTTCTTGATTAAGAGCCTCTCTTATAGTACCGCTTCTCTATGATGGTTTCACTTCTCTATATGCTTGTTCTAATGTACTGCTCCCCCTCTGCACAATCGAAATTGAGAGTTGAGAAGTGTACTGATCTCTATGCTGATGCTCATCTATAACAGTACTTTTCTCTGATGATACTTTTCTCTGATGATACTTTTCTCTACTGATGCTTCTATGGAGCTTCTCTTATGGGACGTTTCCCATGATGCTTCTCCATTGGTACTTCTCTATTGGTACTTCTCTATTGGTACTTCTCTATTGGTACTTCTCTATTGGTACTTCTCTATTGGTACTTCTCTATTGGTACTTCTCTATTGATACTTCTATATCGGTACTTCTCTATTAATGCCTCTCTATCGGTGCTTCTCTTGTGGGACGTTTTTTTAATATACTTCTCCATTTCTGCACTTTTAAATATTTTTCACATGGAACACAAAATTTTTCATTAAGGCCATACTGACACGCACGGTGCCAGATCCTGCTGCTTCTAGGAAACAAGAGTCCTCAGCAGGGGTCTCCGGCTAAACTGCAGCGTCAATCGCTCAATGGAGTGATGTTTCTCGGCTGTTGCTTCTCGCAACTCGCATGCTTCCATAGGGTCGTATGCAGCCGCGTTTGGCCTAGTTCGCAGTCTCCAACGACGTCTGAACAAGCTCCCACAGAGTCGGACCAGGCTGCTTCGCTTCATAGAGCTTGAAGGCCGCAAGGCCCACGCCTGTGGCCACAATGGGATCAAGAAACCTGCCGATCACGTACTTGTACATGGTGAAGATGAAACCCTGCCCCCTCACAAACAAATCAGCGACGACCAAACTTTACTGGTTCGGCTTGTTTATACACATATCCCGCAAATTTCTCTACACAGCATTTGCTCTACTAGATGTTTCTCCCCATGTACTAAATATGCGACGCAGCCCGGATAAAGCATTAAAGCCGGCATGTCCCCCCTAACCTTGCGGATCAACCTCTTCGTCCTCACCCGCCCTCCATACAACCCAACCTTAGACGTACATCTGGCGAGCAATGGACAGCGACAGCGAAAGCGAGCACCCACCCGTTGTGGAGCAGACGAAGGAGAAGACGCGGCGGCCTCCGAACAGTGCGTTCCGGCAGCAGCGTCTCAAGGCGTGGCAGCCTATTCTGACGCCCCGTACGGTGCTGCCACTTTTCTTTGGCGTGGCCGCCATTTTCGCGCTATTCGGCGGCCTGCTTATCTGGGCCAGCGACCAGGTCCAAGAGGTCATGCTCGAGTACACCCATTGTGGCAGCGACGCGCCCACGGGAACTTTTGCCGACATCCCGACCTCAGGCGTCGAATACCATTTCACAAACAAGGCCATCCCTAGCACGGCCCCACAGTGGAAGCGCAGTGACGATAATTCCACCTGTACTCTGCGCTTCGAGATTCCTACAAAGATGGGCGGCCCTATTTATTACTTCTACCGACTCACAAACTTCTACCAGAACCACCGACGGTACGTCCTCAGCTTCAACGAGGACCAGATCGAGGGCCATGCCAAATCTGCCAGCGACCTTAAGAGCAAAGACGACTGCAAGCCACTCATCCTGAACTCCGAGGGCAAGCCGTACTACCCATGCGGTCTGATCGCTAACTCGATGTTCAACGACACTTTTGAGAGCAAGCTGACCGGTGTCAACGGTGCCAGCGACTACAACCTCACCAACAAGGACATCTCTTGGTCCTCGGATCGCTCGCGTTTCAAGAAAACTAAGTACAACTACACGGAAGTCGTACCCCCGCCGAACTGGTTCGAAAAGTACGGCACAGCCTACACCGAAGAGACACTGCCGGACATCTCCACCTGGGAGGAGTTTCAAAATTGGATGCGAACGGCTGCTCTGCCGACTTTCGCCAAACTCGCCCTTCGTAATGACCACGATGATTTGCAACCGGGCACTTATGAGACAACAATCGGACTAAACTTTGATACTACGAAGTATAAGGGCAAGAAGTACGTGTTGATTTCTACCCGAAGCGCTATCGGCGGCCGCAATATCTTCTTGGGCGTCGCCTACTGTGTCGTCGCGGGCATCGCAGCCACCCTCGGTGTCGCTTTCCTCACCCAGCATATTGTGCGGCCTCGTAGACTGGGCGACCACGCCTATCTCTCCTGGAACCAGGAGGGGCAATAATCACCTAACTCAAATCAAGTTGCTCTCAATACAGCGCTCTGAATACAACGCTCTGAATACAGCGCTCTTAGTTGAGCCCCTACAAACAGAATACTCACAGACACGAGCCAGGTAGGCCAACACCCAAAGCTGTCCGATAACATCGCATATCTGGCTAGTCGTGTAACCGATAGATAATGAATGACCAACTGACCATGCAGTCACGTAGCACTTTATCTAAAACATCCAAAACACTGGAGGTGCTAGTTATGCTTGCTACTTTCTTTTGCTACTAACAGCTAATTATTTTATCATCCCTCGTCCCTGACGATCTACAGACCTGATTAAGCCTGATTTAAAGCCTTTCCTGTAGACATTCGTATGCAATTGGACCTACATAGATCTCTCGACTATGAAGACCTTGTGGGGAGGTTCGCCGGTTTGGTCGGGGCCGGGGCATCCTTGAAAAACTGAGAACTGAGAGCTTGCTCGGCAGTCAACCGCTTTAATGGATCCATAACAATCATGGCACACAGCACGTCCAGCGCTCTGTCGCTCGCTGCTGAGAAAAGGGCCTGCAGCTGGCCCCGGGAAGGTGGGGGATGACGGATCTTGAATGCCCCTGAGCGCTGGTAGTCCGGCAACGAATCGAGCCTCGGCCATTGTGCTACAGTGGGAGTGCCGAGCGCTTTGAAGGTGATGTCGAGCTGGTCTGCGTCAGATTGGCCTGCCAAATAAGGAACGCGCAGCATAAGTTCAGCAAATATCATACCGACCGCCCAAATGTCAACGGCACCCGTATAGTGCCTGGCTCCAAGGAGAAGTTCTGGTGCTCTGTACCATCTTGTGACGACTGTGGGTGTCAGGCGTTCGTGCGGTGCGAACGACATGGCTCTGCCCAGCCCAAAATCTGCGATCTTGACCTGACCATCTGGGGCGATTAAAAGGTTCGACGGCTTCAAGTCACGATGCAGCACGAAGTTGCGGTGGCAGTGATGTACGCCTCGAAGCGTCATGAGTAGCCAAGACTTGATGTTAGCCTCGGAAAACACAAGCTTTGTGTCTTTGATGAGCACCTCGAGATCCGAGGGTAGAAACTCAAGCACAAGATTGAGGTTCCCCTCGTCGGAGACAAATACATCGTGCAGCTCAATGACATTCTGGTGGCGCATCTCCTGCAGGAATTTCACCTCCCGGATGGCAGACATGTCGAGTCCATCCTTGAACTCGCTCACTTTGATCATCTTGATCGCGACCTGCGCTTTCTTCTCGAGGTCCTGGCCAACATAAACCTCAGCATACGTGCCCTCACCGACTTTGCGCTCCTTCGTATACCGAACAGGTGCCACAGACATGCAACCTCGATGGCCGTTGAATCTCAGGGCAATACCCCTAAGTGCCCAACCTCGAGACATCGCAGTGTACGCACCATAGTAATTTTTGTAAAGGAAAGTGAGAATAAATTAAGCCAAATAATTTATTCGTCTAGATTCGGTATTAAAGAAGCGGAATTCAAGATTACAGAGGTTATAGCCTGTGATGTTTTCCCAGAGCACTGCTGTCTTCTGACATAAACCTTGCGTTCAGTGTTGGACATCGAAGACATTATGCACGCTTGTAGAGGAAAGTAAGTTATTTGTCTAGATTCGGTATGAAAGCGGAGTTCAAGATTACAGAGGTTACTGCCGATGATGTTTTGCCAAAGCACTATTATATTCTGACATGAAACTTGCGTTCAGTGTTGGACACCGAAGACATTATGCACGCTTGTAGAGGAAATTAAGTTATTTGTCTAGATTCGGTATGAAAGCGGAGTTCAAGATTACKGAGGTTACTGCCGATGATGTTTTGCCAAGGCACTACTATATTCTGATATAAAACATGCGTTCAGTGTTGGACACCAATGCGCAAGAGAAGAACCAGAGGCTCAGTAGAATGACAGACATCGTCCGCAATCAAAATACTCGATTCCTAGAAGCGCGAATCAAAATCCAAGGTTACAACCATTATGATCACCATTGGTATCTCTTGACCAAACCTGCAGTCATCGATTATATTACTCCGGCTTCTTTTCCTGGCCATCAAGCAGGGTGTAGACGGGAGCATTCAGCTTTTCACGACCCTTGAGGAACAGCAGCTCGAGAAGGAAGACATACTCGACCACTTCTGCACCAGCCTGCTTGACAAGCTCACCGGCAGCAGCAGCTGAGCCACCCGTAGCAATGATATCGTCGACAACAATCACGCGGTCGCCCTTCTTGATTGCAGACTTCTGCAGCGCAAACACATCCTCGCCGTATTCCTTGGCAAAGGCAACTGTATAAACGTCGCCTGGAAGCTTCCCAGCTTTGCGAACGGGAACGAAGCTGACATTCAGAGCAAGAGCAAGCGGAGGACCGAACAAAAAGCCCCGAGCATCTAGGCCAACAATCACAGTCGGCTTGAGGGGCTCGACGTGGTGCTGCAGAGCGTCAACAAGCAGGCGAAACAAAGCCGGCCTCTGGAAAATGGGCATGATGTCCTCAAACATGATTCCCGGAGTAGGGAAGTCCTTGTACTTGCCCAAGGCGCTACGAAGCTCGGCCTTGGTGGCCTCAAGAGATTGCGACATCGTCAAACTGGGAGTCTTGAAAGAATCTGAGCCCGAAGAAAAAGATATGGGCGAGGTATAGGGTTTAGATCCACTGCATGAGATGCTGCATGTGAGGGTAAGAATGCGAGGCACAGGTGCCGCACTACTAATTGAAAGGCACTTGATTTCGCGTGCTAAATTCGAATACACTCAATCAAAGCAGTTGGGTTATATGGCTCACTTACCTGATTGAAGTGCCTTGTCTGCTGAGCCTGGGCAGGTATCTACATTTCACCCCTTCCCCTACACGTCTCGTGCCGATGACCATCTCATCTCCTGAGCATCATTTTGAAGGGCCATTGCCAAGATGTTCAGCTCATGGAAAAAAGGCGCCGCCACTTCTTTGGGCCCTCCGACTTCGCCGAGGCAGCGTTCAATCCCAATTCCGTTGCAGGAGCACGACAACGCCGACGATTTCAAGAACTCAAGCAGACCTCAGTCTAGCGACCCCACAGCTGCCCCGAAGGCAGAATTCAGCATAATTAAATCCAGACTCTCAGCACAGTCCTTGCGGAAGTATGTTAGAGGCATTGAGTCTCCCGGTGGCGACACCAATTCGGATTTGAAGGCTGACGCCCCGCAAACCCAACCAATACCTGTTACTCTAGAATCTGAACCGGACAGCGGAACCCGTACAGAACAGGAACAAGAAAGAAGTGATCGCTGGATTTGGTCCATTTTCAAAACAGATAAGGGCCAGAAGCTCGAGGAGACCCCTGCCAAGGGAGGAGCATGGGCTTTCTGGTCTAGAGAGGCCACTGAGTCCAGTGAGTCCAGTTCACTTGTGGACCAAAAGTCTGGCGCTCTTGCAGTGAGCGGTACCGGTACAGAGCAGAATCCTCGCAAAGCAGAGCTGAAAGTGCCTAGCGCAAAACGTCAAAGGACCTCCGCTCCCTCAATCGTGGTGCCCCAATTCAGCAGTGTCCAGAACCCATCCCGGACATCCAGGTTTGCTCAGTATATCTGGTCGACCAACAAGTTTGCGTCCGCGACCAGGCAGGCGCCAATCAAGCCGAAGCGTGCAGTTGTCATAGGAGTGCATGGCTACTTCCCTGCTAAAATGACCAGAGCGATTCTTGGCGAGCCCACTGGAACCTCCATAAAGTTCGCCAATGAGGCCGAGAGTCGTCTCAATCACTGGTTCAGTGAACATTTCAAGGATAACAACATCAGAATCGACAAAATCGCTCTTGAGGGTGAAGGCAAAATACAGTTCCGGGTGGAAAAACTTTACAAGCTACTCCTCAATTGGGAATCTCTGCTTCGCGAGGCTGACTTTGTTTTCTTTGCGTCTCACTCTCAGGGATCTGTGGTCACCGTGACGATGGTTGCCAAACTCATTGACGCCGGAGTCCTGAATCGCAAACAGAGAGTCTCGATTCTATCGATGGCAGGCAGTATACTGGGGCCCATGCCCGGCATGGATCAAACGCTCGTCATGAAGGCGATTACGCGCATCGAACACGACTCTCTTATTGAGCTGTTCCAACTACAGAATCCTGATTCTAACTTAAGCCGTGACTTGCAGAAGAGCTTCTCACGAGCATTGTCGTTCGGCACCAAAATCACCCTGATCTCAAGTGCTGACGATCAGCTAATTCCAGTTTACTCGGCTCTTGCCACTAACATCAGACATCCCAATCTCTTCCGCGCTATCTATATTGATGGCGACGACGTGGTCCCCGACGTCATTGCTCCACTACTTCAACTGGCAGCAGTGCAGTTGAATGAGGGACACACGGATCATGGTGTCATTGGTGAACTGAGCGGAATACTTGCGGGAGCGTTGACCTCTAAGGGTCACTCAAAGCTTTATAGTAGCGACACAGTATACGACCTCGGCTTGCGGCTGGCGCTCGAGACATCGACTTCAGTGAACTGTGGGCCTACATTCGATAAAGATTTTAGAATTCCCAAGCCGGCAGGAAATCCCTACGTTCTTCCATGGGCAGCAAACGCCCTCGTCTCTGAAGCAAAAAATTCTAGGCATCTTCTCCCAGTTGTGGATGAACTTCACAAACAGTTCAAGGCCTGGAAACCATCAACTAAACAGATGAAAGATCTGAAAACTCGGCTTGCTGGCATTAGTCGGATGAGCAAACTTTAGAAATTCGGATCATTTTTTTGTCTTCAGTGCACTGTGCACTTCTCGCATCGCTCAGCAAGAATTGGTTTCTGAGCATTTTGAACTGCTCACAATCGAGGTATAGATATTAGACATTAGAATATGATACAATGATAATACAATTAGAGTCCTCTTGCAAGACGCTTAGTTTCTCCGACAAGTTGGCGTAGCCGTTGAACACGTAAAAGTATGCCAGGCTGTGAATTGAGTTTTGTGACACGCTTCTCAACCTTTTCGCTGAGACTTGGTGTAGTCGAGGACCCCCGATCGAACAGTGATACGCGGCGTCGCTTAATCGCCAGGGATTTGTGGCGCTGCAAGTGATCATGCATCTTGTCCAGATACTTCGTTAACGCGGATTCAAGATCGTCACCAAGCTCCTGAAGCGAGTCGTGCCTGGCGGCGGCTGTCCGCGTCAACACGGAAAAGTGCACTTCGCGAGTATAGCCCGTTTCGACCAGGCCAACGTCTACAGCCTCTTCCGTGCGATATTTCAAGAGCTTGAACTTGACTTCTCCCTCTAGCACAATGGAGGACTCAAGACGAAGAACATACTCGAGCCACTTGCCATGCGGTGACGACCAATCTGAGGCGAAATACATGCGATCTAATCCGAAGGAATGTGCGCTAATCAACAAGGGTATCAGGACCTTCCAGTCAAAGCGCCGAAGTGAGGAGTAGGACTGCACTGGCGGAGGAATGCTGAGATGCTGGCTCTTATCTGGGGGGTACATCGCAGGAGAAACAGTGGAGGGCGGTGAGGATTCTGGGTCGTCCGCTCGTACCTTCTGTTTCGCTCGGTGAGAAACAACACGTTGACGCGATTTTGACGAGCGAAACATGTTCAACTCTTCCGCTCGAACGTGCTGAATCTTGCGTTTTTCGAGAGAGGCTTGCGCGTTGGTCCTCGCAGCTCGAACTGTGTGAGAAAGTATCCGTCTATTGTTCATGTTGATTGAACGAACAATGGCATCGCAATCTCCTGCACAAACCTTATTGAAGAGTTGAGAAAACAAGTGGTTTTTGGTTCTTTCGACAAATTGATTTCTCAGCTCAATGCGCTCTTGGAGCAGCTCTTGCTGTTTGCGCTTCAGCTCTGCCTGTTCGCGTTGCGCAATCTGAAGCTGCTTCTGTTGTTCCACATGTCTAGCCTTTGCTTCCGCATCAGCTTTTTCTTGTCTCATCTTCTGTTGTTTGGCCATTTCAAGCTCTTCTTGATGTCTTTGTTGTTCTTGCTCTTCTCTCCGAAGAAGTTTACTCTGTTTCTGAGCTGCCTCGTCTGATACTACTGAGCCGTTTGGACCACCAAAGGCATCCAAAGACTTAGGTGTCGAAGAGTTGGCGGCGCCACTTGGTTGATCTTGAGCAAACTTCGGAGCGACCGGCTTTGCAAAAAAGCTAGCTTCGCTCGCTTGATCTGCAGTTTGAAGCTCAGTGTGAGAACTGGGTGGGGCCTGCCACCCTGTTTGCACAGCTCCAAAGGCAAGAGGTTCCAGGACGTTCAAACTATAAATTTGGGAATCAAGCGATTCATCAAATGCTTGCGCCAAAGCCTGTTTATCGCGAATTCTCCCTTCGTCCCAAGAACGGATATTGACTTCTTCGCCAGCGTCCGCACTCTGGCATATAGACAGGTCGAAATGAGCGCAGAATTTATAAGCTTCTGCTCTGGATTCGAATCCAAGTAGGTCGACGAACCTAGCCATGGCGTACATACTCACACGTTTGTGCATACTTTCCATCAATTGACGAATGGCCCGCATTCTCAGTTTGTTGAAATGTATTTCAGCAATAGCTCTAAATGTTGCTGGAATATCTGGCTTCCGTATCCTATGGAAGAATTTTGTAACGGACAATTCAGCTAATGATCTCAGCTCTAGTGCCAAGTTGACAAGAGGGTGCCTACTCACTTGAACTGGCAGCCTGTCAATTGTGGATGCCAATTCATTGTCGAAAAAGTGCGATAGAAGCTGATAAGCTCTAATCTCACCCTCACTACTTGAGACAAGAGGGCGTGACTGATAAAACTCCGACAAGGACTGAAGACACTTGTTGAACTGCTCGATTTCCTGCTGTTGAGACCACTCACCTCCGTTTGCGAGACATTGTGCCATGCGATGGAAAGACACACAGTGAATTCGAGCAATGACCTCAAAACACCACAAAGCCTCGTCGCCCTGGTAATTTTGGTAGGTAAAATCTTGTCTGATTGACCTAGTGCGATCCCATAAAAACGGATGCGCTGATGGCAGCTTGGGAAGAATGCGTGAAACCAAGTAGTTGAGGGTAGAAACAAGCACCGAAGGAGGACGCACATCACTAGGAAGAGGAGGGGGCTGACCAGCAGCCGGCCGACTAAAAGCTTTAACCGCTAACGTTTTGACAACACGGCCATCCCGATCTCTTTCTAAGGAGAGCGTGTTGTTCTCGTGCGCTCGCCGTACGCGTTCAAACACAGGACACATCTCCAAACAAGAGCCAACGAATTGGATAGCATCAGTTAGATTCTTTCGAACCTCGGTACTATCAACCAATCCACGCTTCTCCATCTCAAGCCGCTCAGTGTTGCGCATCTGAGACATAAGCTCGTACGCGGATTGGAGAGACTTCACACCACCGAGATATTGCTGCTCAATCTGTCCTAACACGTTCTGATTTTGAACGTCCCAAGAGTCTCTTTCATGCTCGATTGAGATCAGAGGCTTTGGTGAGGGTTTAAGAATTAGTGCTGCGTCTTGACTAGGGATTGCACGACCAGTGAATTGCCCCGGAGAGAAATGAGGACGATCTGCTATAGGCTTTGCATTGGACAGCTCCTCGGATTCAGCCTTTCTTGACCCATTAGCCTCGCTAGGTCTGTTACTTGAAGTTTGCGAGTCTTTGGACTTTTCGCGGCGCTTCTCTTTTCGGTCAAATTTAGGCTCGTTCCGCTTCTTTTCTTTGCGAGACTGCTGCGCGTTCCCCGAGGGGATAGCAGAGAAAGCAGAGGTGGGCGCACGATCAGCCCCTCCCGTTTGGAAAGGGTTTGCTGGAAAGGCTTGAGCAAGCTGAGGCTGAGCCACATGATTGAAAGCTGTTTTGAAAGAGTTTGATACGGGCTGGCTCGCCGAGTTGCTCGCGGCATCTCCACTCTGACTCATGAATCTGGGCGCAGGTATCTCTCGAGAATCGCTGAGATTGAATTGAACTCCGTCGTTAGAGACCGCGAACGCTGTAGCCGGGGGCTGAGGTACTTGGAACGCGGATTGGTGTTGGTGGGAGCCAAATTGGGATGACGCCGTTGGTAGCGGAGGACCTGACGAGGGACCTGACGAGGGACCTGACGAGTATCCTGAGGAGTATCCTGAACTTCCTAGAGGGAAATTAGATTGATATACTGGCTGAACTCCTGGCTGAAATCCCGGCTGATATCCTGACTGATATCCATTGTATCCCTGTTGGTGACCCTGTTGGCTTCTATTGAACTTGTGAGTGTCATTTGAACTGGCGTTTCCGAAAGTGGACCCGCGGTTCTGTTGAAAGGCATTATTATAATGTTTTGGAGTGTATGCATTGTTCCATGGCCTCTGGCTCATTGTAGCTTCCCGTCCAGCGGGTTGCGAAAATGCCTATATCCTCCAAGCACTTAGGTTGGAGATGTTTACTTGCACAGGCGCTGGGCCACAAATTCACGCCTTACGGTGATTTTGGAAAGACAGGCTCGAAAACTGGAGATACCTGTTGCGGTTAGGGGTGGTGCGTTTCGACCGTGTCACTTTAGACAGTTGTGCTGACTGGTCACTCACGAATTCACAGCTGTTCTGTTCGAACTCCATCACTATGGCGCCGTCAAAGAACTCTGCTAACTCTCTCGACGCACCCACCGAGTTCTATCAAGAGGGCGTCAAGTTCTTGAACAAGTGCTCGAAGCCAGACTCTCGGGAGTTCTACGGAATCGTGCGTGCCGTCGGGGCTGGATTCCTGGTGATGGGTGTGCTTGGCTACGTCGTCAAGCTTGTGCACATTCCTATTAGACACTACATTACTGTCTAAGTTTATTGTCCTTTCCTGGACCTAAATGGTGGACTTGTATTGCTCTCCCCCCCATCGTGTACTGATGCTTTAGTTTTGCGCAACGCACTAGCATAACTAGACGGCATCTGCCTAATTTATGTTTTATAATTTCTAGCTCACTAGCAGCCGCTTCTTTCTGCGTAACTATTTGGCTGAACTAGCTGGTTTGGCTAGCTGGTTTAGCTAATGTTTAACCGGTCTGGTCAAACCAGTCTGGTTCGACTTTTCAGGCTTAATTTCGGACAACGCTCGGCCCTTACCCACGTTTGGATTTCAGTGCTGCGTCTTTCAGTCTCCTGCCGCTACTGAAGTTGAAACTTTGATGGCTACTTCGGAAACCAAGGCTTCTGAGCAGCAGAAAGCTCAGGACTCGGACAGCCCGAACTGGAAGACATTCGGCAACAATGCGTCTGCGGATTTTCTCAGCGAACTGAGGGGCAATCCAGTCATTGTCACACAAGCCACGGGTATCGAGTATCGAGGCACATTACACGCAGTAGACGGCTTTTTGAACGTGGTACTAAGAAACACAACGGAAGTGTTTGAGAACACGGTTGTGTCAGAACTGGGCGAAGTGTTCCTTCGGGGATCTTCTGTGGATTACATCGCTGCTGCTTAGGAAACAGATTATTTGATATTTATGTAGAAATGCTCGAACTCTATGGTCCACTAAATCTTTGCAATCAAACGGGATGGCTACATGAAGAAAGCTATGGTACTCAAAACAGAACCAATGGCAACATACTTGTTGAGGGAGGCCACTGAGGCTCCGTTGGCAGGGGCACTGGATCGGCTACTAGTCGATGAGGTACGAGTGGAAGTTGCAGCAGGGCCACTTCCTGAGCTGACGGTGTTGTTTCTTCCATTGGGGAGAGCGGAGGTGAAGTTACCAGTGTTGTTGGCGAACACAGGGGGAGGGAACAATGACCCGTCGGTAGTCAGCCCAGTTTGAACGGGCCCGGAAGAGGCAGTGATTCTGCTCACTAGAGCAGTAGAGCTTTTGTTAAGCGATGCGGTTGGCTTACTCTGTTGGTTCATGAGACCTTCAAAGACACTGTTAATCGCTTCGGCCACTGAGGACTGAACGTCGCTCGCGGTAGCGGTCATGAAAACGCTAGAGAGCGAGGCCAGTTGCGGGTCAGCAAATGCACTGGCAAACATGTTTGGATCGGCTTCGTCCGTAGCAAACAAGGGGTCAAGTCCCGACTCGAATGACATTGTAGACGGTAGTTCCTCGGAATCGGGAAGACCTGAAGACATAGCTGGATCCTGCACAGAAGCGTTCGAAGCCTGATCAGGTCCGCTAGCACCATCGGTAGCAGCTCTCCCGAGAATTGCAAAAGCAAGCCACAACATTATCGTCTCAAGGTATTGGTTTACAAGCCGGAACCAAAGCTAAAAGCAACACATTTATATAGACAAAATTGCCTCACATATGATCTGCGTTTCGCGTTATCGGGCCAAGCCTCATTGACCTCGAAACGTGCCCCTGAGATGGTCGATGTTCGGTTTGATTTCTCAATTGATCGCTTTGTGTAGCTGCTGAGCCTCTCTAGCGGTTATATCCTTACATTTCTAACTCAATTGAAGTCGCCGAAGTCTCGACTACAGGAATTTACTATTATCAATAAAAAAAGTGAAGCTTCAGATCCGCAACGAATCTTTTTATAGATTGTTTCCGCTGTGCATATGCAGTCAAAGGGGTAAATCTCGTGGCACCCCTTTCGCGATCTGCAGCTCACGTGTGTTGCAGCGCTTAAAATTATTGTTCCTAACGCTGACGGTTTCAGCGACGTTAGAAATGGCTGAGAGTGGGCCAGATGAGATAGATTTGGCGCTGCAGAAAGAAGACTTTGGGAATGATGCCCATAATCTTAATGATGGTGATGTTTCAGTTGCCAATGATACGTCCAAGGCAGAGAGCGAAGGCACCGTTGTTGAAAACTCTAAAACAGGTGTGACTACAGAACCTGAAACTCAGCCGAATCCCACGAACCCGGAGCTGGGCTCCAAGGAGCAAGAGCCAGAAAGTGACTCAAGCGATAGCAGTGATTCAGACTCCTCCTCAGAGAGCAGTTCTGAGGATCCCTCTGATGGAGACGACGAGGGGAATGTCAATTTGGAAAGCGATAACGACACAGAGATCCCGCGAACACGCAACGAGATTGCAGAGGACACGATTCCACCTTTTCCTCTTGACCTCATTATTGACGAAAAAACTCCAGTAGAACCCATAGGGCATATCAAAGCTGTTGGTGACAAGTCTATCGTCATCTCCGCAAACAACAGTGCGCGATATCGAGTTCTTGCCGATGGCGCCGCCTTGATTATAGACAGTGAAGGCAAAGATCGAATGCCGCTGGGTGTGCTCTACGAAACTTTTGGGCCAGTGGACAAGCCGTTCTACGTTGTGAAATTCCAAACTGAGGACGAGCTTGAGCCTTTCAAATCTCGAATTGGGGAGTCTGTGTCTCAAGTCGTTTCCACAGCTCAATACCTTCTGACCGATGAGTTCAAAATCAAAGGCACTGACGCTTCGAACTTCAACGATGAAGAAGTTCCTCTGGAGGAACAGGAGTTCAGCGACGACGAGCAGGAGACGCTTGCCAAAAGCTTGAAGTCCAAAAAGAGAAAGAAGAGCAAGAAGCCCGCCGCTGCTGCAGATTCTCAGCAAGCTAATTCTCGAGTGTCTTCACCAGTATCTCAGCCAATTTCACATCAAGGCTACCAAAAGCCTCCCCCATTCACATTCCAGCCTGCAACAAACATGACCGCGACTGACATGCCTTCGAATAGCATGCCTTCGAATAGCATGCCTAGCATACCTCTGGCTAGCATGAATGCGACCAACATGAATGCGACTATCATGCCTTCAGCTATGACCCCTGAACTCATGCAGCAATGGTATCAATTTCAGCAGTACCAGCAATATCAATATCAAATGTACCAGCAGCAGGCGCCACCACCGCCCCCTCCTTATTGAGGTTATTTATTGCGCTTCCGGAAAGTGTATTTAATAAATATATAGTTTTAGTCTACGACCTAGCACAGGTATGCGTACGCAACTACCACAGCCAGGACCGCACCGGCCACGACCAATGCTGTCTGCATAGGAAACCCTCCGTCTCCATCGTCCTTGATGTTCTGTCTACGAGCGTCGAGGTGTTCTTTGTGAATGGCCCTGGCGCTTTGCTGGGCTGCTTCAAAGGCAGATGCGCGGTAGGAAGAATGGATGCGCTTTACAAGGTCACCTGGAGTAGGCGGAATGACCTCGATGGTAGCCACAGTATCATAGTCCGGCACCGACTGCTTAATTTCCTCGTGAATGTCCGAAAAGAGTTCGATGAAAATAGGATTCCGCATATTCCATTTCACGCTGCGTTTCGAAAACTCTATCTTCTTTTGCGTACTTGTCTGCATAGCCCCCGTGGTTATCTCCGAAGAGCACATGAAGCTCAACAGGCCCGTTAATATAGTCGAAACATTCCATGCTGGGTTCCACGTTTCAGGGTGAAAGTCGCTCATGTTCAGACACAGTCGAGCACCGGGGTCAAATCTCCCACTGGGCGTCAGCATGCGAATACTCGGGGGACTGTAGGGATAGTTAGGCGGGAATTTCAAGTCTCCGAGATATTGACCGCCGGCAAAGGGGGTATCTGGCGGACCAGTAATAACATAGTACCACTGCAGAATATCCTGGTCGCTCGGGCGCGCATCGATATATGGCGTGGGACTTTCTCTCAGAGACTTGTACTCCAATGTGAGCCGCTTTGTTGCCATTCGACTAGCCATTGTGGATGTTTCCTTGCTATACTTACGGGGAGGCCTTAAGGCAGGTGTTGGTGTACAGCAAGTTTCCTCTGCCAGCGCCAGCCCTGTTGTTGCCCTGCCAACACCTCCCAAAGGTTGAGGTCCTGTCTGCCATAGCCCGCAGGGTGGAAGCAGCCTGACAGGTGCGACTACATACGGCCAGCCTGTTTAGTGATATTTTTCAGGCCTTGCCTGATCTCGAAGGCAGATAAATATCCTCGCATTTTAAGTGGACCACACAAGAAACCATGTCATTTCTCGGACTCGGAGGCAAGCAGAACGGAGCCGGAGCTCCCGTCAACAAACTGAAGGTCGAGGCTGCTGAGACTGAGGTCGACACTGTCGCCGATATGTTCAACCGTCTTATCGACTCGTGCCATAAGAAATGCATCCAGTCCTACTCGGACAGTGACCTTACCAAGCAAGAGGGCCTCTGCATCGACCGCTGCGTGTTCAAGTATTTCGAAGTCAATGCCAAGGTTGGCGAGCTCATGCAGAGCATGGGCCAGCAATTCCAACCGCGTCCTTAATGTGTATATAGATCATTCCATATAAAGCCTATCTGAATTTCTCATTCGCAGTCTGAATTGCATTGCAGATGTGGAACGTAGACTTCGCATCGGGGCCCTTCACCCACACCCTTCCGTTGACGCCAATGGCGACTTCGAAGGCATACTGCTTAGCGAGCTCCTCCAGCACTGGGTGGCCCTTGAAGAGCAGTTCCCTAGCAAAGCCTAAACTAACAGCTGTGATGGTCCCCTCCTTGAGATGGCCGAACCCAGCTGCTTTGCCAGTTTTCGAATCGTAGCATTCGATCTCACACTCAAGATCTCGCTCAGCACTCACAACCCGCGCATACACAACATCTCCTGCAGCCAGGTTGGGTTTGTTTTTGCGTGTCGCGTTCTCAAATGCCAGCTGGTTGAGACGCACTGGCTTGCTCTTGGGCTGGAGAGACACTCTATAAACGTCTCCAAGGCGCTGCGTTATTACTCCTATCACCATGTCTTTGGCACAGGGCACATATCTTCGGAAATTGTTGCTGATGAGCACGGCGTTTCCGTGCTCCTCAACCGTACCGGCGACCAGCGCTCGGCCATTGAGGATACCCGGGCCGTACCTCTGCGCGGGAGGGACCTGGTCTCCTGGTATGACAAACATAATATAAATTTCAGACCTGTCGATTCAGCTGAAGCCGAACTGGTTTGTGATAGTCAGATTGTGCTCAAATTGAGTGTAAAAGGCTGCTTCGCCTTCTCCTTTCTGACTTTGAGAGCTGCGTGCCTTTTTTTGTCCAGGCTGCCAGTCAGCAGTATCACGTATCTAGAGACTGGTCGAGTATCACGTGGACGGACGTCTCCACGGTGAAGCTGCGATCCTTAGAGTTTGCATGAAATTGTGGGGTGGCAGATAGATGTGATGTAACTCTGCTGAAAGTTGTATGTACGCTAGCGTATGTTACGTTGGCGCTTTTTCAAGCAGTGATCCGCTCATATGTACAGAATAATCATATGTCACGTGGACGGACGTCTCCATAGTGAAGCTGAGACCCTTAAAGGTTGCATGAAATTGAGAGGTGGCAGACGAGTTTGTTCGTATACACTTCTGAGGGTTATATGTACGCTAGCGTATGTTGGGTTAGCGCTGTTTCAAGCAGGGGCCCGCCCGTATGCATAGACCAATTAGGTGTCACGTGTTCAGATATCTCGATGGTGACGCAGGGATGCTTAAAGGTTGCCTGAAATTGAGAGGTGGCAGATAGATATGATTGAACCCTGCTGAAAGTTGTATGTACGCTAACGGATCATTTTACCGCATGTTACGTTGGCCCTGTTTCAGGCACTGGCCCGCCCGTATGCATGGACCAATCAAATGTCACGTGGCAAGACATCTCGCTGGGGAAGCAGAGATCCTTAGGGGTTGCATGAAATCGAGAGATGGCAGAGAGTTTCGATGGTATACACTGCTGAGGGTTATATGCATGCTGACGGATCATATTAGCGCAGACTACGTTATTGCTTTTTGAAGTAGTGGCCCGCACGTTGCCTGTACTTCCGTTTGAAGGCAGGAACGTCTTCCTTGCCCATAGAGAACCATTCCATCAGCATGGGGATATGTTCGTCCTGCTTGAGAGCTCGAGATAAGAGCAGCAGCAACTCGCGAGAAGGCGAGAACCAGCCATTGCTGGCAGACGGTAGTAATACAGAAGATAATGATGGCATTGGCGCCGAGAACGACGAGCTCTTTCAGCAGAGGCAGCAGGACCTGGCCAACATTGTGCAGGCCACGCAAGAGCTGTTCATTGACGTCTCCGGAATCCCAAACACCGAGGCCACGAACGAGCAGTCTGGCGATCTCTCTGAGTTAGCAGCTCGGCTTGCAGAGCAACAGAATCGCATTCCATTCAGCATATCGGAAGTACACGATCTCGATTCCGAGGAAAACCGCCGCATTCAGGAAGAGGTCGAAGCTCTGGCTCGAAAGTATCAGCAGAAAGTCCCGCAGGAAGTATCGCAGGCGAGCTAACCTGCCGGTTTGGTTTTCACTTGTTGAGGGCTTCCGCAATTGGTCTGTCGTTCAACCTGTATTAAGTCAGTCTGTGTTATGTACATTAAAAAGTCTATTTCAGTTTCCTCTGGTCGTCTTTTTTGACGCTTTTCAGTACAGCCTGCTTGCTCCGCTCGCTGAAACTCTTGAGGTCTTCACTCATTAGCCTTCCAGTTTCCTTGAACCTCCATGCTGGCCCCAGTTCACGACGCAGCTGTGCCTTCTTCTTTTCTGCCTCCAGCATCTGCTTCTTCAAGCCATCATCGTAGCTCAGCCCACGCTCGGCAATGGCGATAGGCTCCTTGCCAAAGAGCACATCATAAACTCGGGCATCGCCCCAGAACCAGCCGTTGCGATCGACAATCCAAGGCAGCCGCTTGTTCTTCTCCCACAGGAAAAAGAAGAAGCTCGACTTGCTCGCAGCTCCATAGAACCCGTCACCTGTCCACACCTTGGCCCGAGAGCCAATATAAAGCTCGCTCAACGGAACGCTGATTACTGGGGACGGTTGTCCGGGCATGAAAGGGTGGGTCACAAGCTTGACAACTCGCGTCGGAGAATCAAGTTCGATACGCCGCACTAACCTCGAGGGGAAGGTCACAAAGAAAAGCGATGTGAAGAGGTATATCACGCTCATTGCACCAACAAGCCCAAATCTGCTCAAAAGCGTGGACAGGTTCTGCATGTGCTCGAGCTTCTGGTCTTCCATGTCCTCCACATAGGCCTTGTAAGCCGTGGGCAGCACCCACGTCAACATGTCGAACAAGTTATATGCAGCAACAAATGCAAGTGCAAAGCAGGCTATAAAGTAGAGTCTGTGGGACTCTGCCATGTAGAGAAGTTCAGGAGTTGTGGACGTACGCAGTTTCTCCATGAGCTGGCGAAAGCTCAAGTTCTCGGAAACTCTTGGAGAGTCTGGCTTTGGGATCAGTGATGGTGCGAGATCTTTATGGAAGGGGAATTTTGGGACTCGCGCTGAAAGAGAGTTGGAGGACAAGTCCTTGCCAGAATCTGTTGTCTCGGGAAGCTTTGTGTCAAGCCGAACTGCTGTCTGGCTGATACGTCTATAGAATTGCTTGGCGGCCATGTTGTCATTCAAAAGCCTTCTGAATGGCGTCGGCGACACAGCAAGCCTCGCCGCAGACCCAAAGCCGGTCAATGGCCGCACAAGTCTCATCATATGAAAGGTTGACACTGACTAACTGGTCTACCCTAAAATAGCTAGCTAGCATGAATTTGTTGAAAGGTGCAACTTGAAAGCACTACGATTGATAGTATGAATGTAGAAACACCCCAATTTGTGCCGACTTGGCAGGCCTGCCCCTAAGATAGTTAGTTGGCTTTGCATGAATTCGGGAGTTGCAATATTAACAGCATAGATGGTAAATAAATAACAGACGAACGTGCCGCGACTTGTACGGCATTTCTTAGCCGCTCCAATCAGTTTAATGTTTGTGCAACGCAGCTTTCTATACTGCTCGATGAACCCGGTTCTCACTTCAGCATCTCATGACGCGTCAACGAACTAACGTTTTGGAAATAACATATAATTCATACCCAAGTGCGCCCTGTACGGCGTTTCTCAGCCGCTTCATTCAGGCAGTTTGATGTCTGTGCCACGCAGCTTTCGATACTGCTCGATTAGCCGGATTCTTTCTTCTTCAAGCATCTCACGACGCGCCGACGAACCACCGCTTTGAAAATAGCGAACATAATTCATATCAGATGTACCCAGTACGGCATTTCTCAGCCGCTTCAATCAGGCAGTTTGATGTCTGTGCCACGCAGCTTTCTATACTGCTCGATGAACCGGGCTCTTTCTTCTTCAAGCATCTCACGACGCGCCAACGAGCCAACGCTCTTGGGAATACTGCTCTTCACCTTAATTGGGGGAAGCTCAGGTGGCCGGTCTGCTGTCTCGCCAAATTTGGGCTGTTTGGCTCTGGCATTCACACTGGCCCAGATATCCTCTCCATCGTCTACGAAATCATCATTGTCCATGTCCTGCTCTTCTGCTCTTCGTCTTTTGGCCTCCCATCGCTGGTTGTATTCTGATCTCAGATTCTCTGCTTTCGTTTTATGCTTTTTGGCGTTGCGCATAGTCTTTCTGCTCTCGGTTCCACGAGCTTTAGGCAAAGGAATTGCCTGGTCAACTCGACGACTAAAATCTCGCATCGACTCTCCTCTTCTTCGTTCTAGTTTCGGAGGTTCTGACGGTGCTGAGGAAGCCTCAGTTGTGGATGCTGAAGTCGATGCTTTTGGAGATGCTCTTGGAGATGCACCAGATGGGGCAACCGAAGGCTTAGAAGATCTTGCATTTTTGTTGACCTCCTTAGAGTTGTCCCGGCTTTTTCTAGGCTGCATCATCTTCTGTTGCATCTCCATTAAGCGCTTGAAGCTGCGGGGAGTATCATCGAGTTCGTCTCTTTTCCCCGATTTTTTCTGCTTCCGAGGCGCTTTTTTGACACCACTCATTCTCTATACAGCAGGCAAAGAAAACTTGCAACGGCTTCGAATTTTGGGCCTCAATTTATTCGAAAAACGTGCGAATATAAAATGCTGAATTATTGAATCGAAAGTTTCAATCTTGAGCTTGGCCCTTATAAAACCCTTCCCCAGATCAATATATTTTTTTGTCAGGCCGTGTGGTGAAAGAGTAGAAAAATACAAGAACCTGCATTGCGGCTGGTTTTGTAATTCTGCTGCTCTCGGCGTTTATATCTGCAGATGGCAAAAAAGCTACCTGCCCATTTGAAAAAGGAATCCAGGCGCCTCCATCAGAAGCGTCAGTTCGATGCTAGTTTAGGCGATACGTCTTCTTTTGCCCAATTGAGTCGTCTTGGAGAAGTCGAAGCGCTCGAGCCCGAGGATTTGCCTCGAAAATTTGCTGATGTAGAGGATGACAGCGTAGAGGGGCTGCCTATCATTGTGGATGGCACAGTGAAGCGAGTGAAACGTAGAAAGGTCGAGCTCACATCGGAAGACGACGACAGCAGTGATGACAGCGAGGGTCCGCAGAGTGGGGCCGAGTTGTCTACCAAGGAAGAAGAGTATGTCGAAGTTGGGGGTGTCGAGCTTAAAGAAATGATCGCACTTTACGCTGATCTCATAAACGCTAATCCTGAGGAGCACTTGAACAAGCTGAAAGAGCTGGTGGATATGGCGGAAAAAACAAGAAAGACCAACAATCGTCGGCTACTTCTCGTTTCTTTGCTCAGCATATTCAAAAGCATCATACCTGGCTACAACATAAAGGAGCTAACAGAGGCCCAACGGAAGGAAAAGGTGTCTAAAGAGGTCCGTCAACTCCGAGACTATGAACAGGGCCTTCTTGGTGCGTATAGACGGTTTGTGCGCCTTTTGAGACATAGTTTGAAGCAGTCAAAAGAGGCACGAGGATCCAGCTCAGACAACACACCCGAGACGATGGACTCCAAATCCCGTGGGAAATATCTGTTGGGCAACACAGCACTCACAGTAGCTTGTGATCTTATTGAGTCAGTGCCTCATTTCAACTATCGACAAGAGCTTATCATAACAATTGTTGAGAAACTCTCTTCACAGCGTATTGACCAAGCGTACCATCAATGCCTTCGATGCTTGGGCTCGGTATTCCAGCAAGATGAGGAGGGCCACGTCAGCTTTGAAGCTGTTCAGTCGCTCTGCAGAATGGTCAAGGCACGGCGGTATAAGGTCGATTCTCGAGTCATTGGCGTCCTGGTTCATTTGCGTTTGCTAACAGAGTTACAAGGCCGAGGCGATTTGGAGCGACTGATTAAAACCAAACCTGCGTCTATTGAGTCTCAGCTAAAGCTCAAGCGCAAAGATAGAGTGCATCTCACCAAGACCCAAAGAAAAGCTCGTAAAGAACAAAAGGATATTGACGAAGAAATGCGCAAGGCCGAGCTCGGCGTTAGTGCTCAAGTAAGAGAAAGACTTCAGGCCCAAACTCTCAAACTTGTTTTTGTGCTCTACATGAACATCTTGAAGGTGCGCTCACGAAACTTGCTCAGCGCGACGCTGGAAGGACTGGCCAAGTTCTCCCATCTTGTCAACGCCGACCTGTATGGCGATTTATTAGAGGTGCTACGCGAGATCCTGTCAACTGCTGAAGGAGTAGACACTCGTCAGTCCTTGCTGTGCATCTTGACTGCATTCCAACTTCTGAAAGGCCAGGGGTCTGGTCAGGAACAAAGCACCGATTTGGGGTTTTTTGTGGATTCTTTGTATCAAACTCTCTATGAGATGGGAGCCAACCCACTCATCGAGCGCTCCCACAAATCTTTGCAGAGCAGCCATGCGGGTAAATTCGCCAGTGAAACGGATCTTCTCGTGAGGTGCCTGGAACTGCTGTTCTTCAAGCGCAGAGCGGTGAGCCGTCCAAGACTGTTGGCCTTCACAAAACGTCTCGCTGAATGCAGCATCCAATTCCCAGAAAGATCGTGCTTGGTAGCGCTGAAAGCCATGCGAGAGCTCGTTAAGCAGCATCCCGAGGCCGCCGCTCTTCTCTCTACGGAAGATAGAGTGGGACGAGGAAATTACGACCCAGCAGCAGAAGTTCCTGAGCAAGCCAATGCAGAGGTAGCCACAGTCTGGGAAGTTGCTCTCTTGAAAACACATTACGACCCACGCGTTCAGCAAGCAGCCAAGGATATCAAGGGGTGAGTTGTCCTAATGAGCTGTTGATCCCAGCGGAATGGCACGTCTCTATGTAAACTATTTATCTGCTAATTTTGGCACTTCTTCGATTTCGCGCAGGTTTGCAGTAATTCTCTTGCAATACTCAAATTTGCAGTACTCCATTTTGGCAATATTTTAATTATGCAGAATCTCGAGAGTACAAAATTTCGATAATGCAGAGTTTCAAATATGCAAAATTTCAGCTGTGCAGAATCTCAATGCAAAATTTCAATGCGAAATTTCAACTTTGCACATTTTCATCTACATCCGCTTCTGGAAACTTTACTGCCCAGATACAGCTAATGCGACCGGAGATTAATAACCGGATCTGGCTAGGGTTCGTCAATATGTAGGGCTTCGCGGGTAAAGAGGGCATATGACGTCAAAGGTGGGGCTGGTCTGGGGTGGTTCCAAGTTTTATGTTTGCGCCACAAATCCAATAAACACCCAAAATTCATGTTTTCTGACCAGATTCGATCTCGGAAATTATTGACCGTATTCGTAGACTCCTGAATTAGAATTGGGATCGGTGCATGAGTCGCTCAAGCCTACTGTTCCTGAGTTCCCCTTGCCCATACTTTGCCAGCGCTGACGTTGGACGTCTGACCTTGCAGAGGCTCAGGCTGATTACGGGCCTGCAGGTGCTTTCAAATGCGAAGGACACTGCCAAGAGGCACGTTTTCGTAGGAACCGCTGTATAGTTACTTTTGTACGTTCAAGTGCTAATCCTAGGCGGTTGAGCTTCTCTAGACTTCTGGAGGCCAGAACAGCTGCGTTTTACTGCAAAATTCCACCAATGACAGAGGACGAGGACCTTCTTCTAGAAGAGGAGTGCACAGCATTAGAATGGCAGCTTGAAGCCAAGAAAGAGGCTTCAAAGCATCTGGCTGCTCTTATCTCTGATAGACAGAAAGAGCTAGGCTCACTCAAAACCTATCTAGTAAACGGGAGGACAGCGTTGACAGATTATCTTTCCGAGAATGAAGCGACGTCCAATTTGTTGTTTGAGCAGAAGAAACTGGAGCTGATCAGTATGGGAGAACTGAAGATAGAAGAAGCACTGGCAAAAGAAGTCGCGGCGTTAAAAAGCAGATTCCCGGAGCGTAATCTTCAACTCTCAGAACAGTGGACCATGGATACCTTCCCGCAAGCTCTCGGAAACATTGTCGAACAGGCAATCAAAGAGGCCTTGGCTCTCGAGAAGGAAACTATCGCAAGCAAGCAGGCTCTTCTTGGTGATATAGAACAGAATGAAAGACTCAAGGAGCAGGTGAGACAGCTAGAAGCGCAATTGGTTGCAGAACTGTCTAACTCAGACTCAGCTATGGTTTTCGAGAGCTAATAATACTCGGCTCAATGCCGCTGTCTATCAGTTCGGTTGCGTCGCGCCCACTTTTCAGCGCCTCGGCAACTTTCGCGGCATGTGCTCTGTGTGCGCTTTGGGATTCGAGATAATGGCCGTATCTTTCGAATTGAGTCTCAATCAGGGTCAAACTGCTAAGCAGTGATGTCAGTGTTGAATGTAGAGAGGCCTCTGCGTCGTTGTTGCTCATGAGTGGGTCAAGCGTTCAAGGGCTAGTCTTTTGACCACAAGTTTTCGGGGCTCTACCAACTGCACATCTCGAACACTTTTTTAGCATTAATCCAATAGCTTTTCATCTGCTGGATGATTGATGCACTCTCAGAAGCAGCACCAACCAATATTTGAAAAGTAAGTTTCAGCAAATTCATAAAAGCAATTTAACTGGTCGTTCATTGCGACATTGCATGAAAACCCATGAAGAAAATCCCTTAAAAAACTCAAATTAGACGCTTCCATACCTTCTCAATCGGCGTTTTGTTCTGTCTTATATTTCCTAAAGTATTTTGTTGGCCTTCGATTCCTCGAAGTGGATGTCATGCATCCGCCTCGACACGATTTCGGAAATGTAAGGTAAGGGACATGTCTACATGTCAACAGATAGGGTTAGTTCTGTCAACAAGAATAACAGATCGCACTATGGCAGTCAAAGGGAAAAAGCCTAGCAACAAGGGGCCCTTGAAGGTTGCGAAACGAGGAGAAGAAAAGACTCATGAAGCTCGGGTAGTCGATGAAGCCGAAGAATCAGTTGCGACGGCAGGTCCCGAAGGAGAGCCGAAGAATGTGCCAGTACAGTCCAAACCTCGATCAAGACAATCCTCAAGGCAAAGCCATGGAGTCAATCCGCGAAAGGTAAGCGAAGGACTGAAGCAGCTGCCTCCCGATGCCTACAGATTTGTGCGTGAGAGCTATCTGATGTTGGACAGCGACGGCTCAGGAAGCGTTACGAAAGATACACTGAAAGACATGCTGGCCAGTATTGGGCTTCGAGATCCTAATGATAAACTGCTCAACGCAATGGTCGAAAGGTCTGGAGAACCAATTACATTTGCGGGATATCTAGCTGTCATGGGAGAGCTTTTGGCTGAGTTGCCCTCGAGGGAAGAGCTCGATATCATGCTTGAGGCCTTTCAAAACAAAGATGGGGCTTTTGATGAAGAAGATATGAAGACTGCTTTACGCGCAGAAGGCATCGCCCCAGAAGATATAGAAAGCGTCATGCGAAGATTTTCCAAACCGACACGGCACGGGGATATGTTTGATGTTAAGGCCTTTGCCAGTGCTATGAGTATCTAATGTGACATGATGTATTGCATGGTCTAAAATGCGTGGCTTATGTTGAGGATTGAACGTCAATGGGAAAACCCTCTACAGGTTTATAGCCGTTGATGTTCGTTGCACCAAACTCGAATCCCGTGGGGCCTTGGTACAGCAAAGATTCGAAGAACAAATTTACAGACCTATACTGATGGTTCCTGCACTATAAATGGATATACCTGGTCAGTGCCTGGATCCTGGAGTACACTCATCGGCCATTTGTTGTCAGGTGGCCCTTGGCTACGAGGTCACCTGAGGCCGACGACATCAAATGGCCGTTGGTGGGACCAGGAATACTAGCTTGGGCTGGAAAGGTGCGGCGGACCTTGTGACGAGACAATCACCTACCCAAGGTAGAATGTATTTAGCTGAAGCCGACTGATTCGAATGCTGACTGATCGCCGGTAGCCCCGGCTGTGGTCCATGCATAAACGCAGATCCCTATGCCATCTGTGATCTTTTCAAGTCTTGTCTTTTGATGCCGTCCTCGTTCGTTTCTACTGTGTAATGACCATACTGGCGCTTGGGGGTTTCCTCTTATAGTTTTCCATAACTTACGAGAGTGAATTTTCCGAATATTATTTGTTGTAATCGCTATAGATAGATACGCCACCATGTAAGGTTTCGGCTTTTTGAGGAAAGTTCGAGCATGATCGTGTCTCAGTGGCTGTGGACATTGAAGGCGAAACGTTTTGGGCTTACGATTTGAGCGGTTTCGAGGGTTTCGGGGTAAATACTTGAGTCTCGTTTTGTTTGTATTGGGTTCGCTGATCTTAAGTGTCGCTACTACGGAAAAAATAAGCTGTTGAATTCATATATAGGAACTAGTGAAAAAGCTCGTGCATAATGGGGCACCCAAAGCTTCTGTGGCTTGCACAACATGTTATGCAGTAATTTTCTTAAATATAGGACATCAATAAAGCTATAAAGTCTCCGGTTTCACCGTCAGTTGTGCACACACTCACCTAATGAACATTAATCTGCTTTCTGCCTTATCTTTTGTTTCAGCTGACGACTATTTACAACTTCCAATTTTTCGTAAAACAACGAATGTAACTATTGAAGCTAGCGGTGGTTCTAATGGCGTCACCTTTAGGCGAGAATCTCTCTATGCAAACGTGACCATAAATGATGTTTCCTACACCACCCATCTTGAACCTGTGGGCGGTGATCTTTGGATATTTGAGGATGCATTCAACCAGACCAATAGGAGGCACGCTCCAACTGAGGAAAATCTACAGAGACTGGGGTTCAAGTGGGACCTTGGGATGTACTACATTGACCAGGTCAAATTTGATAGAGCCCAATCCGACTTAGCCTATGCCGTTATCAACAGAGCGCTAGCAGTAGATAACTCGAGAATTGGCGGATTGGGTCTTGGACCGAAGAACTCTCCGATTTTCGAATATCCCATGGCCAATGGAGACAGTCGTGACGATTACGAGAACTTTGCAGACTATATCAAAGCTGTCTGGACAAATTCTGATGTGTTCACCATCAATCTTGCTGCCGATTCCTCCAGTGAGGACAAACTTGTCTACGGCGCAATGGACTTATCTCGTTTCACTGGTAAGCTAAAATATCTACTCCAGTCCCTCTCAACTAGCCTCATTGATGCCGATTTCGTCATATATGGCATCAAGACAAGTGCTGCGCTTGATATCGAGGATCCCAACACTTATCTCGACGATAAGGTGGTTGCAGCGATTGCTAAAAAATTTGGTGCCGAATGGGACGACAGTCACAGTCTTTATACGCTCCCTGCTATGCCTCAGAAAGGCCTTATTCTTGACTTCGATGGCCTCGAAATTAGAGTCCCTCCCGCTGATGTCTGGGTTCAAGATAAGCAAGTGGACGAGAAATGGTATTTCACTGTTCGTCCAGTCACCTCCTTTTCCCAATTGCCAAAGGGTGCGACCATCGGTGCAGACATCTTGAAGTCAATTTATATTGTCTATGATCTTGGGCACGACCGTGCCGCTATTGGCAAGGCAACTCGTAATCCGGGTCCAGCTAAGTACGTGGCCATCCCCCAGAAGGGAATCCCTGAGAAATACCTTCTTTAGGTCACATCACATTATGAGCCTCTGATTCTGCATATGTGCTCGGGGGCACTGATCTAACTATTTTATTTACAATCTATGACATTGCGTAGACATATCTCTTGGTCATTTGTTCGAATAAATCACATCTTACAACTATTGATGGTTGGGGGTCTAGATCTCTTGAATGCTAAATTTAGTACGTGGATTTTGTGTTTTGAGCTTCTGTTCAACGTAAAGGTGCAGACTTACTGTGCCAGTTTGGAAATCCTCAGAAGAGAACGCTCCTTTGCGACAAAGCACAAAGGAGTCCAGTAGAAACCGGGGAGGACGCATCGGAGAAATTGTTCTCAGATCCCAAATATATAAATCTCAAAGCTGCAATGATGCCTATCAATGCCCAGAAAGAAAGCATTAACGAAACTTCACAAATAAGTAGATCGACAACTTCCTACCAGTTGATCAGCTAAGAAAAGCCTGCTCTGCTATTTTATACTAAGACGCATTAAGTCTGGATAGAACATTGGGAAACAAAGATGGATCCTCGTTACTGGCAATGTTATATTGGGGATTGAACACGCTAGATTAACAAACCGAGCGATGTTTACTCTTCCTTCGGCGTGACTTTGTCGCAAAACTTAGTGCATTTGCAGTTGATAGGGATAATCAATTTCACTGTGGTACTACGTTATTATATATGTTTGTGTCTTACGGATTTTGGGAAATGAAAGTATTGAGTCGGCTTAAAAGAATGAGTCGCGAGGGGCGGTCATAAACATGATCCACTCGCGGTTAACATTGTAAATGTCGCTGAGAGCGCGAATCTCTCGCAGAAACTTTTCCGTGTATTCCTGCCGCTGCTTCATGAATTCAGTGATGTGGTCAGTAGTCCGGGAAGCCTTTGGCCCGCACCTGAACCAAGCCCCTCGTCTTTCGAAGGTGCCTTCCCTGTGCAGTTGCTCGAAATACGCAATTTTCTTAAGCAATCTTTCGACATTGCACTCTTTCGCGAATGTTGCCTCGAGCTTCGCAAGAGACTTCCCTACATCGGAGAATTCTTTGTTGACCGGAAATCCGGCTTTCGCAGATAAATCTGCAACACCTTGCTTGACTTGTTCCATCAGGGAGATGATGGAACAAAACCCTTCAGCTTGCAACTCTATAACGCTTTTATGAGCTCTAATGAAGTCCACTTTATCACGGAGCCTCTTGGAGGGCTCTGGGGCATCAACAGGAAAGGTTGCAATTGTTGTGAGGGTCTCAGCCAGCTTGTAATAGTGCAATATGTAGAACTGATTCTCCACATTGGTCTTTGGCTTGTGCAGGTAGAGATTTTGATTGGTCCGCGGGGAAACAACTGCCGGAGGACCGGTGTGTTGCTGGTCATCAATTGGCTCAGGAATCTGAGACAATTCTGTGAAACCGTCCTCCATGGGATCATCATCGCTGGAAGCACTCTCTGATTCGGATTGAGAGCTCTCAGGGCACTTGGATTGCTCGCGCGGCTCGGGAAGTTCGACATCGACAGGTGGTGTTGTGGGCCAACTATGTGCAGACTCGTCTGATGTCTCTACTGAGGTTTGGAGTTCAGCGTCAGCAGAGGGTGTTGTCTTGGCGGTAGTATTCAAGTCGTTGCTCATATCATTAGTTTCGGCGGTCAGCTTGTTCCACAGGAACATCACAAGCGTCGCGATGAGAAACTTCACAACCTCCTCGCCAACAATCCGGGCGGCTTCATGTAGTAAGCCACGCCAGTCAAGTGAGGCCCAATTTAGCCCCATAATGAACTGAACAAGCCGACGAAAGAGGTTTTGAGTAGTGAAGGGGAGAAAGTCCGGTCCGTCATCGCCGAAGGGAGATCGGTTTCCATAGACAGCGGGTGTCAGCGGAACCCAAATTACTAAGGCCTTGGATTCAGTATCATCTGGCTCAACTTCAACGGGCTTGGGTCCTGTTAGAAAATCGTCTGGTAAGATTGTGACCAGCATTGGCACGCCAATGATTGGGATTAGAGCTATAACGTGTATCGTACGGGTGATGGCACACATGTTTGAACTTTTTAGAACAATGGGGTGTAAAGACAGAATCTCGGGGCGTGCCGCTCCTCAGTTCTCTTCAATCCTTGGGACATCCATCTCCTTCCTAATTGGGAACAACTCTCTGCGCACATGCTCGTGCCCGCAAGCTAGGCTTGCGAAATCTATCGCCAAGAAATCCAACCCAACTAGAGATTTGATCTAAGCAAATGACCTAACTACTTAAATTTGAATGCGAGTCGCCGACCTTTTTTGCCTAGCTTGTCACACCTCGATGCATATTCACGTTGATCACGCGTCCCCTAACCCTATGATGTAGTTTAGTTTTCGCACAATTTACGCACGGACCATGATCGAAATTAATTAGTGAATGCCTATGGCGTTTACTATCAACATAGGTAAATCCCCGCTCAGCGGCTGAATGAGACTCAATTTGTGAATCTTAGTTGGCAAGTTGTTGTTGTTGTTGCTCTTGTTGTTGTTCCTCAAGCTGCATGTCGCACTTCCAGATCTTTATTTTACTGAGGACACGTTGAGCGAAACCCAACAAACCAAAACTAGATGCTTAAATGTGAAGTGGGCTTTTCTTGTTTTGTATTAGTGTGGTCTGGTAGAAGCCGCGTTTTCGAAAACTTTGACATCTTTTGCGTCCTACGCGTGCGCGCCAGTCGTTTCCAATGCCTATGAAGTCAAATGTTGAGGCTTGGCAGAAGGTTCTGCTTTGAGCAGTACTGAGCTTGGTTTTTAATTAGTTGTTGCTAAGAACTTGATATTTGTCTTGACATTTTCGAAATAGTTGAAATTTGAGTGTTCAGTGTAAACTTTATACCGCATTGACAGCGATGAAGGGGATATTTCAAGATCAGCTGTGACACTGACATCTGTGTTCCCGGTACTTCTTATTATTTGATACATCTCGTAATCTTCATGGTTACCGGCCTCCTGTGTAAATTACTAGGCGTCGTGAACTTCAGCTCCTCCAATCGCGCTGTCGTTGAAATCCGCATGGCCGTTAGACCATAGTGAGCAAGTGATGTGAGCTGCCATAGCATTGTGCTGCTAATTTGACCGTTTGGGACTGCCAATGGTCAGAATTTTGAGACATTCATCCATGGTTCAGAACAAGGATGTAGAATCCTACTTTCAATTGATCTAACTCTTCGTTGGTTTTAGACTTAGAACTAACTTTTCATTTGTTTTGTTAAGGGCTCTGCAGGTTTTGGCACTCGTTGCGTTAAGATTTAGTGAAAAGAGTAGAACTTCCGGGTAGCACAAGGATTCGGACTCGACGAATCGACCAAAGCATGAGCTGTAGAACACAAGCTAACATTACGAGCAACTGATCGAGCGGGTGCCTCTGGCTTTTTCACAGTTCATACTACGTGATTCTTCGCTCATTCAAGTTTCTCACTGGGTTCGCAAAATTATGAGTATTTGCCTTCACTGATTTCTTGTTTGGCAGAAGTTCTTGACTGTCAATATTTACGTCAAATCTTGGTTGTTTGCGGAATCAAGTAAATTTCAAGCTCAACACTGCACCTCACATCGTTGGTTAAAATGACTGAGACGCTGCCCGTAAGACACACATACTCATGACCCTGAACCATCGTGGGCGTCAGTTCAGGCTAAGAAAAGCCGCCGATGAAGGGCCAAAGAATCAAGGCATGCCTATTCGCTATGGATGGGCTGCCCATCAAAACAGAAGACACGTACACAGAAGCGACCAATAGCTTGCAGAATACGGAAAGGGCGCTATATCTTGGTCAGATTGGATAGAGCTTCATGCCTGTCCCAGTCCGCAGCAGAATTCCTGCTTGCCTATAACAAGATTCCGCTAGCTACTGATAAGCTGGTAAATTTCAAGAGAAACAGTGGATCTAGACAGAGCTTCTACCTGGCGCTTTAGAAATACTCGAGAAATGGCTCTCCGAAGGCATGCCCACTGCGCTGGTGAAGTTCACCATGAAAGGAAAAACCACATGAAGACCGAACACTCGCGCCACGACTGTGGCCTTAAAACCTCATGTCATGACTGAAAATGACGAGCGAATTCTTGTCGGAAGAGTCAAGCCGACGCCTGACATCTGGCTAGTTGCCTTCCTGTCCAGAATACTGGCAGCTCCTTGAGGTAGAAAGCCAGCTGTATAGAAAAATGTTCAATCAGAAGCCGCTAAGTGGAAGAGCGGAATTCGATCGAGTTAGACCTCAGCAGATTCTTCGCGAATTCGCAGCTTCTCGACCTTAAATGTGGGTAACTAGTTTATCTTACTAACCTAAGCTATAGTTTAAATGTTGAATCCTGTAGCGTAGAGGATTTAGTATTTATAGCACAATGCTCTTCTAAGTTATAGATTCGAATGGTGTAATTTAAACGCACCTCCAAAGTTTCAATGCGACTGGATAGAGGCAATGAATCGTGACGCCAAACTCGGATCCTGAGGTTCTATTTCTACCAATCTTGTCAAAAAGAAAGAGGCGTCAAGGGACGAGCTGTTTATAGAACTGAACTAACGGCTCCTCGATCATCAGACGTTCGTGGGCAGCACCCGAACCCTGGGTTACTTATTCGGTCAGATTTGGTTAACGCCGCGATATTGCGTGTGAAGGAGAAGCGCACAAGCCCAGGTGCTGAAACAGCTCCTTGCAGGGACAGCCCATAATTTGCACTCTCAGGAAGCTCCTCCTTTGATTGCGCACAGAAGATCATGGATAAGATCACAGGACGAGTAATTTTGGCGTCTGGGTCGCCTCGCCGAAAGGAGATCATGGAACAGCAGCTGGGATTCAAAAACATCGAGGTGCTTCCCTCTGGCTTTCCTGAGACGCTCCCCAAGGACAAGTACGCGTCGTTTGAGTACCCGATTCAGACTGCTATGAGAAAGGCGCTGGACGTCTACAAATCCGAAGTGAATGCCGACGAAAGCCCTGCGTTGCTGATCGCCGCAGACACGGTCATTGATCTTAACGGAACAATCATGGAGAAACCGCGTGGCGTGGACCACCACATCGCCATGCTCGAGCAGCTGAGAGACAGCGGTAAACCGCACAAAGTCTACACGGGCATTGCGGCCATTATTCCTTACGAAAAGCCCGTGCTTCCCGGTTACGCGCTCAACCACGCTCTGGGTATTACCGAGGTCACATTTCGCAAGGACATCACTGATAAAGAGATTTCCAACTACGTTGCTTCCGGAGAGGCCTCTGATGCCGCTGGAGGGTACAAAATCCAAGGCGAGGGCGCGAAGTTCGTCGAGAAAATCGAAGGAGACCGGTTCAACGTCATCGGTCTGCCCGTGGAGGAGACGAAGAAGCTTATTCAAAAGACTTACGACGAGGCACGAGACGACGACGATGACGATGAGGAATTCGGTAGCAACGACGAGGCGACGTATTTCTAGACATTATTTAAGCGTTTTAGCAACTTTTTGACCAATCTCGTGCTGGGCACCACAGTACTAAAGTGCTGCACAGCGCTGGGGTTAACCTAATATGTTTGGCCTTCGCCCGGAAGATATGCAATGCACCTTCCCTGGCGGTGCTAGCCGAACCAACTTAGACTTAGCATTATCGCGGGAACATGCACCGCAACGGGGGGGTCAGGAATTTTGGGACAGAAGTGCTCGTCGATCTGTGACCAATCAGATTTGAACCCTATCCGCAACAGGTAACGTTAATAAGACCGTTGATATTTCACACTTTTTTCTCTTACCACCGAACGTAGATAGACAAAAATGGTTTATTTCCCTAGCGCCAGCCAGCTTAAGTCTAGCTTTGGCTCTGCTATGCCCAACTACTGGGTTTCCTCTGCGGAGGAGAAGGCTCACAAGGCCGTTGATTTCGTCGAGGAGGAAGTCGCTCGCGTCGTGAAGCCCCACCACGCTGTTCCTATGTACTCAGCTGAGTACTTCAAGTACTGCACTTTGGGAGGTATTTTCGCCTGTGGCCCCACCCACGCGACCGTGACCCCTCTTGACCTCGTCAAGTGCCGTATGCAGGTTGACTCCTCGCTCTACAAGAGCAACATTGATGCGTTCCGCACCATCGTCCGCACTGAGGGTGCCTCCGCTCTCTTCACTGGTTTCGGTGCTACCTTGATTGGTTATGCTTTCCAGGGTGCTGGTAAGTACGGTTTGTACGAGGTCTTCAAGTACAAGTACGCCCAGCTTGTGGGTGAGGACCTTGCTGCGAAGTACAAGACTGGTCTTTTCTTGGCTGCCTCTGCCTCTGCTGAGTTCTTTGCTGATATTCTGTTGTGCCCCTGGGAGGCCGTCAAGGTCAAGACCCAGACTACTATTCCCCCCTTCTCCAATAGTGTTTTTACTGCATTCCCTAAGGCTCTCGCTGCTGACGGTCTGGGCGGTCTTTACCGTGGTCTTGTTCCTCTGTGGGCTCGTCAGATCCCTTACACCATGGTTAAGTTCGCTACTTTCGAGAACACTGTCGTTGCTATTTACAACCAGCTCCCCGGTGAGAAGGAGGACTACTCTGCTCTCGCTCAGACCGGTGTCTCGTTCCTCGGTGGCTACATTGCTGGTATCTTCTGCGCCGTTGTCTCTCACCCTGCTGATGTCATGGTTTCCAAGGTCAACACCGACCGTAAGGCCGGTGAGTCAATGGGCCAGGCCATGAGCCGCATCTACGGCAAGATCGGCTTCGGCGGTCTCTGGAACGGTCTCGGCACTCGTATCGTCATGGTTGGTACCCTCACTGGTCTCCAGTGGCTCCTCTACGACTCTTTCAAGGCTTACGTCGGTCTTCCCACTTCCGGTGGTGCTAAGAAATAATCTGCCAGCTGCTCCTTAAAGACTTTCTATAGACGCAACTGACCTATATATTCTTTTACTAGATGTGGTATTTGCTATTATTAGACTTCAACATGTTTCCAAAAATGCTTTAATGTCCTCCCAGTATCCGGGCTGCAACAACGTGTCGTTGTGATTGCCTCGAGCATACAAATTAAACGTCTTTCTAGTGGATGAGCACAGCTCGTACAACTTCCTGAACATGGTTGGTGGTATTAGCTCGTCTTTTGCTCCGGCCATGAATAAGACAGGCAAATCTGGATCTATCTGGTCAATGAGCTTGTCCGATTCCCAACGCTCGGTTAGGAATTTCGCAATCCAAGAAGTGTATGGAATAACCTGAGGCGCCAGCTTCGGAATAGAAAGAAAAGTGTTCTCCAGAATCATCCCCCCAACAAGTTTGGGAGGTGCAGAATGAGCACTGTATATGGCAACTGCACCCCCCAAGCTTCGGCCATACAGAATAAGTTTAGTGCCCTTCAGCTGAGGATGGTCCGCAATATATTTCAAAGTTGTGTCTGCATCAACCTTCAGACCCTTCTCGGAAGCAGAGCCGGTACTTTTACCGTAGCCGCGGTAGCTCAATGTGACGATATTGTAACCCCATTCGTGCACAAGTTTGACCAGAGGCAGGCTGTTTCCCATATTCCCGGCGTTGGGTCCCAGAAACAAGATGGTTTTGGTAGCTGCCAGCCCCTGGCGACTGGGAATGACGTACAAATGGATATTTTCACCGTCGGGGGTCAGAAGCTTGACATCCTCAAACTGCATGTCGTACTCGTCTGGTTTATCAACTACATCTCGGCTTCCGCTGGGGAAACTCGAAGGATATAAGAAGAAATACTGCAGTTTGTAGACCGTCGTTGCAAACGAGGCTACCAAAAGAAGGCCAATTATAGAGTAGTTCATTCCTAGCAATTAGAATATTGCCGTCGAAGCTCAATTGTCTGCAGGGCCTCACAATCTCAACCACCTCTAACTCAACTTCAGGTCCTCAGGTGTGTGGGGGGGAGGAGGAGGATGTCACATTCAGGGTGGAGGAGCTTGACAAATCTTCGGGTCTTTCCAACAACACCGCGTGGAATTTCATTCTTTCATACAAAACAAGCAGAAAATCAATAAGGATTCTGGCCTCAATTAATGTCCGAACCTGACCTCTCTAACCTCAGCCTGGACTCTCAAACTCCTGCGAAGGATTTGCCCAAGGAGGCCAAAGAAGACGGCAAAGCAGAGCCCACAGGTTCAGCACCAGTTGAAGAAAAGGAGTCAAGCTCCGGGCTTGTGGACAATGAGTACGATGTTGAGGTGAAGCTTGCGGACCAGCAGGCTGACCCCTCTTCGCCTCTATATTCTGCAAAGTCCTTTCAGGAACTTGGACTCTCTCCGGAACTTCTGAAGGGAATCATTATGATGCGCTTCAACAAACCGTCCAAGATTCAGGAACGGGCTCTGCCTCTGCTTCTCAGCAACCCCCCTAAGAATATGATAGCTCAGAGCCAAAGCGGTACTGGGAAAACAGCTGCTTTTGTACTCAATATGCTTTCGCGACTCGTGGCCTCAGTAGAGACTACGCAGGCACTTTGTCTGTGTCCTTCGCGAGAGCTGGCCAGACAGAATATCGAGGTCGTCACCACCATGGGAAAGTATATCCCCTCACTAACAGCCGAACTTGCTGTCCCTGGATCCCTCGAAGGCAAAGGACTAGTCAAGGCTCAAGTTATAGTGGGCACGCCTGGCCGAATCACTGAGCTTATTCGTAAGAACCGTTTGGATGTCTCGAAACTGCAGTGCCTGGTCCTGGACGAGGCAGACAACATGCTTGAGTCCGGAGGCATGGGACCTCAGTCGCTGAGGATCAAGAAAATGGTTCCTCCCAGTACACAGGTCGTGCTTTTTTCTGCCACATTCCCCGACGAAGTCACTGAGTTCGCCCACAAATTCTGCCCTGAGGCCAACGAACTGCGCTTGAAACACACTGACCTCAACGTCGACGCCATCAAGCAGATCTATATGGATTGCGAGAATGATGAGGAGAAGTTCGACGTGCTGAAACATCTTTACGGTTTGCTCACAATCGGTTCCTCGATCATTTTTACCGGCAGAAAGGATACGGCTGAGAAATTGCAGAAGAAGATGAACGAGTTTGGCCACCAGGTGTCGCTTCTCCATGGCGGGCTAGAAGGTGAGGAGCGTGATAAACGCATTGACGACTTCCGAAGCGGCGCAACGAAGGTGCTGATCACTACAAACGTGCTGGCTCGCGGTATCGATATCCCCACGGTTTCGATGGTGGTGAACTACGATCTTCCTACGACTGGCGACGGCCAGCCTGACGCTTCCACATACTTGCACCGCATCGGCCGCACAGGACGATTTGGTCAAATCGGAGTCGCTGTCAGCTTTGTCGACAGCGCTGAGAGCTTCACGGTCTTGCAGAGCATCAGAGACTACTTCGGTGAGGGCATGGTTCTCACAAAACTCCCTACTGACGACTGGGAGAAGGTCGAGAAGTTTATCAAGAAAAACATTCGTAAATGAGCCTTGTAATATCGAATTAGATTCCTTAAGCTATACTAATATGGATCACTGAATGTTAATTTCAGTTCCACGGAGAGAGGGATTCTCCAATGCTTGGTTGAAGCAGTTTGTCCAGCAATGCTTCTTTTTCCCACCATTGAGCTCTGAGTTCAGTTCTGAGCAGTTCGAGGTTCTCTTTGAGCTTAAGATTGGTGTCCTGCATCCATCGGTCGACAGCCAAGAGCTGTTCCTCATTGAGCCCTTCGAATTTGAGCTTCTTCACAGGGTTGCTTTTCCAGAATTCGGCAAGATCCTCTCTCGCTGTATCCTCAGGGTTCCCGGCATTCGGCACCAACGCGGGAAGGTCAGTCAGCTCCACTGGTGCAGACCCTCTGGAGCCATTGGATCTCTCAGTATCGCTTGGTTCGTTGCCACTGACATCTGACATATCCGAAGCCTCCGTCATTGCCTCGATATGAGAATGCTTATTGAAGATTCTCTGAAATTCTGACGACACTCTAGGGAGACCTCTGAAGTGAGCAGAATAACCCTTACAGCAGCACCTTAAAGCGGCAACGGTCAAAGCGATGAATTAATACTAAATTAGCACAAGTTTAAACAACTTAGACAGATATATATAACTGGCAAGCTGTTCAATGTGTCAGTTGGCTCAACGTGAGGAGACGGAACCCGGTTGTTTGTTACAACAGCACATTGGCATAGCTTAGTGAGTTCGTACAAAAATTATATAACTAGGAATCTGTACGAATCAGGAATCAGGCTCTTTTCATCTCAGCAAGTCTGACTTTGACTGCATTCGCATGTCCCTGAAGGCCCTCACGCTCAGCGAGAACAACGGTGGCATTGCCAATACTCTCAAGACCCTCTGTGCTCAGTTCTTGGCTTGTGATGTACTTCAGATAAGTATCTGTATTGACTCCGGAGTACTGGTTTGCGTAGCCATATGTGGGCAAAGTATGGTTGGTTCCAGAGGTGTAGTCTCCACAAGACTCTGGTGACAGAGCTCCTACGAAGACCGATCCTGCGTTGTTCACCAAATCAACGTACTTTGCGGCGTCTGTGATTTGCAAAATGAGATGCTCGGGAGCATATTGATTTGACAGCTCCATGGCTCTGTCGATGGTCGGGGCGTTGATGATCGACGAGTGCCCTATACTCTGGCGAATAACTTCACATCGAGGCAGAGCAGTAGCTTGTTTGTGAAGCTCGGCCTGGAGATCCGTAATGTCCTCCTCGGACCATGCTATAGAGATAAGAACAACCTGCGAGTCAGCTCCGTGCTCGGCCTGGGAAAGCAAGTCTGAGGCTACAAAGGTCTTGTTCGCATTCTTGTCGGCAATAACAAGAACCTCAGACGGACCAGCAGGCATGTCAATGCTAACCTGAGCATTTACATCTGTAGAACAGATCATCTTACCTGCAGTAACGAACTGGTTGCCAGGTCCAAGAATTTTGTTGACCTTGATCACTGACTCTGTACCATAGGCCATAGCGGCCACAGCCTGAGCGCCGCCAGCGAGCAAGATTTGCTTGGCACCGATTTTGTGGGCGACGTAGGTGACCTCAGGGCTCGGCGTGCCGTCCGATCGCGGTGGTGTAGCAACGACAATTTGTTTGCACCCTGCCACCTTTGCGGGCACACCGAGGTGGATAGCAGTGGACGGTAAGATCGCGGTGCCGCCTGGCACGTAAAGACCCACGCTATGGATAGGTCTTGAAAATCGACTACATCGAACGCCAGGTGAGGTCTCTACAATGAGCGGCTTGACAAGCTGAGCAGAATGGAATTTCTCAATGTTCGCGCAAGCGAGATCAATACTCTCCTTTAAAGCAGGCTCAAGATCCATTAACTCTGGCGGGAAAGGCGCAGACAGTACAGGAGAAGAGAGCTGGGCTTTCTCGAACTTGGCGGAGAATTCCAAGAGGGCGGCATCTCCACGCTTTTGAACCTCGCTGATGATCGGTCTTGCGAGGTCAAATGCATTAGACGATTGCGCAGGGCGTCTCAAAGCAGCAGCAACCGCCTTCTCATCAGTTCCGTCGATTATGTGCATTCTGATGTCGCCAGAGCTAGCGACTTCAGTATCGGTCGGAGCCTTCGCCGGCGCGGGCTGTATAAATTTAGGCTTGGCATCGCCCTTTCTTCGAGTGATTTTACTGCTCTTGCGATCGAGATCATTCTCAACATCCTTGAATGTCATGCCGTGCTTCGCCAACTTGACGCTCACGAAATAAAGCAGATCGGCGGCCTCCCATGCGACTTCATCCTTGCTTTGCGCTTCACACAATTCTTCGGCCTCCTCTTTGATCTTGGCCTCGAGAAGGCCCGCCTCTGAGACAAGACGCTTCGTGTAGGAGCCCTCTGGGGCATCTCTCAATCTCGAAGCAACAGTCGACTCAAGCTTGTCGAGGCCAACTGAGTTGCCCAAGCCGAAGCATGATGTGGTGTTGTTGTGGCAGAATCCTGGGTCAGTTTGGTTCACGACAAATTCTAGAGCATCGCTGTCGCAATCAGCAGCGATACTGTAAAGTTGCTGCGTGGCTCCAGAGGTCGCGCCCTTGTACCACAAGCCTCGCTTTCGACTTTGGTATACGCCTGTTCTCGTTTTGACTGCCTCCTTGATGCTCTCTTTGGAAGAGTAGCAAATCCCTAGTACGTGGTGGCGAGGGCTGGTTACAACAGTAGTGAACAGACCGTCAGCACGGTCTGAAGAAAGACTGCTCGTGAAGAGCTCAACGAGTTCATCTTCGGACTCAGCAGTTCTGAAAATTGGGGTACGCCTGCCTGTCTGCTGGAAGCTTTCTGCTGCCGCTTTGACGAGCTCCGAATTCTCGCTGTCAGTAACAACTCCTCCCAAAGATGACTGCTGCAGAGTGCTGACATTTGGCGACCTGATCACTATACGCTCAGAAGGAATGCCAGCGCTTGCCAGCTCAGCGAACTGCTCTTGGCTAGCAACAATTGCCTTTGCGCCAGCGTTCAACAAAGCTGTAGCTTGGTCCACATCCGCTTCGACGATCGCAACATAGACATCAGAGGGAGAGGCCTTAATCGCAGAAAGCACATCGCTCTCCGAAGCATTGAATGCATACAGAATGCCTCCGATGATCGTTCCGGACTTTACCTGGTCCAGACTTTCGGCTTTCAAAAGCCAACTCATAATACGTCAATAATTAAAATTTAGAATGTACTTTAAATACGCTGAGGGAAAAGGGCCCAGGTCCCGTTCAGTCACAGCTCCCTGACCCTGCGATTTTCTGTGAATCATAAAGCACGCTTTATCAGAGGTGGATTTTTTGGTTAAAGAACAATTCCAAATATAGAATTCGGGTTTTATTTGAATTTATTATGTATGATATTCACTTCTGTACATTGGTGTTTGTGCCTACAAGAACTGCACGAGCGGCACTCAATAGTATTGTCTCACAGTAATGGCTTGAGATTCACATTATTTTTTTGTGAATAAAGCACGTTTTATCCGAGGTGGGTTCAAGAACAATCCCAAATAAATAATGCGAGTCTTGTTTGAGTTTCTTATGTATGATATCTCATTCT